>CM050175.1:53753958-53873958 GCA_027410445.1 Discoglossus pictus
ATATATATATATATATATTGTATAATGTAAATAAGAAGCCATATAGAGTATATTGATTTCACATAAAAGTCCAGGTCCTCAGAGATAATCCTCCCTACCACAATATTTAAATATATATACATTAAATGTGACACATAAACTTTAAAAAAACAGTTCTATCTTTCCATTTGTTTTTGCAGAGTGAGACAGATTTACATACACAGCTATATTATATATTAGACTCGCCCCCTAATGTGCTGAGTGGCTACTGCTTGTGCTGCTGAGCATTCTGGGACTTGAAGTTTTGTGCAGTGAGTTCTGGTACACCCACTTCCGTTTTTTTATTAGCGCGACGCGAGGGGCCGCGGGCTCAGGTAAATACAGTGATTGAGTATCCAGTTGGTGACCAGGAGGGCCTCAGTTGCTGGCATGGAGCGCCTTCGGCGCTCCATGCCAACAACTGCGGCCCTCGCAAGCGTGAGCAACGGCTTAAGCAAGCTCGTATGCTCACAACTATATATGTGATATTTGTTTTACTATATTATCTACCTATAAATGCTTAATTTAAAGAGTCATGAAGCATTCCATTTTTATAATATTAAAATAAACTACCTGCATTTTTATTTGCATTTAAACATAATTTTCTTAACATGTGCTTAAACAATCTGTTGCTAGTGACTGAAACCTTCCAAACAGTCCCTGCTAAGGTCGTCCCCCCCCCCGTACCTTATGCACACAGTGTTTTTATAGCATTAGATATATTAGCCAATCACAGCAGCAATTAAGCAACATGCAGCTGAGATACCATTTATGATTGGCTAGTACATCTAGTACTATAGAAACATTGTATGCGTGAGCAGGCCTTTACAATGACTGTTTGGAAGATTTCTCCTGAATTCATTCTTAACATGGATTTATGACTATCCCAGGCATGCTTGAATTCCTTTATTGTGCTTTTCCCTACTACTTCCACAAGAAGGATGTTTCGGTTAATTTCTATAAAATAAATATTCTGCCTGATCGGAAGATCAATTAAGACAAACATGGTAGGTAGATAGAATGGGCTCAATTAATTGATTTTTGTAAATTGTATCAGATCTATGTGAATTTGATAATATTTTTTTATTAAACAGTTAAAAACCTAATTCCGTGCAGTCCTCACTCTACACATTTACTCTCGGTTCTTAAGCATTAAGCAAACACTTCGCAGGCACAGATTTTTTTTTTTTGTAAATCATGAATTTTCTTCCTTAATAATTTATCTCTAGCAGCTTGAAAAATCAAAAAGAGTCATTCATCTATAAATCATCCCCCTGCATTCCCCCTGGGCGGCTCTCCATTTTAATACACTGCAGTAAAATATCTCCCATAATTGGTGCATTTTACAGCTGGTGAAAAAGAAAACACCTATGGCCAAGTCATTTGTGATGTGCAAGAACCATCCTGGCTCATGTGAGATAGTGAACATCTCTCCTGGGCCACTATAGTGCTGTGGCAAGCTCTGCTCTCACCTTTACATGCAGGAGAAGGTCATAGGCATTTACAGTTATATGACCGCTTTTACTTTGAGCATTAATAGTGAATTATACTAATGGCTGATCATGAAGGTATCAGCCACAGCTTAGAATTCAACTGCAGTTTAATTGGATCTTGAACTGGTTCCTGAACTTTTGACCCGATCAGCCCAGTATTCAGATCTTTCCTAGTTTCTGTCAGCCAGCAGTGGTGGCCAGCGGCGAATAGCTGGCACAGCCGAGATATTCATCAGTTTCCTATTAGTGTAAAGCTTATCATTTACCACTTCCCTAACATCCAACCCCTAAATCTAACCCTAACCCATAAATATAAACCTAATCTCTAACCCAAACCCTATCCCCTAAACCTAACCCACAAATCCAAGCCTAACCCCTAAATCTAACCATAACCCCTAACACCTAAATCTTACTTTTACCCCTAACCCAACCACTAAATCTAACCTAACCCCTAAATCTAACCCTAACCCATACATCTAACCCTAAACCCTAACCTCTCAATATAACCCTAAACACCAACCCCTATATCTAGCCATAACCCCTAAATCAAACCCTAACTCCTAACCCTTTACCCCTAAATCTAACCCTAAACCCTAACACCTAAACCCATAAATCTAACTCTAACCACTAATTCTAACACTAACCCATAAATGTAACCCTAGGAAATCAAAAAAATTCCCAGACGCGGCACCTAAGTGGCCGCAGAAAACAGGAAATGTTCCAGCATTCTGTGTGTCAATGATAAGAATGGAGCTTAAAATGGCAGCAACTGCTCTCCACAACATGGAGGAGTAACTGGCAAACTAGACAAGTTATATAACTTTAAAAAAGTCAGGTTATAAATCTATGTAACATAAAAAGCTAATTCATATTAATTGGATCTTGTGCTTTAAAATGTACTCTTTTGAAGAACTACTTTAAAAGAGGCTAAATGTTTTTGTAATATACCCAAATAAAATAACACAGTCGCAAAATTGTTAATTTTTATATGCAATTATACGTCAGTTTTGGTTTCTGTTGATCAATTACCAGAGGTGGAAGTAGATTTAGAATGGAGAGGAACCTCTTATATGCATAACTGGAAATGTGGCACCTAAAAACTGCCAGTGCTTTCAGCAGGAATAATAGTAATCTCATTTATATAGAAGAACGTAACATCGCTGAAGTGCACTTCGGCGAGCCCGCAAGCGTTAGCAACAACTCGTACGCTCACAACTATATTTGTGATATATGTACATATATATGTGTATATATATATATATATATATATATATATATATATATATATATATATATATATATATATATATATATATATATATGTATACATATATATACATACACACACACACACTTTCTGGATCACTGTGTTGTCGTAGTGAAGGGGCATGTATACTTATTAAGTTGTACTATGTAAGGTCAGTCAAGATAGGCAGGTCATACAGTGAGGTCAGACAAATTGTGGTCCAGGCAGGAACTGGCAACTCACTCCACTATCTTTGTCAAGAAAACCATATGGATAAGCTCAACCAGACACAAGATGTGCCTAGTGTTCTGCTGTCCATAGGGTCACAGAGAATCAGACATGACTGAACGAATATATATATATTCGTTCAACCTACTCTTATATTTCAATATAAAAATAACTCTGCACTTCACATTAATATATTCCCATTTGCTCAGTGTAACGTGAACCTATAAGTCATCCATTGCTCCACATAACCAAATCATACTTTGTGTCCTTCTATTTATTTCTATAGCATATCTCAACAACTAATCTTCAATGCAGAGGAAGGTTCTATCTGCACAATGTGGCATTGATAACTGCCAGTGCTTTGAACAAGATTAATAGAAAAGCTCATTAGTTTACAAGGACACACCCTGCCGAGAATACAGAAGAATTAGACTCAGATCAGAAAGGAAAATGGAATTTCCTAAAACATTTACCTTTATAAAATGTAGTTATTTTAAGAATCGTACAGAAAACCACAGTGGTCCTATTTGTTTTTATTCTATAAATATATTTCAGACTCCCTCAGCCATGTTAATTTTGGTGCAGCTAATGTAAGAGATAGAGATAGAGATAGAGTGTATATATTATACATATACACACACAAAATGCTATATATTAAATACCACACCATTTTTAATCGAGGGGATGAATTTCTTAAGTATTAGTGAACAGCAAGTACTTAGCAAGTTAACTGAGCCTGATTGACACCATGAATATATTATTCAATAAAATAAATGCCTTTCCCAATATAAATATACATTTTCCATCAAGCTGCTGGGTTTGAAACTCAAGTATAAAATTTGCTTCTGGGGGCAACAATCACAAGCAATTATAAAATAGGTAGAAAATGCCAGCTGGCGCACACGAGGGGGCCCTACCCATGCAGGGAACACGGCACGTCCTGGGGGATGTATCTGCTGAGACTCATCATCAATTGATGTTCAATGATTTAGACACACATCCTGCTGTGTGGTATTATGTTTAATGTTAATATATTCCCAACATTGGAATGACATCCTTTATGAGAATATTTAATGATATTAAAAACTTCTGAGCGCAGGACTGTTCCTTCCACTGTATCTTTATATGGTTGGTTAAAATATGGCGGGCTATATACACAGCCCAATTCCCTTGGTTTTGGAGGAGGACCACCTTCACAGAGTAAGGGTATAGGAATACTTAGTGGCTAGCTGGGGTTGGAGCCATTTATATTCAGCTCCATTGTTCCCCCAGCTAGCCATTGGTGAGATTACCAGTCCCAATAAAAAAAAAGAAAGGGGAGGGTTATTTATAATGTTGAGGATTTTTAGGTGGGTGTTGGTTAATGTTTATAATAATTTTGATGTTTGATCTGCATAAAAAAAAAAAAAAGGATTAGGATGGTGAATCGCTGAGCCAGGTAATGTGGGTGAGCCCTACCATATGGTTGCATGGCTGATCCATCGGAGTAGACCAGGGGTCGTCGATCTCTTAATACCTACCGTCCACTTTTGATGGTAACCTTTTGTTTACCGCCCACCGGTGCCACAGTAACTTTATTTACTTGATCTCATTTCTGGTTACATAGATCATATGACCCTTGCTATGTATCACCCTGTACTTACTAGATAGTGACCCGGTAGTGACTGCTGTCCATGGCTCATTAACCAGCTCTCCAACCAGCCAATCGTGGCACGGCGTGTCTCTGCTGTGACATCAGTCATCAGCGACGCCACCTAGCGATTACCCCGACCACCACCATGAAAGCTTGAAATCGCCCACTAGTGGTCAGTTGGGACCAGGTTGACTACCACTGCAGTAGAACCTGGTGAAGGTTTGTGGGTACTGTCTCTGGCCAGGCTCCCTAGCTAAATCATTTATTTATGTATTGTTATTACATAATTTGCTTTACCAGTGAATACTGTGACCTGTTTTCCTCCAACATGAGTCTAATTATCATGGTTTAATATACAATCTGGGCCATGTTGGGTCAAGTAGACGATAACTACTGCAGATTTGATTTCATTGCTATTTAAAGTATTTGTCTCTCACCTGCAATTTCCCCAAATACAACAGCATTTCTCCAAACTAATGTTTGTTTTTCTGTCGCCTTGTTTATATTAATATGTATTTGTAGATTTCTCTTGGGTTTACGTGCCCCTGTGTCATCCATTTCCCAAGCTCCCTTTTTTTATAAGCCATTGCATTTTCATGTTGACATTCAACACCAGAGGTGCTTCCTTGCGTTATTCCTTCACTGCGGCATGATGGAATTTTCACTTCAAATTTGACAAGCAAGTCATATCTTCTCTCTGTTAGATGCTCTCTATTCTCACCTGCACAATTGCTGTACATTTCCAGTAATGGTCCTGGAAAAAAAAAAAAGAATTGATTTGCAGATCTTTCCACCTGCAGACCGATTGCTGAAAATGTTATTCTTAACATCCAGGTCAGATTTAAAGGAACATCTTGTATATGGCTACTACAAAATAACTAAGTCTGGGGTTTGCTGTTTCTTTTGTTCAGGGTAGAATTGCTTGGTATTTTGGGGCTGGGTCACTCTTTTGAGTGTGACCAGACTGATATACTACAGGACATTTCTCCCTGTGAAGGGCACAAGTGAGCTAAAAGAGGTTGCTCTCGGAGTGGCTTATCATGGCCATAGAACTAACCCATTAAGGTTGGTTCGTTCTCTGATGAGCACCTCTGACTTGTTTTTTTTGTTTATGCAAAATTACCATTAGGGTTTAGTCTCCCTAAGGGTAATAGGGGACTCCAGATGTGGACCCCTTGCTCACTGTGCCTTAGGGAATTAAGCTGCTCCTCACTGACGAAACCCATAAAGGCCAAAACACGTCTGGGGTTTGTGGTTTCTTCTGTTCAGGGTAGAATTGCCTGGTATTTCGGGGCTGGTTCACTCTTTTGAGTGGGACCAGACTGATATACTACAGGATATTTCTCCCTGTGAAGGGCACAAGTGAGCTAAAAGAGGTTGCTCTCAGAGTGGCTTATCATGGCCATAGAACTAACCTATTATGGTTAGTTCGCTCTCAGATGAGCACCTCTGACTTGTTTTTTTTGTATATGGCTACTACAGCTTCATGACTTTGGGGTAGATTCTTTAGAAGGTGAAGCCGATGAAGGGTGAGCCACACCAGGGTATTACTGCTCTTCTTTGCAGCAAGCTTTTGTGCAATATATTCTCCTCACCCTGGTACAATTTAAAATGTTTCTACTAGGTTTATTCATTTATTAGTTGTCCCTGATCTGATGTGTCCCTTTACTGGCATTCCCTATCCACTAGGATTAAATTCAAAATCTTGACTAATTTGCAAAACCCACAATTGCTTGTGCATACATCTCCATATAGTATCTTAAAGGGACACTTAATTCAGTACAATTTGGTCCACATCACAGTAAAAATCTCCTTAAAGCATGTTGAAATACCCTTTGAAGCTTTGAAATGTGTGCATTTGTCCCTGAGAAATTAATAAGTTAAATCTGTGTCATTAACTGCCAACTGTCAGGCCCTCAGCTACAGGTCTGTGTAGTGAGCATTAGCAAAAAAAAATAATAGGCAGCTAACGCTTACTACAGCTATCCATGTAGAGCATGGAATGCTGGAATCACCTAAACAGGTCAGTTATGGTGTAACTGGTCGGTGCATTCCTGAGTGCAGGGACAAACTGCCATCAATTATTGTTCTCACTGTGTCTACTGTCTGTTATCAATCATGCAACAGCCAGGAGGCAGGTACACTGTGTTTGTAAAAATACTTAAAGCTTTATTTTAACTATTATTAGATCACTTTAACATACAACCTTGTGCTTTCTCACCATGAACAGGACTTACACAGCCCTTTAAACTCCATTCTGACTATAAGTAATGTCCCTCCATACCCGTCATTGCCTCCTCTCTCTTTCATGCTGCTCAACCCCTATAGCATTCTCTACTTCCCTCTAGCAGAGTCTTCCCAACACTTTACAGCTTAAAACACTCTCTGAAAACTCATCTATTCGGACAAAATTACAACTATGCTCCTTGACGTCCACTAAATGAACTTGCCCATAATAAACTGTATTTTTTAAGGGATTTTGAAGGTTTCTAGAGTTTACTAGGTATATAATATCCCAGTGTATCTACTTATGTTTATGTACTTTATTTTATTAAGAAGTTTTAAACTCTCTTTTTTATTGTCTAAAATCAAATAAAGCCCTGAATGGTTCTGTCCACAGACTCTCTAGGGTTGGATGTGTCCTAGCCTATAAGGGTCTCCATCACAACATGATATTGCAGAATGTTGCTGCGAGATGGGCACAGAGTGGTTATTATGACACTGCGCAGCAAGTACAGCAGAGTTGGTGTCTTGTGAACTGCAGAGGGCAGACCCAAGCAGGATATTATTTGTATGATTTTAAAAACAAGCTTCAAAACACTTCTTAAAAAAATTTAATTAAATACCTAGTACAATCCAGAAACCCTCCACATCCTTTAAGTGAATCTCTCCCTTTCTTCACTTGCTTTCTATATAAGCCCAGATGGTAATCCTTCACAACCCTTCTAAATATGAAAAGTCCCCTCTTCTTTAAGAAAGCAGATACAGAAAGCAAGTAACTGCTGCCTACATACATAGTATGACACTCTAGTACAACAATGGGCAAACTCTTTCACTTGATGGGACTCATATGTGGCCCCCGATTCCTTAAAATGACCTCACAATGCTTTGAACCTTTGTATTTTACTTGGTAAAGGAGGTTATGAGAAATATTTAGGTGGACATTATTTCCAAGCTTTAGCAAAATATAATTGTGTAGTGCTGAAGAGAGGCATGCTCTCCCACTCCAGAGGTTGGAGGCCACAAGGCAAGTGCCTAAGGGCCGCATGCTCCCCTAGGCTGCATTGTTTTAGTCAATAACCTAAATGGACACTGTAAGAGAAGCTTTTCAATCTGAACATAAACTAGAGTAATGATGGTGTGACGACCTACTGCTTCTGTTGGGCTTGATAAGAACCTAGTTGAACCCTACCCAGTAGGACCGTCCGTTTCTTTGTGAATCCCCGATAGCAGGAACAGAACTAAGCCAGCTTGCTGCCACCAAAGCGCCCAGTAAACCACAGGAATCAGTAGCCACGCAGCAGATGTTACCGGGTGTAACAGGGTCCAAGGCAGACACAGCAGCAATAATGCCACAAATAAGGATTATTATTCCCTCAGAGTGAAACCCACACATCAATTATGTATGTTTAAACTGACTACTCTGTAATGATGCAAAGCACATTTATACACAGCCCAGTTATTTCATGTAAGGAGACCTGTCCATCAGTTATTTCACTCCCTCCTACTCCCCCCCCCCCCCCGCCACGGTCTTTGAACCAATCATCCAGGCCCTTTATTTTGATCTGATGAGGAGTGCAGACACTCAGTCTGTGATGTACAGGACCCTCCATATGTCTGGCAGGTTTTCCCCCAAGTGTCCACTATACCCTGGTGCCAGCTAGCATTTTCACCACTGTACTGAATTCCCTTCAACCAAGCACCTTATAACTGGTGGCCCCTCTGCCTAAAGACCGTTTAATGAATTCCATGGGGAAAATGCAGCATTCCAATACTGGAGAAGGAACTGGCCACTCACTCCAGTATCTTTGCCCTGAAATCAATATGGATAAACAAAATATGTGCCTAGCATGGAGAGTCGGACATGACTAAACAACACCAATTTTCATTCAGTTCAAAAAGAAATAGCCCTTTAAATGCTCTATTTATGATTTTTTTACAGCATGTTGAAAATAGGGATATCCATGATCTTTTTATTAAAGCTATTTTATTCAAATTTTGCTACCTGATAAGAATTTATGTGTGTACCTTTCTGGATCGCTACCTTGTCGTGGAGTCTTGTGTACCTCAATGAAGCTGTGAGCTATAACATGTAGGATCACCCAAGTTGGGCAGTTCATAGCAGAGATGTCAGACACATTGCGGTCCACTGGAGAAAGAACTGGCAACCCACTCCAGTATCCTTGGCGTGAACACTTTTTGGATTAGCACAACCAGTAACAAGGTGTGCCGGGTCTGCGGTGATCCTTAGGGTCATGGGAAGTTGGACATGACTGAACGACTAAACAACAAGTGCAAAACAACATAAAATATATAAAGATCAATGGATTAGACCTCAAATGATGGTGCTAATTTGAATAAGAACATTTTAATTAAGCAGGTGTAAGCTGTCATTTATAAAAGCGAAAAAACCTGGTACTGTGGTAAATATGGCATGCGGGCACAGCCATAGAGAGCCAACGCTGAATGCCTGTGCTTGTGTATCAGTATCCTCGCTGTCGGAGACAATACCCTGTGTGTTAATCATAGCCCTGACTAATGTAAGAGACGGCTCACCCTGACATGTAACAAAAGAGAACAACAAATCACTAGACACGTCAAAACAAAGAGAAAAACTAACAAAATTCAGATCTAAATAAACATTGTAATCATATAAAATATATCCAAAGTGTAGCGATAGAGGCACCTGCTTTCTACCAAAGTCAATATACAAAAGGTTATTTTGTATATTATTATATTACATTATGTATGTAACTTTAAAGATAAATACTATAGATACTATAATTACTATAACTATAGATACTATAACTTTACTTGGACACAATAAAGGCCTCAGGCAAAATAAATAAATATAATTGAGTGTTGATAACTGAGCTTGAATATAAGGTATGTTAAGTAGAAATTACCTGCAAAGATGCTTCCACTCTGCCACTAGCTTCATTTTAAATGATTGACACTTAGAATGTGCCAGATGGGTAAATAAGCATAATAACAGATGATGTGTCAGGGCATCTGGTATTATTCTTATTTATATGAAATAGGAATGTTATTCCAGCTTTTCAGCCCCCAACACACACTATAGGAGTTACACTATTATCTTGGATAGTCTTAATAGCAGAGATTGAGAATTGTCTATGGTCATTTATACCCAAAAATGAGAACTTTCCATCTTACACTTTAACCCAAAACTCTTAGTAGTAACCAATTGTAGTTATATTTATGTTTGGTTCTGGTATTTAGAGAGGTGTGCAACATGCCCCCAAATGCTATCTAAACAACCAATTGCATAAATGTATCTGTGTATATACATTATGTATTTCCAATGAATATATATATATATAGTAAATAAGAAGGAAAAAACGTATTTCCTGCTTCAAATTCTGAGAAAAACAGTTATTGCACTGCATTCTGGGAACCTTGGAGGGACATGCACATGTGTCCACAAAGGCTTTGCTCTTATAATCCATTACCATTTTAAGCATGGCTTTATTAAAGCATATCCCTGCTGTATTACACAGCTTTGAGCAAATATCAGGATGGATTATACACTAGCCAGAAATCCTACCCACGCACAGCTGTTTCAAGGTAACTGTATTTCATCAGCGTGGGGCCGGTTCCTAGCTTGTGTAGTAGATTTTGTGGGGAGGTTGTTGTTAATCATTTAATATATGGTGGGCAAAAGAGTGTCAGAAGCCTCCACCGTACAGTAGAACAGTAAATATATAGTACATTTGTGTTCACATTCGAATGTCTAAAACAAGTTAAAAAACTTTTATCATGCAGAGAATTCAGCAAAATACAGTTATTACACTGCATTCTGGGAACCTGGGCAGGAATATATTAAAGGGACCCTGAAGTCACCATTACATACAGCATAGAAAAGCATATGTAAAAAATATGCTCCTTTTCAAAAATGCTGCTGAAATAACGGTTACAATACTATGAATTGAATGGTTTTCGAAAATGCCCTTACATTGTCCAAATACATAATCAGCTGCAGTGTCTGGTCGTACTAGCACCGAATTATGCATATATATATATATATATATATACATATATATATATATATACATATATATATATATACATACATATATATATATACATACATATATATATATATATATATTATATATATATATATATATATATATGGCCATCAGCTACTTCTCAAGTGGCCCCAGTTTGTACTCTGGAGTGGGAGAGCATGCCCCTCTTTAACAATACACAGCCCATTATGTCTCTAAAACTTGCAAAAGATGCCCAATTTTACTTTTATATGTTTCTTATTATTTATACCTCTTTTACAATTTTATTTATTTCCTACGGAGATTTTACTATTTTGCTTTGGGTACAATAAAAAGGTTTAAATCACAGTGAGACATTTTTAAAGATTCAGGTGTCACATATGAGACCCTTCACATGAAAGAGGTTGCCCAGCATGTATGGAATCATGCTGTACGTAAGCAGAAGTTTCTTTATGTGCTTTCTTAAGGAGCTTATCTTGTATATTGATAAGGGTTGTGTGAGTTTACAGAGCCAATGTAGAAAGCAAGCGACAATGGTCTGGGTACAAATCTCACCATCACTTTGATTTAAATTAGTATATTTTACACAATAAAAAGTAAAATAAATTGGTAATATATAGGAAATAAGAAAAATAGAACAAACAGTAATGCTTAATAAGTTCTAGGTTACTTATATTGTGCCCTTTTACCAATATGTTGCATGTAAGCACATAGTCAAGACAAATGCCTGAACTGTGAAATGGTAGAGGAGTTATTTAATCCTACCACAACTATATTTTTTAGGTAGTAATTTGTACTTGGTTACAAGATAAAATAGAAAATATATATAAACTGTAAAAGTTTAGTTATAGTTAGGGATCAGTCCCTGTTGAAGGCTTCAGGTTACAATGTTGGCTGCATAGTGGAGAGAAAAGCAGTGCATAGTCCTAATACCTAGTTTATTACATAAATCACCCCCCTAACAGCCCATAATATACCAGTTGTGTTGGGTTACTTTAGTTTACAATGAACTTTAGTTGTTTAGTCATGCGGTTGTGTCCCATTCTCCATGACCCTATGAACTGCAACATGACAGGAAAATCTATCAGCCACTGCACCTCTCAGCTCCAATAAGTTCATGTTCATTGCTTCAGTGACCTCATCTACCCATCTCTGCCTCTGAGGTCCCCTGCCTTCAATATTTCCCAGCATCAGAGTCTTTTCTAGGGAATCCTGCCGTCTCATGATATAGCCCAAATATTTCAGCCTCATGATCATACCTTCCAGTGAACACCTTGTCTTGATTCCTGTAGTACTGATTTATTAGATCTTCTTGCAACCCAAGTGACTCTAAGCAGTTTTCTCCAACACCCCAATTTAAAGGCGACAATTTTCCAAAGCTCAGACTTCTTTATGGTCCAGCTCTCACATCCATACGTTACTGCTGGAAATATCATAGTTATAACTATGCAGACCTTTGTTTAGTTTAATATGTTTACTAGCTTGTCCAAGTTTACCTTAGCTTTCCTCCTTAGAAGCAAACGTCTTTTAATTTCATGACTGCAGTCACCATCTGCACAGATCTTGGATCCCAGGAAAATAAAATCTGTCTCTGCCTCCACTTCTTCCCCGTCTATTTGCCAGGAACTGAGAGCTACGTGGTTACTAAGAAACAATTTATAGTGTCAAAGTCCCATTCGAAAGTTTCAATCCCTCAAAATTAAGTTGGGAGTATTTTATTACCTGGAAATTGAGAAGAAATTTTCTGTAATGGCTTCTCTCGGGTTTGACATCTGCTGTAGGATAATAAATAATGAGTCCTAATTCAAAATATCAGGGGAACAATCCCTGCAACCACTAATAAAAGCCAGTTGCTACAATGTAATTATCTCTCTATTACATGCAGTGTGCTAAAATTAAACTGATCATACACCATATAATATAATCCTTAAATCTATTATTGAATGTACATTAGCAATTAAATGAAGAATTTGACTATGACAAAACAAATGAGAACACTTACAATAATGGAGAAATTATTTATTTTTCATTAGAAACCTATTAGCATCATGTCGTTGTTATTTATTAGAAGTAATAAACTGAGCACTATAAATGAGTCTGTGCCAGGAATCAGCAAGCAAAGTTGCTTTTAGGGAAAACAAGCTAAATATAAAAAATGCTAATTATTTTCAGATTTACCAGAGACACATTTCATCAAGAACAAAAAAAGTATGACTGTTAAAGTTTATTAGTGATTATTACAGCCTGGTTAGAAATAATCTAGAGGCGAGCGAGGTCTCTAAAAATGCACAAAATCAACTTATGGAGTTTGTTTGTTTAATGTTATTTATTATGCATGATCATACTGATATTTCTCTCTGGAAAGGGTACCGGTTGTCAGCTCCAGAAATTGAAACCTCCTTCTTGTAGATATGTTAATTGACACTGAGAAGTACAGGATTTGCAACCCATAGGCGGAGCTATCGCAAGGCCTCTGACGGGCCCCCGTGGACCTCCTGCGGATCACCTGTGGCCCCCTATGGCCCCAGTGGCCTTCCTGTGTTCTCCGTCAGCCTCCTATGGCCCCTCATGGATCTCTGTGGCCTCCCTCTGCCCATTGTGGCTCCCTCAGTCTTTGCGCCCCCCGCCCCGTGACCTCCCTTGGTCCTTGTAAGCCCCTGTGGCCCATTTTATTTTGCACCAGGGCCTCCATGCCCTAGCTCCGCCACTGCTGCAACATATGGCTGTAAAACCAAATGTAGGTAACTAGCGATCAACAAGTTATTTTGCCGGCCTCATAAGAGAAGCAGTGTAAAAAGTTCTATTCATCCGTTTATATACATTTTCTTATCTTTGAGTGTTTTACAAGTTAATTTAAAAATTTATGTTGTTTGTGACTGCTTTGCCCCTCCCCACTCAAAAATTATCCACCTACCCCAATCATCCCCATCTACATAACCATGGGGGCCCATTGAGATTTCATCACGGCAACCTGGGTTCAATACCAATCAGGAAACCAAGAGGTTACACCACCATGGAGCCTTGCATGGTTGGGCCTGGTCAGTACTAGGATGGGAGACCACCTAGGGATACCAGGAGCCCACTAGAAAAGGATCTGGCAACCCACTCTAGTATCTCTGTCATGAATATCAAGTGGCTCCGCATGACCATGGACATAAAGTTGTGCCTGGTGTCTTACAGTCCATGAGAGTCAGAAACGACTACACAATGCAAAATAATAAATATGTAAATAAGTAAATACATTTTATTAGAATTGCTTAATCTACAAGATCTGCAAAAAAATGTATGCTAAAACTTTATGCTAAATGTGTGCTATTTATCTTCCAAGCAATAATTGTCCTCCATAAAGACATATATTTCATACAACACAACATCAGAATATTTTAAAACATCACTAATTCCAAGTTCTGGTTGACTTTATAAGGTTATCTTGCATAACAGAAAGACTATTTTGTATTTCACAATCTTTATATAACAAGTCATACAATATCCATAGGGATCCTTTTTTATTACCATAGTCATCGGCAATCTTTAAGTTATTCCCTGTGACTCATTCAAACTAATGTGAAATTCTATATTCTCAAGACAGTTGGAGAATAATTACAGTTGGCTGAAAGAGATAAAGAAAGCAGAATTTCTATTCACTATACATACTTTTTCTGATACATACCTTAAACGGTATGAGGTTATTTAATTTTAAATAGGAACAGATGCTGCCAAATATTTCAATAATTATTTTATTTCAGTTTATTTTATTATGATTTTAAGGAAATTATATTTCCTTCTACTGGCCAAAATATTTGTCGTTCTTTTTTTCCATAAAATTATATTTTTGCAAAGAACTTGCACTACATGTTTTGATTTTATTTTGGTTTGTTTTTACTTTTTTATTTTTTTGTTATATTAATAAAATAATTTAATTCAACATAGAATATATATATATATATATATATATATATATATATATATATATATATATATATATATATATATATATATATATAGTAAATAAATAGTACATCTGTGTTCACATTTGAATGTCTAAAACAAGTTTAAAAACCTGCTTCCAGCTCAGAATTCCAAGAAAAACAGTTATTACACTGCATTCTGGGAAGCTGAACTGGGACATGCAAATGTACCCACAAATGCATATATACACATACATACATATTAATATAAATGTACTGTGTGAGTTGAGGTGAGGGAGCCCAAATTATCTTTTTTGCACAGCCCCCCCAAATATGTATAATTATATTTGCTGTGACCTATTAATAATAGAACAATTTTACGTGGAATTTTCCTAGTGCGTAACATTAATACAAGTAGAACTTATAATATTGGAATGGAAAAAATGTATTGCACTAAATTGTCATAATAACAAAATAATAATAAACTAGATCATCAAAACATGCATCTCTTAAGTCAATATATAGTGGGGAGGGCTAGGATGAAGCAAGTGTGGTCAAGAGCTCCACACTGCAAGTAAGGGAAGCCTATGACCTCAAAAGGATGGCTCCTACCTGAAAGGCTCTACCTGTGTAGATACCCCAATTTCTGTGCCCTACAATTGAGAAATTAAGTAATGGGGTGTGTCACCTGCTCTCCCAAAATAAATACAAGAACTCGGTGTCCCGAGCCCATATGATCTATAACCGTGTTGACAATATGGATTATGGATTGTCCCATGTAAAATAATAATGTAAAAACTATTTTTGATTGAGAATCAATGTGAGCAAATAAGAATGCCTTAACTGGAGCATAAACGTAGGCCAAAATAAATTGAAAATAGGTATAATGACAAAATCAATATGCATAAATGTATATATATAAAAGGCTAAATGCTTAGGGCCTCATTCTATTATCGGCCGTAGGAGATGCGGGGCCGCAAGGACCGGCCGCAAGCTATTCGGCTATTCTATTCCCCTCCGGCCGGGGATTCCGGCAGGCTTGCGGCCGGCGCCTTGCTATCCCTTGCGGCCGCTCGCGCCGGAGGAAAGCCTTTGATCTAAAACGGCCGCAAGAGTTTCGGCAGCTTACTTGCAGGAAAAAGGTCCCGCTATCACCAATTAAGCACATTATAAAGCCAAAATAAAGCCATCCTGCACTCTGAGGAGACTATAAAGTGATTGTAGGTGTTAGCAAAAATAGCACAACATTCCCCTACACTCAAATCCGTAAAAAAAATATGTTTTAATTTATGTCAAAAATACATGTAAAAAGTACTGAGGGCTTGGAGCACCTCAGACCTGGCCACGCTGCGGCCGGAAAATAAACCGTTAATGTAAACTCGGATTTGGGCTGATGTGCAAGCTTGAGAGGGGGTTGCTATTAATCCTCATGTCCCCCAATATGATCCCTAGCATTTACAGAGCTGTACAGTGCCGTCTTGAATTTATTTTTGCGTTTAAAGATTTCTGAGCTTACGGCCGGTTGCAAGATATACGGCCGGCCGTAAGGGGAGATCCTTGCGGGGCCGTATATTTGAATTGCAAGATTACGGAACCCCCGCAAGGAATCGCAGCCTTGCGGACGTTTTACGGCCGATAATAGAATGAGGCCCTTAGACTGGTGGCAAAGTGCTCCTATAGTAGCGGTCTAAATACAATAGCATTTAATAACTGCAACCATGTTGGTACCAAATATGTACAATACCTCACAACCTAGTATGCCAAATTATTGACTATATGTAAATAACTGCATAAAGGGTTAGCAATAGTGGTAGTACCATAAATCCATATAAATAGCAGAACTCACACCGATAGACAAGGTGGATAATGGACAATGTTGTAAATAACGAACACATAAACAATGTGTTGTCAAGATATGACAAGTTCTTGGCATAATATACCATATTACATATCCCATATAAATTGCCAGCTATATACAAGAGGCCTATGAATCAAACCCATCTCATAGTGCAGAGCAGTAAACATACTGTAACAATAGGCTGCTATAGGTCATAGGCTATAACCATGAGCACATAACTGGCCTTACATAAGGAGAAAACTTTAGTTAGACCCTACTTTGCATCCCCTCTATATTTTGCTGGGACTCACACTTACCTTCCATAGTTAATCAAGAATAATGCCATCACACCAAAACCTCCAGCTTTCATAGCATCTGAAAAAAATAGTAATGAATATGTTGAGTTTAAACTATATATTAAACAATCTTGCATTATTATCTATCTAATTTATGGTTTATAATTCAGATTGTTCAACATATTCTAAATTGGAACCTGCTGGTTACACTTTGACTTTGGATAAAATCTATGCTCATGAGAATAATGGTCTCCATTCTCATTAATTCAATATGATTTAGTTATGTATCCAGGCATTTTGTACCATTTATAGATATATCTGCCAAAAAATTGAATAAACACACTTGCATTAGAACAATGTTCAAACTATTCATTTGCCAGATACATTTAAATGTCAAACACAGCCAAAACATTCATCCAGTATGAAAATATGTTTTTATGCCAATGGAATAGGCCATCAGGTTGAGGATTGTCTTTTTTTTTAGTTACAATTAGAAAATATAGGTTAATGAACATTGAACTAAATATGTAATTACACTGAGATCTTGGGTAAGTAATGTCGATTTCCTGTCCATTGTATGTGGCACAGTATGTTCTTGAGATTGCTTTTGTTAAACAGTCATTCAGCGGTTTCCAACTCTGCAAGACACGAAGGATCGCATCACCGCAGGCACATCTCCTCAAGCTCATATTCATTACTTCAATGACCTTATCTATCCATCTCCGCCTTTGCTTCTCCCTTCTTTGTGTGACATCAACATTAGAGTCTTTAGTGTCATGATCAAGCCTTCCAGTAAACATTTTGGCTTGATTTCCTGGAGGAAGTTGGTTGATTGTATAGTTTTCTCCAGCATCAAAATTCAAATGTGTCAATTATATGGCACCCAGCCTTTGTTATAGTCCAGGGCTCACATCCATATGTTACTACTAGAATTACCATTGTTCTAACTTTGTTGATAGTATAATATCTGTACTTTTTTATAGTATGTCTAGACTTGCCATAGCTTTCCTTCCCAGAAGTAATTTTAATAGCATGACTGCAGTCACCATCTGTAGAGATCTCGGAGCTCAGAAAAATAAAATCGGTCACTCTGCCAAAATCTTTGTCTTCTTAACATTGCAAAAGCTGTCCTGCACACTCTGTTCTTTTAACCTCATCAATAGGTCCTTTTAGTTCCTCCTCACTTTCAGCCATTAGAGTAGTATCATCGGCGTATCTGAGGTTGTTTTTTCTCCCAGCAATATTCATTAAGGCTTTGATTTCTTTCAGACCTGCCTTATGCATTATGTATTCCTCATATAAGTTGAATAAATAAGGTGGCAATATACAACCTTGTCAAAATTCCCAATATTGAACCATTCTGTTGGTTTTATGTTCTATTCTAGCTGTGGCTTCTTCGTCCACATACAGATTCTTCAGGAGGCTGATGAGATGATCTGGTACTTCCATCTCTTTACAAATGTGCCACACTGTGTTGTGATCCACATAGTCAAAGGCTTTAGAACAATCTTTGAAGCAGAAGTAATTATTTTTTTGGAATTCTTGATCCTATGTTACCTAGTGGACATTGGCAATTTGATCCCTTGTGCTTCTGTGAAAACATGCTTGCACATCTGGTCGTTTTTGATCCATATATTGTTGGAGCAGAGCTTGCAGGATCTTTAGTATTACCTTGATGGCATGTGAAATTAGTGCAATTTTTTAATAATAACTTTTTTAAATCTATTACGTTAATAGAGTCAATAGTATTGACCACTGTTGAGTTTTTCAAATTTCTTACCTTAATGCAAACATCACTTTCTTTCACATCATCATCTTATAGGATTTCGAACCGTTCAAACAGGATTCCATCATTGACAAAAGTCTTGCTATTAGCATATCCCTTCATTCTCTAAAATGTCTGTCTCAAGTTCATTTAACAAATTGTTGAAGTTATCAATGCTGTTAAGGTTCTTCCAGTATCAATCTTCTTCTTCCAGTATCAATATTCTGTATCTTTCTGTCATTTCTTCTATCTGATCTGCTTCTGTTCTATCCACACCATTTTTGTCTATTATCATGTCCACTTTGGCATGAAAGGTTCTTTTGAGATTCCAAATTTTCTTGAACAGATCACTTGACTCTCCAATTTTGTTGTTATTTGCTTCTATCACATATATAATTGTCGTAATTGCGGGCTTCCCAACAGTCTTTGCTAACGCAATGTTAAAATTGCAAGCTCGCACAGCGAGCCCCGCAACTGCTTATCCCTATGACCTGTGCAACTTAGGCAGTAGGCGCCACTATTTGCGCTTGCAACTTCCTCTCTCCTTCCCCTCCTCCTCCCTCCCTTCCCCCCTCTCCACTAACCTCCCTATCCCCTTTCCCCTCTCTCCTTACTGTGTCCGATGACCTCCTGCAGCTCTTCTCTCCCCAGGAGCATTTTCTTGCTGTGACCGAAACCAGCATATGCTAATGATGTGACGCACATGTGACATCACGTCATTAGCATTAGCTGGGTCACAGCAAGAAGACGCGCTGCTGGGGAGAGAAGAGCAGCAGGAGGTCATCGGACACCGCACCGGTATACACCCCCACCGAGCCCACCACCATACTTGGTTCCTGCCAGTAGCACAGGCGCAGGGAGACAGAAGACAAGACGAGTATATAACGGTAAGTCGGCAGGTATCCGGGGTGGGGGCAAGGAGAGACAGAGGAGGGAAAGTGAGGGGGCAAAGAGAGACAGGGGAGGGAGAGAGAGGGGGCAAAGTGAGACAGGGGAGGGAGAGAGAGGGGGCAAAGTGAGACAGGGGAGGGAGAGAGAGGGGGCAAAGAGAGACACCGGAGGTGAGAGAGAGGGGGCAAAGAGAGATAGGGGAGGGAGAGAGAGGGGGCAAAGAGAGACAGGGGAGGGAGAGAGAGGGGTCAAAGAGAGACAGGGGAGGGAGAGAGAGGGGTCAAAGAGAGACAGGGAGGTAGAGAAGGGGCAAAGAGAGACAGGGGAGGGAGAGTGGGGGCAAAGAGACAGGGAGGTAGAGAAGGGGCAAAGAGAGACAGGGGAGGGAGAGTGGGGGCAAAGTGTGCTGGGGAGGGAGAGAGGGGGCTTACTTGGTTCCTGCCAGTAGCACAGGCGCAGGGAGACAGAAGACAAGACGAGTATATAACGGTAAGTCGGCAGGTATCCGGGGTGGGGGCAAGGATGAGGGGATCCGGAGGGGGGGGGGGCAAAGAGAGACAGAGGAGGGAAAGTGAGGGGGCAAAGAGAGACAGGGGAGAGAGAGAGAGGGGGCAAAGAGAGACAGGGGAGGGACAGAGAGGGGGCAAAGAGAGACAGGGGAGGGAGAGAGAGGGGGCAAAGAGAGACAGGGGAGGGAGAGAGAGGGGTCAAAGAGAGACAGGGGAGGGAGAGAGAGGGGTCAAAGAGAGACAGGGAGGGAGAGAAGGGGCAAAGAGAGACAGGGGAGGGAGAGTGGGGGCAAAGAGACAGGGAGGTAGAGAAGGGGCAAAGAGAGACAGGGGAGGGAGAGTGGGGGCAAAGTGTGCTGGGGAGGGAGAGAGGGGGCAAATAGAGATGGGGAGGGAGAGAGGTAAGGGAAGAGAGACATAGGTGAGGGACAGGAGGGGGGAGGGACACAGGGGATGGAGAGGAGGGGGGAAGAGACACAGGGGAGGGAGATGGAAGAAAGAGAAGCAGGGGAGGGAGAGAAAGTAGATGAGGGGCCCACAAAGGCACTCATTGCAAGGCCAGTAACATAGAGGGGGGGAGGCTTGTAGGTAATAAGCACCAAAAGATGCTCATTGCGCTGGAGTAGATGAGCGCCGTAGATGCTCATCCTGATGACCCACGGGACTTGAGCAAGGAGCGCTGAAGGGGATCATTGAAAAGTAGGAAAAGGTGTGGCCTGCCAAAAAACGGCAATGAGCGGCGAACCCGCTCATTGCAGGGCTCGCCATAAGCGCAGAGGCCTTTAAAGTAGACGGGGAAGAGCCTCGCAATGAGCACCAAAGGTGCTCATAGGCGCCATAGCCTCACATTGTGTGGCAAACAGCATTGCCTGGCTTAAAATGTTATTGTCGTCATTTTTTGACGGGCAAGTCGCTAGCCTATATATATTGCTCATTGTAGAATGTCTCCTTGCTATCCTCTGGTATTCTCCAATCAGTTGGACAAACATTTTCCTATCTCCACTACCTTTTGCTTTCGTTCTTCCCAGGGCTACATCCAAATCTTCATCAGCCAGTTTACCTTCCTATTTTTCTTTCTTGTGTGGATATTCTTTGTTTCTGTTCTGGACAATGTCACAAATTTCTGTCCAAAGTTCTTCAGTCCGTTTATCTACCATGTCCAGTGCCCTAAATCTATTCTTTACTTCCACTGCATGTTCACAAGGGATATTATTTATTTCTTATCTGCTCAGTCTGATGGTTTTCCCTCTTTTCCTCAGTTTAATTCTGAAATTTGCAATAACAATCTCATGTTCTGAGCTGCAGTCAGCTCCACTGTATAGTGCTACTCCATTTTTGGCTACAAAATGATATAGTTAAGCTAATTTGTATATTGTTAATCTGATGATGGTCATGTGTAGAGTAATCTCTGGGGCTATTGTAAGAAGTGTTTTACTATGATTAAATAATTATCTTTAACAAATTATACTAATATTTGACCTGCCTCAATTCTGTACTCCAAAGCCAAACTTGCCCATTATACTAGTTATGTTTTGGTTCGCTATTTTAGCATTCCATTCTCCTGTGCTTAGAGTGACACCTTTTCTTGGTATTATATCTAGGGTGTGTGAAATGTCCTCCTAGAATCAAACAACTTAAGCATAACCTTGTTACATTCTGTCATTTTTTGGTCGTAACCGAGCACTGCTTTGCCAAACCCTTTGTTTGATTTTAAGAATTACTCCAATTTCTTCTGTGGGATTCTTGCCCACAATAGAAGATCTGGTGGTTGTCTGATATGAAATGTCCCATTCCAGTCCATTCAAGTTCTCTTATTCAATTTTTTATTTTGTCATCTCATGTTTGGCCTTGTCCAGTTTATCTTGTTCCAAGATACAATGTTGAATTCTTCTCTCCAGCTGCAGACTTTCCTTTCCCCTCCAGACACATCAGCAGAAAAGTTTCGACTTGGCCCAACCACTTCATTATATTTGGTGCCACTCATACTTATCCTCTCCTCTGTGGTAGGTATCTTCTAAGCTGAGAAACTTATCTTTTGATGTCATTACTATATGCCTCGGGTTATAAAAGTTTAGATATATTATTTCTGTTCTATATTTAAAATGTATATTTAAAATCAAACATTAAAATAAGGTGGAAAACAACATAATATTTATTTTAATTATTCAGCCACCAACGACTAGTACTTATTAGAGTCTTTGATCATTATGTTTTTCTCAACTTTGTGCTTGTTTATATTCACCATTTATACAAATAGACTTCTTAATGCTTGTAACCTGGTATTTGTAGAACAGACCCATCGCTACTTGCATATCATTTTAAGACAGACTTATGTCACTCTAGTAGGTCATAATTCTGCCATGGGTTATACTGGACTCTGGCCACTCTTTCACCTTCAGATATTTCTAAGGATTTATTAAAGTTCAAGAGATAAGTATTTTTGAGAAAAAGAGCAATGCTAGAACGAGTAGATATGATTTGAAGTTGGAAGGTGGAAGATTTATTGGGTAATGTGATAAAGTACTACTTTACGGAAAGAGTAACATATAAGACCCTTCCAGTGGAAATGGTAGGATCAAATACTTAAGGAATGTAAGAATGCCTGGGATAAGCATAAGACTATCCTGAGGTTTAATTGTGGCTCTTATCTACCATAATATTTATTGTATCTGAGTAGTGGACACGAACTTCCATCAAATGTTCGCGAACGGGCGAACCGCCATAGACTTCAATGGGCAGGCGAATTTCAAAACCCACAGGGACTCTTTCTGGCCACAATAGTGATGGGAAAGTTGTTTCAAGGGGACTAACACCTGGACTGTGGCATGCCGGAAGGGGATCCATGGCAAAACTCCCACGGAAAATTAGAGTTGATGCAGAGTCTGGTTTTAATCCATAAAGGGCTAAATTGTTTGGAACAACATGCTTTAAAACATCAGGTATGATGTTGTATCGATCAGGTAGTGTAAGGGTTACACCCGCTTCACAGTAACAGACCAATCTCCCCGTTTAATGCACCGCAAACAACCGCAAACAGTCCCTTTGCACAACCGCAAACTCCCCATTTGCACAAGGTTGGATACCAAGCTATCCATGTCCCGTTCCTTGTCCTCACTGATGTCATTGAAGGTCTCTTCCTCCACCCAGCCACCAAGGGTCCCCGAAAGGTGACAACAAGCCCCCTGGGACGCCTGCTGTGTTTGGTCTTCCACCTACTCAAAACCACCTTCCTCCTCTGACTCCTCTTCTTCAGACTCCCAGAGTCTGGGGGCTTCCACTGCCCAGCATGGAAGATTATACGCAGGTCAGAGTCTGGGGGCTTCCACTCCAAAGCACAGAAGATTATATGCGTTGCCTCTGTCTGCATTATTATAAGGTGTGTACTGTTAAGTAGTACTATTCCTATCGGTTTAATCCCGGTTACGTCCACTATCAGGGGACGTGTATATGGCATGGATTTTTGGAAGCGGGAGATGGAAAAAGATGCTTGGTCGGTTCTCCCACTTAAAATTTGGGGCGCTGCGCGTGCAATCTAAGGTACCACCATATATGAGTGTCACTGTGCACTGGCAAAAGTTGGCAGAGTAGATGCAATAGGCTTCACACACACGCCTGTAGGCAGGCAATTGCTATTCAACCTAATACAGTCAAAAAGGTGTTGTTTTATGTCACTGAGCACAATATAAGCTGTGAGCCTGACACAGGCAGGCAACTGAAATTAGATTACAGGAAAAAAATGGTTGTTTTCAATGTATGTTACACCACCAGGTATGAGTAGTGAAAATAAGCACAATATAAGCTGTTAGGTGTTAGCCTGTCACACACACACGCTGGCAGGCAGGCATAGATTACACAAAAAAAATTATAAAATAAAATAAATGATGTTCAAAGTTTCCTCAATGATAAAGTATAGGGGACAAACCGAAAAGCGCATGTGTTCGCTGTTCGCAGCGGACGTGAACTTGCGAAAATCGCTGCGAATAGTTCTCCGGCGAACTGTTCAGGACATCACTATGTCTGAGTCTACATGATCACACAATCCAGACACATCTACTGTTATGTCTCTGGCACAAATACTGGAGTGGGTTGCCAGATCCTTCTCCAGTGGACCTTGATCTATCTAACCTCTCTGTTATGACCTACCCATCTTGGGTGATCCTTCATGGTAATGCTAACAGCTTCATTTAAGTATACAAACCCCTTCACAATGACAAAGTAGCAATCCAGCATGTTTTACTACTCATATACAATCGTTAACAAATCATGTTGTCTTCACCAAATTCTCAGCGGTGGACAGGTCTGGTCCTGCAGAGCCCCACACAGGCCTATATTTGAGAATATCCTTTCTGTGCACAGGCAAGTCAATCAGGATGACTGAAGAAGCGATTGACTCACCTGTACCTAGCAGGAATATCCTCATATCCTGGCCTGTGTGGGGATCCCCAGGACCAAACTTGCCCACCCTACAGTACGCCACTTTGTCAGGCATAAGAAATTCCTATCTACTCACTTGTCAGCTCAACTACTTTATCTCATTCCATCTTATTGCCCCAGTCTACTACAATCCATAATTAATTCCTTGCTAGACTTTACCATACAAAATACTCTGTGTGTACAGCTACTTTCTGTAAGCCACTGTAAGCATCAAAATTTGGACGTTAACATATAAAGCCATTAATGACCACCATTTAATTTTCTATATCACTTCCCTTCTCTCCAACGCCCCCCCCCCCCCACCACCACCACCACTGCTTTTCTGCAAAAATTATGTACATCTTTCTTCCCTTGTTACTTCTTTTCACTCCTGTCTACAAAATATATCACGAGCTGTGCTTACTCCATGGAACTCAAGACCTCGCCAAACTGTTTTGTTGCACTGTATTATCTTTAAGTTTCTAATACCTCTTAATTTTGATTTACCTTCTTCATTTTTCAATTCCTCACATCTCTCTCACTGTCAACAAAGACATCATCACGCCCTCCTCCCAAGCCCGTTGTCTTGGAGTTCTACTGAACCCCGCTCTGTCTTTCATCCCTCACTTACAATCACTAACTACATCTTGTCTTCTCCACCTAAAAAACATCTCCAGAATTCGCCACTATCTTACACAAGACACAACTAACATCCTTATACACTCTCTCATTATCTCTCGACTAGACTACTGCAACTCGCTTCTTGTTGTCCTACCTACCACCCGACTGTCTCCACTTCAATCCATTATGTATGCCTCTGCTAGACTCATCTTCCGTACACAACGTTCAGTGTCGGCATCACCTCTCTGTCAATCACTCCACTGGCTTCCCTTAGCCTCAAGAATAAAATTTAAAATCATGACCCTAACTTACAAAGCCCTCAACAATAATGCTCCCCATTACATCTCTGCTCTCATCCCAAATACTCCCCCACCCGCCCTCTTTGTTCTGCTAATGACCTTCTTCGTTCTACAACTCTTGTCACCTCCTCTCACGTCCTCCTCCAGGACTTCTCTCGTGCTTCTCCTAGTCTTTGGAACTCCTTGCCTCGCTCCACCAGATTATCTTCTTGCCTCAAAACATTTAAAACCTCATTGTCTGAACCTAATTTATGTACAGCGCTATGGAATATGTCGGCGCGTTATAAATAAACTATAATAATAATTTGTATTTATTGCACTAGTGTAAATAAATGGAAAATGTTAGCCCTTTGTCAACAAATAACAACAATAATGAATGATTACTTATATAATTACGTCACACCTATGCCATATAATGATACCAACACTTTCTGAGATGTGCAAATGATTTGAGTGACTTGCAAATTATTAGGAGTGGGTAACCTTAAAGGTAAAGGCAATAAAATATAGTGTATAAATATAGTGTATAAACTGTGTTTGAAGGATTTTGTCCGTAATACAAGAGTGGACAAATCATGAAGGCTCCGAGATGCTCTTATAGATGCGACAATGCCGTAGAGAAGAGGTCTTTGCTGTGGTTACCTGATTAGTGAATCCCCCCTGTAGTGTGGTCCTCATAATAAGTAACGGGAAAATGCCTTTGATCAGTGTATTTCTTAGAAGGTGCTCTGCGCTGATTGCTCACCTCTGTGAAAGATAAAACACACTTACAATTAATATTTCTAGAGCTGCCGAGACCCTGACCACATAATCGATTACAGATAGGGGTCTCTCACAGAACATGGTAATAATGACTTCATTTATTTAGGTTCATTTATAGGGCAAAAATATGTGAAAAATTAAAAGGGTTATGAATTCTGTCTAAGAAAGAGCACTGTAGGTTCTACATCTACATAGGTATAAACTAAAACTAAAGGAAGTACTTTACTATTTGATTTTTATATAAAAACATGGCATTTCCCTACAGTAAACTTAGACTTCAGTCTGCAATTTCTTACATGTCAAGCAGCTTTTCGGATCTACCCACTAAGGACAGTGTGATATTTCTTCCTAATGGAAGACGATTGCCATTAATTGCTAAGTTAAGCACTGAATCTATTATCCTCTGTATAAAACCATGTGAAGAATGGAAGACCAGGCAAGATCAGGGTGATTAGATAAGTGACTTCATAAAGTTTGAGCATGTTGTTACTATTGCCATGGTAATAATTCACAATTATTGCCAACAATCTGCCAGTAGCAAGATATGTCAGACTGTATTTAGGGAGAAAGAAGAAATGCTGGCAGGGAAGAACTGCATGCTTAAATTTATTTATTTTTTCTAGAAAAATTCAGTATTTTAAAGCAGCATTCAATTTATTAATTTGTTATTTTCTATCATTTTAACTTCTATCATATTTGGGATTCATGTTGCGTCAATTAAATTGAGTCAGTGTCAAAAAAGGTGAAGTAATGTATTATTTTCCATTTAGATATATTCTGTTACTAGATTTATTATTGCCACCATAGGGCCTCGTTCAATTGGCCAAATCGCAATCACTTGAACCTGTAATGTAGCTACATATTCAATTGCCTACATTTAGCTACTTGCATTCCAGTTGTGAGTTATCCACCCACAATCACTATGTCCAGCCAAAGATGTAACTCAGCCCTATCTCCACCATTGATTTTTGAAGCCTGCAAAAGCTAACGGTGTTGAAAGTGCAAAACCGGTAGTCCGTTCATGTAACTCACAAATGAAATCTGACCTGCAACTTGAAAATGTATAAAAAAATATTACGAGTACTAGATAGGACTCGCAAGGGGGTTATACACTAGTTCTGACACCTGCAGCAGCAAATAAACACACACTACTGTACTTTAAAATACTGGGAAAACATGGAAAGGCATTAGAATTAAATGCACTACACGCTCAAGATTGCAAATCTGCAATAAAAAATAGTTATGTGTAACTTATTTCCGTGTTATATTGATCCTGTCAATCAAGGGGTTTATACATATCATGCCATCCACATGCAAATAAACAATTGCTTTAATATAAATCGGTGAACATTACTTATTTGCATGTATTAATGCTTAGTCTACGATTGCAGGCAAATTGTTACCTCCATATTTTACTGACATCATGAGGACGGTCTCATTTACTATTGGCTGTGACTATGTAGTAAATTATGGGCTTGCTTAAATCTTGTCAGATCATATGATCCCCCCCCCTGAAATTCTACTTACAAGTGCATGGTTTCCATGTGGAGGCTGTGAGAGGGCAGAGTTAGAGACAATTGAATACATCTAAATGTTTAGAAAAAATTAACTTTCAGGTAACAGGCTTGCAATTGAATAGGGCCCATATTATTGGCGACATCCACTTTAGTGAGGTACGGCTTTCATTATTACAAGAACGTGTTTCAGTGCCATAGTGATTAACTACTTTAGTATTAAGAAAATGATGGTCAACTGGAAAATGCCAGGGTAATTTCATCTGATTTTGGGGTGTCAGCTTCCAGCTGAACTGCTTCTGAGAAAATTCTTACAGCCTACCTAAAATATTTAGAACTACAAATTATAAATAACTAGCGTATTACCCGTCAAAAAATTACGGCAATGAGATGTGTATGTTTTTAAAGTTGTTTAGTTATTAATATACATATGGAATTGTAAGGTAGCTAATGTTGTTTTGTGTGTACTACTGAAATATAGAATTCAAATTAATAAATGAATTTACATATTTTTATGCATTGTGTTGAAGAGCTGGCAATTTGTGTTGATGTTGCTGCAGCATTAGTGGTGTGGAGGTGCTGTGTAAGCATGCTGAATGTGTGCAGTGTAATAGTGTGCGTGCGCAAGACGAAACCGTTAGCGTAGTTGTGTACTTCCGCATTATCCTAAAATGGTGGGTAATGTGTGGTATGCGTCTTAGCGGATTATCGGTACGTGTTTTCCGTGGTTATAGTGCTGTAGCCTCGTTTTCGTTTTGTTCGTCCGTCATTTGTTCTGCGGCGCTCATTGCCAAAGTACTACGGTTTAACGGCTCGCCTCGCCGGGCGATGATCGCCTGCGGCGCTCATCGCTAAGCCCGCTAAAGTACTACGGTTTAACAGTAAATATGGTAAAACGGTCAATAAAAATTAAATGTTGTGAAATTTGTTTGCCACACAACATGACACTACATTTGTCCCTTTTTTTTTCCTTTCTTAAAATAAATACACATTTTTTTTTTTACTTTTTTTTTTGTAACTTTCAACTTATATTTCATCAAATGCGTTGTTTTAGGTGGGAAATCCGATGTTGCGCGAGACAAAGGCGTTAAATCTGTGTTAATGCGTAAATCTGTAATTGTGTTTCGTAAAATGTACTCGCTACTGTCTTTTTACTTATTGCGCGATTAATCCGCATCCTTTATCTCGTTGTTTTTCAAACACATACATCTGTGGCTGTGTTTTACGCAGTTCGTATGTAGTATAGCCTCGTTTTCATTTTTTTCGGCGGCCATTTTTTTCTCGCTTAGCCGATTTTCGATCTTTGTAACTCGGCTAAATCGCTGTAAATTGCAGTTTCAACTCTCCCAGACGTCCTGCCTGGTACCCCATGCTGTAAGTGACCTTTGTTTTATTTTTTAGTGTGTATTTATTGTTTTTTTTATTGTTTTGGTTCCGCCGCTTATCTCGTAATTTTTTTCATCTCGTGTTTTTTTTCTAAGTGCTACGGTTTAACGGCTCGCCTTGCTACGCGAGGCTCGCCTGCAATTGTTTATTGTTTTTTTTATTGTTTTGGTTCCGCCGCTTATCTCTTAATTTTTTTCATCTCGTATTTTTTTTCTAAGTGCTACGGTTTAACGGCTCGCCTTGCTACGCGAGGCTCGCCTGCAATGAGCGCCTGCGGCGCTCATTGCCAAAGTGCTACGATTTAACGGCTCGCCTCGCGGCGCTCATCGCAAAGTCGTACGATCGGCAAAGTGGTACGATTTAACGGCTCGCCAGGGCATAAGCGCCTACGGCGCTCATCGCTAAGTCGTATGCACTACGCAACACAGCATGATGACGAATCGTAGTTAGACAATTATAATATGTGATAATCATTCTTGACTTTGTTACTATATCTACATAGAGATGAATAGCTTAATTCTTCCTGGTTTACTATAAAATACAGCACTAACTAATGATGCTAAGTCTCTCCACCCATGCAATTATTCATCATGATAAGGATACTGTATATCTACAAAACATTCCTTTAAGAGTGTTTATATTGAGACATTGCAAAATAAAAGGACACGGTCACCCAAAAATGCAAGTTGGTTTAATCTTGAAGAGCGTAAAAAACGTAAAAATGTGCAGCCCAGTAGAGCATGATTTGTCTGACTTCTCTGCTATGACCGGCCCATCTTAAGTGACCCTACATGGTATAGCTCTCAGCTTCATTATAGTGCACAAGCCCCTTCACCTCGACAAGGTAGCAATCCAGAAGGGAACCTATAAAAGTACCCTTCTATAACAAGCCCTATGGCTGTATTGTCTTGCTATTGTGTGGCCAGTGATGGGTTTTGAGTTAGTGAAGACCTTGATTTTGGATAGAAGTTCACAAACTGAAAACTTCTGTAAAAAAAAAAATGCTATCTGCTTATATAGAGCCCTATTCAATTGGTCAAATCGCAATTGAATGAGGCCCCTGGTGTCCATTTGATTAGTAGGTTTTTGGCTATTATTTTTATTATGGTGTATGTTTCATACAATTAAATGGAGTCTTTTTTTTTTTTTTAGAAAGTCTTACAATTTTTAGGGAAATTTATAAAAACAAAAATCGATTTTAACAAAACTAGCGACTAGATATTTATATGAAAATGGGTTATTCTATAACAACAGTTTTTATGAGGAGTTTGTTCTGTCTTTGGATACTTTGACCCTATAAATCATAGAATATACATTATGCATTTATCAACAACTCCTCCTTAAATGTACACACTCTAGCAGAAAGATGTAAATCTCCATATTTCAACTTCTAATGCACTCGTTGATCATTGATCCTTCTTCCTGCCATTGAAGTTGCATCCCAAAACTACATAGAGCCAGCTAACAGTGCTTTTACTGTGCCAGATGCAACTTGTGATTTTAAAGGGCCATTACCATTACAGAATTCCATTTAAATCCAAGTATAAAGTGTTTTTGATCGTCCAGAGGAAGGTAAAGAAAAATCAAAAACATTGGCAGTTGTATTTTTTTTAGCCTCCAAATAAGAATCTGCCATGATCCCAAAAATTGGAAATCACATTATACACTACATCAATATCGTATCTATTATGGTAAACCAGCATAACCTTGCATACATTATTTTAACTTTTACTTAAAGGTTCACTTTTGTGGTTTCATAAAGGGTTCCAAAAAAAATAATTAAATGTTTATTTTGTATTTAAACCATTAACTACTATTTTTCTGTGATACTCCCAGGTTGTATTAGCTACAGATCTCTCCCGCTGAATGAAATAAGGTGTCTGGAGTTAAGCCACCAATGGAGGGCTATCTAAAACCGGCATACCGCACATGCACTATGTTAGTAGGTAGTGAACATAAGGTACTTATACATGCTATACATGACTAGGAGCTCAGGTTGCACAACTCCTTTGTACAAATGGTATTCAGTGATTGGTTTTCAATTAGCCACTCCAGCCACAATACTTCCTTCAGGGCATGGAGAAATCAGAAGCTTATATAGTCGGGTGTCATTAAAAAAAAGTATTAATGCTTAGTAAAACATTATCAGCAACAAACAACAACAAAAAATTATTAATAATAATAATAATAATGATAATAATAATAATAATAGCCTAAGAATAAAAAAAATCTAACATCTGTCTATGCCATACAAAAACTGGGGCAAAATTCCACAATTTCTGAGCTGTATTTTTTTTTAGCTCTTGATAAATGACTTCAGTGGAGTGGAAGAAATGCTGACCTTGCATGTAACTTCATGGTAAATAACCAAGGAGGCCAGGAAAGAAGGAGATAAATTATAAGCCCCCATTTGGATCAATTCTTAGTCCCTGCTATCAGCTTCCTTACATGTTGCGTTTGTAAATTGTATGTTCAACAAGATTGCGAGCTGGTCCACGGAGATACATTTCTTTTTTTATGAATCATTTAGGACGAACGTCTTCAAATAAACTACATATGAAAAACTAGGAAAACTAATTTATCTAGTGTTTGTTTTTTTTATATCGTGCATTTACAAGTCACATTCCCTAGCATACCATGTTTATACAGATAATTTAAGATTTTAAGTCTCTGAACAGCCAACTTAAATGTTGAATTCATCCATACTGCTCTACGTCATCCAACAAAACACTGAAATTCCAAAATTCAAGTAAAAAAATCTATTAGGATTCTTAAAATTAATGTGTATTTAATTTTTTTTTTTTGTTGTTTTTAACAGCTTTTATATTATCTAGTTATTTCTTTACCTGCCTCCCAAACATTCGAGTGTATGAGTTTAGGCTCTGCAGGGACCAAAAATCACAAGCACTATAGAAATGGCAACAAGATTGTCATTACGGTTTCCAAAAAAATTATGTTTTTTCCGAGGAGTTCTTTAGATATTATGCTGTCAAAAAGAAATTAATTCTGGTATTTAATATTGTAGTATAGGCAAATATGACCGTGATGGAGCAGTACAAGTCAGATTTTATGAACTGGCACCAGAATTCCTCCCCAAACAACTATATGATAATAAATGTCTTCTTATGATCACTATCCTTCAATAAAATACATTTTTTTTTTGCATGATCAGTCATATTTTCAAAAAATATGCAAACATTTCACAATTTCTGCAAGGGTACACAAACTTTTGAGCACAACTGTTCTTCCAATGTGTCGTCTCCTCTATACTTATAAAATAGTGTAGAAGAGATTAATTTTGAATGAATTAAAAACACAGCCATGAAAAGTTATGTCACTCCATCATTTGAGTTTGTGGGCAAATGTGCCCACAAAGACTTCCCCCCCTGCAAACCATAACCATTTCAATCATGGCTTCCTTTAAGCATATACCTGCTGTATTACACAGCTTTCTTGCGATGTTCAGGATAGATTATACACAAGCCACTAAACCTACCCACCTGCAGCCGTTTCAAAATTACTTAGCTTCAAGTACACAAGCCTTTTCCCCAATGACAAGGTAGTGATCTTAGGTAGACTTTAGGTATTCCTTTAGTCAATACATTTGCAAGCTCTCTGTTCCCTCTGTGCGATGGCATTGCAATGTGATGATGTTGACATTACCAAGGAGACATGGCAGTAGCAATGACTATGGCAATGTCTCTATGCTTTTAACCATTTTACGCTTAATAATACAGTGCCTTGCCAAAGTATTCATCCCCCTTGGCATTTTTCATGTTTTGTTGCCTCACAACCTGGAAGTAACATGAATTATTTGAGGATTTGCATCATTTAATTTACAGAACATGCCCACAACTTTGAAAATTATTATTTTATTTATTGTGAAGCAAACAACAAATTGGACAAAATAACAGAAAAGGTCAATGTGCATAACTAATCACCCCCCTAAAGTCAATACTTTGTAGAACCGCGGTTTGAGGCAATCACAGCTCCAAGTCGCTTTGGATAAGTCTCCATGAGCTTGCCACATCTTACCACTGTGATTTTTGCCCATTCCTCCTTGCAAACCTGCTCCAGCTCCTTCAAGTTGGATGGTTTGCGCTTGTGAAAAGCAATCCTTAAATCTCACCACAGATTTTCTATTGGATTGAGGTCTGGGCTTTGACTAGGCCATTCCAACACATTTACATGTTTCCCCTTAAACCACTCAAGTGTTGCTTTAGCCGTGTGTTTGGGGTCATTGTCCTGCTGGAAGGTGAACCTCCGACCTAGCCTCAAATCACACACAGAGTGGTACAGGTTTTGCTCAAGAATATCCCTGTATTTAGCACCACCCATCTCTCCCTCAACTCTGACCAGTTTCCCAAACCCGGCTACTGAAAAACATCCTCACAGCATGATGCTGCCACCACCATGTTTCACTGTGGGGATGGTGTTCTTTGGGTGATGTGATGTGTTGAGTTTGCCCAGACATAGTGTTTTCTTTGATGGCCGAAAAGTTCCATTTTAGTCTCATCAGACCAGAGCACCTTCCTCCATACATTTTGGGAGTCTCTCACAAACTCAAAACGTGCCATTTTGTTTTTTGCTCAAAGTAATTGCTTTCTTCTGGCCACTCTGCCATAAAGCCCAACTCTATGGAGCGTATGGCTCCAGTCTCTGCTGTGGAACTCTGCAGCTCCTCCAGGGTTACCTTAGGTCTCTGTGCTGCCTCTCTGATTAATGTCCTCCTTGCACGGCCCGTGAGTTTTGGTGTGGCGGCCGTCTCTTGGCAGGTTTGCTGTTGTGCCATGTTCTTTCCATTTGGTTATGATAGATTTGATGGTGCCCTTGGGGATCATCAAAGATTTGGATATTTTTTTATAACCTAACCCTGACTTGGACTTCTTAACAACATTGTCCCTTACTTGTTTGGAGAGTTCCTTGGTCTTCATAGCAGTGTTTGGTTAGTGGTGCCTCTTGCTTAGTTGTTGCAGCCTCTGGGGCCTTTCAAAAAAGGTGTGTATATGTAATGACAGATCACGTGACACTTAGATTGCACACAGGTGGACATCATTTCACTAATGATGTGACTTCTGAAGGTAATTGGTTGCACCAGAGCTTTTTATGGGCTTCATAACAAAGGGGGTGAATACATACGCACATGCAATTTTCTGTTTTCTATTTCTAAAAAATAGTTTTATGTATATATTTTTCTTATTTCACTTCACCAACTTAGACTATTGTGTTCTGATCCATCACATTAAATGCAGATTAACAAAACATTGACCTTAAGGCTGTAATGTAACACAATAGGTAAAAAGTCAAGTGGGGTGAATACTTTTGCAAGGCACTGTATATTTATATATATATATATATATATATATATATATATATATATATATATATATATATATTTATTATGCTATCCCTCCATAACACTATGGATTTGAAAATGGGGCATTTGGGGAAACGTTTATTTTTTTTACCTTGTGCACCAGTTACAGACGAGAACGAAAGTACAGGAAACAGACAACCAATTCTATTGTACTCCATGACAAGGTGGGCAACACAAAGAAGCATCTTCTTCAGTCCAGGCAATACAGATCAAACTGGCTTTATCAATTGGAAACTGGGCAACAGCCTTGGGAGATTCACTCACATGGTCACCGGCCTGCAATCCACTCCTTATCTCACATTCTGTTCCATCATACTCTGCACCAGAGAATTTATAGCTTTTTTGGATATAATTTAATTTGTTAATGTATTGGACATAAAATAAAATATATATTGTACTCACAGTTGAGAACCTAAGCTTGCTGAGACGTATGTAGCTTTGAAAAGTCTCCAGAGAAAAGTCCACAATCCTCCTGCAGATCTTAGCCCATGTGCCAAATGGTGGAGTCCTAAGAGGAATGATGGCATCACTCCCCTCAGTCCAGTGGATGGATGGGGTGCTTTGGTTGAAGAAATCCCCAAGCAGATGCTTGAAATAAGTGGATTAAATGGTCCACGTGTCAGCCACTGCAATACTGGCCAATAATATGGAGGTTGTCAAATGTGAGTGCAATATATATTGAGACAGTGACTGACATATTACTCAGGTGGGATCATTTTTTATCTCATCACCCCTACCCCCTGTTGTGGTTTATTATTAATTTCCTATTTTTGGTTCAATTTTATGTTATATTATATACTGAACTCGCATCTAATTGTTCTGGGTTACTATCTAGCGCTTCTTCACTAGGGGCTCAGTGGACTATAGTTTACTTGTCCATTCATCTCCTATACATTTTCTAATATATAATTTCACACCTCCTGGATCACTACCTTGTCGTGGTAAAGAAGCTTGAGTACTCCAATGAAGCTGTGAGCTAAACCACGTAGGGTCACCAAAAATGGGCATGTCATAGCAGACAAGTCAGACAAATCGTGGTCCACTGAAGAAGGAACTGGCAACCCATTGTAGTATCTTTGCCAAAAAAACTTTAGAGATAAGCACAACCGGAGACATAATGACTAATGTACCTGGGGTGCTGAGGTCCATAGGGTCACAGGGAGTCAGACATGACTTAATGATTAAAGAACAACTACAATAATTCCACACAAACTTGACAAAAATGTGGACATCATTAGGCACAAGTGGGAGAAAAATGGTTGAGTACGGTAGGACACATTTATACTATATAATTATGAGAGTTTACACCTTTTCTGACAACACAATTTATCTTTCTGTGCTTTACTTGCAAACCCTACTTGGGGGGTTTAATTATGCGTTTTATGTTGTCTATTGATCCGTGACCTATTTGTGCGGTTCTGCAGACCTCGTCAGGATTTACAGGACACGTGACACATTTAGAGTGAATCCCTGAGTTCAAACAAATTACATCCTTGTAAAGTGCCCAATTTATACTCAATACTTACTCTCATAAAACTAATTCTTTAAATTCATATACACAGCTCGTAGAGGAGTAGAAATGTTCCCACTGAGACAGCAAAAAATGTGAACAAAGGTTTCAAACCTTGTGATTGTCACAGCCCCCACAGAACAGAGCGTGTTGGAGGGTTTCAACTGTTTTATAAAGCTGTCATAAAGTAATATAATATTAACATCTCCACCCTGTACATTGACACATGGGTGGGATCCATCTTAGTCACCCACCAAATTACCAGGACACATGCATGCAGAACATATCAAACTTATAAGACTCTATATATGGTCTGATAAAAAAAATCTCGATAAGGGTAACAATATTTCATAAATATATAAACAGTCTTTTTTCAACAATTACAGTGCCTTGCAAAAGTATTCACCCCCCTTGGCTTCTTACCTATTTTGTTACATTACAGTCTTCAATGTTTTTGTTAATTATGTAGCAATAATAAGAGTGATTTTAAGTGTATATACATTTTTGGAATTGGGCAATTGAATCGGGCCCTAGGAGTCAGATGGAACAGTTGAACAAGCTGAACACAAGCAATGACCGATGTACTCTCACACATGCAAACTCTAGTTTATAACTGATATGCAGACTGGCCAACACATCTAATAAATGCAGACAATGCAGAGCAGCATGCCACATACTAATTGACACCAGTACTACGCACGCACGCACTTGTGATATTATGGCAAAGCACACAGATATACAGTAGGCACTAGCCAATACAACACACTCAGTTAATCCCTGCCAAGCACACCACACATGGGTAACACCCAATGGGTCTCACACATAGACACAACTAAGCACAGTAGTCAATTCTAAATGTAAAGGATCTGTCCCTCTTTGCCTTTGCATTTCTTCGGCAGCACTGACAGCTGCAGTTAAAGGAGCCATCCAGCAGAGTGCGCTGTCAATTTCCGGGTGCCGTCCTATTTATGGTAAGGCAAAGAACTATTCCTCCCCTCCGACGTGGCGCAAGTTGATGGCACTGAATCGACAGCGAGACCATTGCTGTGTTTGGCGCGGGCACTCGGTCCCCCAGGGCCTCGGGCGCGCCTCTGGTAGCTCAAGGCCTCTTCTGTCAGCGCTCCTTATATGCTATGTGTAGAAGTATCCAAAAATCGGAAGCACCATCTGTCGGTTGGCGGCGGGAATGCAGCTGTCAGATTTTGCGAAGTTGAAGAGGGAAAGGATCAGTGCAAATATACTCTAACTGCCCAGCTCACTTATGCACTCACTGCCCAGCAAACATTTGCTGTCACTGCCCAGCACACATATGCTGTTACTGCCCAGCACGCATATGCTCTCACTGCCCAGCACGCATATGCGCTCACTGCCCAGCACGCATATGCTCTCACTGCCCAGCACGCATATGCTCTCACTGCCCAGCACGCATATGCACTCACCGACCAGCACGCATATGCACTCACCGACCAGCACGCATATGCACTCACCGACCAGCACGCATATGCACTCACCGACCAGCACGCATATGCACTCACCGACCAGCACGCATATGCACTCACCGCCCAGCTCGCATATGCACTCACCGCCCAGCACGCATATGCACTCACCGCCCAGCACGCATATGCACTCACCGCCCAGCACGCATATGCACTCACCGCCCAGCACGCATATGCACTCACCGCCCAGCACGCATATGCACTCACCGACCAGCACGCATATGCACTCACCGACCAGCACGCATATGCGCCCACCGCCCAGCTCACATATGCGCTCACCGCCCAGCACACATATGCGCTCACCGCCCAGCACACATATGCGCTCACCGCCCAGCACACATATGCGCTCACCGCCCAGCACACATATGCGCTCACCGCCCAGCACACATATGCGCTCACCGCCCAGCACACATATGCGCTCACCGCCCAGCACACATATGCGCTCACCGCCCAGCACACATATGCGCTCACCGCCCAGCACACATATGCGCTCACCGCCCAGCACACATATGCGCTCACCGCCCAGCACACATATGCGCTCACCGCCCAGCACACATTTGCGCTCACCGCCCAGCTCACATATGCGCTCACCGCCCAGCACACATATGCACTCACCGCCCAGCACACATATGCACTCACCGCCCAGCACACATATGCGCCCAATGCCCAGCACACATATGCGCCCACTGCCCAGCACACATATGCGCCCACCGCCCAGCACACATATGCGCCCACCGCCCAGCACACATATGCGCTCACCGCCCAGCACGCATATGCACTCACCGCCCAGCACACATATGCACTCACCGCCCAGCACGCATATGCACTCACTGCCCAGCACACATATGCACTCACCGCCCAGCACACATATGCACTCACTGCCCAGCACACATATGCACTCACCGCCCAGCACGCATATGCACTCACCGCCCAGCACACATATGCACTCACCGCCCAGCACACATATGCACCCACTGCCCAGCACGCATATGCACTCACTGCCCAGCACACATATGCACTCACTGCCCAGCACACATATGCACTCGCTGCCCAGCACACATATGCACTCACTGCCCAGCACACATATGCACTCACTGACCAGCACGCATATGCACCCACTGCCCAGCACACATATGCACTCACTTCCCAGCACGGTCTTCATAGTGAGTCGCTTGTAAAGCCACTACCTGTGCAGACAGTATTTGCAAACACAATACTGTGTTTGAGTGGGTTTAGATACCAGCGGGACCCCTGCAATGTATTCCAGCCCAGTGTCTACATTTCAGTCAATAACTAACACAACATATCCAAGGAACAACAAATCTATAAGAGTGACATCACAGCGACACTGCTCCTGCATGGAAAAGCAAGAAACCAAATGCATGTCCTCCCAAGTCCCAAAACTCATTCGGTGCATCTCATAAATCTTTGCACTAATGCATTTGTATAACAATGATCAACATTAACAAAAATAGGGCATTTTCAGTTTTATAACCTTATATTATTTTAAATGATTTTACCTGTTTGCAAACCTGGAGATTCTGTATAGCTCTAAGCCATGTGGCATTTAGTTTTGCAAGGCCTTAAAATCTGTGTCAGGAATGGACGAGCCAATGTAATGGTTGGATGGTCAGTTTGGCTGCGGTGGGAGAGGGATTTTTGTCAAGTGACAAGCTGTGACCCTGCAGAGGAGTGACACAGGAGCCGTGAGAGGCCCAGACAGGACCTTCTTCCCTGTGTTTATCCGCCAGAGGCTCAGTGAATCAAAGAAAAGCAGTAATTAGGTGTGTTGTTTTCCTCTGCAGTGATTTCTCCCCTAAGCTGTGTTTGAGTGGGTTTAGATACCAGCGGGACCCCTGCAATGTATTCCAGCCCAGTGTTTTCTCTAAAATTAAGCTGGTCCGATCCTGTGTTTAATTCAAAAAGCAGCAGGGGGAAAAGCGATAGATAGAAATGAAGATTTAACTCTCACCTGTGACTGCAGCCTGGGCTCATTAAGAATCACAGGCAGCAGAGGGGACTCAGCTAATCTGCTCCATGGCTGCAGGGATCTGCCAGGCAGGGGTTAAACATGCAGCTTAGAAAGTGACGGTCATCAAACTCTCCCCGAGGGCCAGGGATTAGAAATCTGCTGTGTATAAGTACTGTCAACATGTTCCACAACTGCTGATACAATAAACACAAACAATTTTATAAATAGCAAGACGAAGCAAGCCGGTGTGAGTGCAATGTTAGGTAGCAATCATGGGTGTGCTTCTAGAGAGGCCCACTAGGCCTAGGCTTAGGCAACACATTCATGCTGCCTGACGATGCAATAAACCTAAATATGTGTGCACAGAAATGCCATTTTCTGACATACCATATGTATATATTGAGATCTTTCCTGTTATCTTGTCGGGACAGATCCGCCGCTGCAGATCGGCCTCCAACTGCTAGATGGCGCTGTCGATATTTTCCAGCACTGCCGATATGTGAGAGAAGTTCTAAGGGTCCTTTCCCTCTTCACCATCACAAAATCTGACAGCTGCAGTTCCGCCGCCGGTGGACAGATGGCGCTACCAATTTTAGCATATAAGGCGTGCCTACAAAAGAGGCTTTGAGCTTTGAGAGGCGTGCCTGAGGCCCTGGGAGGGCTGAGTGCCCAAGCTGAACATAGCGGTGGCTTCGGTGTCGATTCAGCGCCGTCGAGTTGCGCCACGTCGGAGGGGAGAATAGTTATTTTCCTTCCCTGGAACTTGACGGTGCCTGAAAGCTTACAGCCCCCTCTGGCGGATGGCACCTGTAACTGCAGCTGTCAGTGCTGCAGAAGAACTGTGCAGGCAAAGAGGGATAGATCCGTTCTAAACTTATCAAGTTAGACAAATCCTTGAACTAACCCTAACCCTCACGCTAACCCCAACCGTAACAGTTTACCTAAGCCTTGACGCTAGGGTATGGCACTGGTATGTAATATTGGGTTGGATACAGAGCATGCATTTTCTACAAGTTTCAAGACCGTTTTAAAATACATTTCCTAGATTTTTTTAGAAAACAATATAATTATTTAAAATTTTGATTTTTAAGTGCATGATAAAATTAATGTTAGCGTGACACACAGCTGCACCCACATATTGTTTCTGTACATCCTTTGGAAGAGCACAGATATGTGTGCGCAGCTGGCAGTGCCCAAGTAGCTAACATTTAAGTGGGTCCATAAACCAGCTCAATATAAAAAACTATTGATCCATTCCTGTCATCAGCAGTTAATCAATAACAGTTATCACTTAAAGTCCAGGATTTTTCTGCCCACAGAATATTCGATAGGAAATGAGGTGATGTAAATCCAGGAGCTCTCTCCTGTAAATGGGTGCAGTTACCCTACAAACAGACAAAATGCATTTATCCATTAACATATTGTATTCCAGGGGAAGAAGAAACAGGAGAGGAGCCTATTAAATCCGACCATTATTTCACCCTGGAATAAAGTGAAATGGTTAAATTAAAGTGTTTTCATAAAATTGTATTTCTCTTATGTGATTAATGTTTTTATTCCTACAAAAAGTTAGTGTAATACTGGAATTAATGGAATTGCTGTACTTCAGGACTGCAGCTACAGTTTTAAATAACAACATCCCGCTTAGGATTTGGTGCTTTCACTGCTGCGACCTGGGTTTGATTCCCGTCAGAGAACCAAGAGGTAACACCATCCTGAAGCCAAACAGGATTGGGCCTTGTCAGTACTTGGATTGGGGACCATCTATGAATAGCAGGACCTGTAGGCTGTGGCCCACTGGAGAAGGAACTGGCAACCCAATCCAGTACCTCTGCAATTAATGTCAAGTGGATCAACATAGTGTGTTACGTTCCATGGGGTCACAGAGAGTCAGACACGACTGAACAACACATTTTACCTGGATCAGTATCCACAGGACTTATTCCAAAGTCTGCAAGGTTGCTAGAGGACAGGGTGCAAGTTTTGAGTAAAGTATTATGCCTTAATAGCGCCCATTGTAACTCCGCTAACAGGGTACAGCTGGACCTGAGTTCAATTGAAAATATAGAATACAGTAGCTCCTCGGTATTCGACTACCCGATATTCAATGCAAAAAATACTTTGTCACTCAACACTTCCTTGATACTCGTTACACTTGCTAAAAGCAATTTACATGACTCCTTATGGGAGTTGACGCTTGTTTTTGCCACCCATCGTGCCTTCTGGAACCAATTAATGACCAGTACTAAGGGGTCATCGCCTGGGAGAAAGGCCTCAATAAGAGGACTGTGCCATGAAAATGGCATCTGGTCACCCATCTATGCTCCAGCTCTTGTATTTTTACTGACTATATTATAAAACCCCATAAGTTAATGTGAAGTGCAGCACTATAATGAAGCTGAGTTTTAGAGAAACACACTCTTATACATGTTTAAATAAAAATGGCATGTCAAGGATAAGGGCCATTTGGGTGATTTCTGTTTTCTATTTAAAAAGGAGACAAACAACTATGTGATTATAAATGGCTTCATATGATCACTATCCTTCAATAAAATACATTTTTTTTTTTTGCATGATCAGTCATATTTTCAAAATAAATGCCAATATTTCACAATTGCTGCCAGGGTATGCAAACTTTTGAGCACAACTATATATATATATATATATATATATATATATATATATATATATATATATATATATATATAGTAAATAAATAGTACATCTGTGTTCACATCTAAAACAAGTTAAAAAACCTGCTTTCAGCTCAGAACTCCAAAAAAATCAGTTATTACACTGCATTCTGGGTAGCTGTGTTGGGACATGCAAATGTACCCACAAATTATTCGCTCTTCAATCCGTAAACCATTTCAAACATGGCTTCCTTTAAGCTGATGCCTGCTGCATTACACAACCTTTATGCAAAGCCAAGGTTGGATTATACACAAGGTGAGAAGGGGCATATGAAAAAAAAAAATGGACAGATTTAGGCCCCTCCCAGTGCTGGGCCCCGGTGCACCAACGGTAGTTCCGCCTCAGGTATGATTCATACTTGTCCGCCAAGGAAATCTACAGACATAAGTATGCTCTGTATATTCCCTGTTAGTTTCATTAAAGTTTATACAAGTTTTACTATTTTTTTAGTTGGATACATATTTAAACAGGAAAGGTTTTCCTGAAATTTAGTGACCATTTAATGCTTTTAATTGCTTAAATAAAATTGTGAGATGGTTTATTCCTTGTCAACAACTAATGGATATTTTTTCTCAAGGACCCCGGGGATAACTTGTACAGGAGAGATATAAACAGACCACAGTTTGTGTAAAATGAATATAACAGCCAGTGGCATTCCTGACACAGAGTCCTGCTCACAGCCTGCAATATCTATTACCTGGAAAGCTAACATGCCAATATGCTGGATTCACAGCAATCATGAAGGATTCCTGTAATAAAGCACACTCTGCTAATGGGCACAGAGAAGCGGCATCCAGTAATTGCATGAGAGAGAGAGAGAGGCCCACACATATGGAGCAGGCAAGTCCCATCAATAGTGGTCTTCAGCAAACTGCTCTTATTACTGTGTGCCTGGTATGCAGAACATTGAGCGCAATCAATTTCTCATTAACATTGAACCACTGTCAGAGGCTTCTTCTCATATGTCTAATGCAGCCTGCTTACCTTTTCTAGTTAGCTGCTAATCTATTTACATTATAATTATTTCAACATTTAGTGAGAGTTTTACCTAAGCTTTGGAGTTCTTGTAGTGGCTGATTAATTCATCCCAAGAAGAAACTGGCTTATATACATTGTATTAGCTGTTTTTCTCTACAGTAAATCATTCCTGAGTTATTCAGAATTATATGTGCAGCTCCTTCCAATGGCAATGTTTGGGATAAACCGAGTAAATAAATTCACACATAAATCAATACAATTAAATCGAAACTGGGAGACCGTTTTTGTTATTTATACTGTATATAATTCTGTACTATTATTATCAGATCTTTGTAATACTTACAGACTTGAATTATTTATCAGCTATTTTTTTACTTCATTACATTTAATTTAAGCAGTTGGTGTAGTCTCAGGTTATTATCAGTGCAAACAATTTATTATAGAGCAATGCACATTTGTAATAACTATTACCGTAAATTATTTTGCATTATACAGCAAGATATGAATTACAATGTAAGGTTAAATTGCAGATACATTCTTTACATTACAATTCATTTTCCAAACTGGAAGAGATCTAGTTGACCGTTTATAGCTTTCAGCAGGTGGCGCTGATGAGAAGTATCTTTACATTTATTTTATGGATGTAATGTATGTATATCATCATTTTCTGTAAGATTTACGTCTCCATGAATTACTGAGCCATTGAAAGCATTTTTTTCTCTCTCTATTGCATCTGAAAGAGGAGATTTGATAATGTTGAACACTCATTTTCATTTTTGAAAATTAAGTTCCTGGAGCACAATAAACTGCTTTGAATGTATAACTGTCTTTGGGGCTTTGTCCACATCGGCCAATGAGGAGCAGTATAGCTGTATCAGTCATTAGTGTCTGCTATTGACATGTGGAGTTATGCATAGTCTCTGCTCACTCAAAAGGTATTACTGTGGCATTTCCTTTTAGTTTCCAATAAGTTTTACTAAATATTTCTTCATGAAAAAATTGAAGAGTGAAGCAGCTGTGATTGTCCAGTAATCTAGTAATTTAGTAATTATGAATCTATATATTAATGAGTATTGCAGTATACTGTGATGCCTTTTGTATTGGACAAATGCCTTATTTATGCTGACAAGCTTTCGAGAGGTTTGACCTCTCTTTATCAAGTCTGAAGTTATAATGAAGCAAGTCGGAAGCAACCCCAAACCTCCCATCCTCGCATTTAAACAACCGCCAAACCTAAACAAAATCTTGTCAGCAGAAGATTGGCCAATGAACAACTAAGAGAAATTGGAACTAAACCTTGTAACAAAAGTACCTGTGAGTTATGTCAACACATTTGTAATGATGACACAGCCACACATAACAAGACATATAACATCAAGGGATTGTATACATGCACATGCTCCAATGTGGTTTATATAACACAATGTACTATGTGAAACAGGCTGTTACATTCAATAAGAAAACAAAATAATGACAGTTATTGTAGCCCAGTGGGACACCATTTTAGCCAGAATGATCACTCTATCCAAAAACTAAAAATCTAAATACTCAGAGGAAAATTTAAAAACATCCAAGAGAGAAAAGCATTTGAAATAAAGATGATCACATTCTTCAACAATAAAAATACAGGACCTAATATAGACTTGGGTTTATAACACATCAGAATTTCATTTGATGTTTTCCTCTTATACCATAACAGGCTTAGCTCTTAGTGAGATGTTTGTCCATCAGGAAAATATTTCACTGTGGACTACAGTGCTCGGTTTTATCCTGTAAATACTGAAGTATATGTGTATATAATATGTGTATATATGTTTCCTTTACTATGTTGTGTTTAATCTTCCTATATATATTTACCTGATGATGTCTCCACTCTCTCTGAATCTGCTGTTTTTATTCAAACTGAGGGTCCCATCGCATGTTAGTATTGCTTCAGACTTGATGAAGAGAGGTTGAACCTCTCAAAAGCTCGTCATTATAAATTAGGCGTTTCTCCAATACAAAAGGTATCGTAATATACTTCAATACTCATTATTAATTCATGAAAAAGGAAACTTTTATAATGCTTTACATAGGCTCTATTGAATGCATGATAGAAAAATTTGCATTAATTTTCCATTAATTTAATAATATAAGTAAAAACAATAAATAAATTGAATTCACGTTTAAAAAAAGCTCGCAGAGAAAAAGTCACCACATGGGCAAGACCTCCCTAGTTCTCAGAGAAGCTAATTCGAAACACCATAGTCCAAAGGTAATAAGAGAGAACATCTCTCAAGCACCGGGCATGTCCGGCTAAATTACTCAAATGAAAGAAAATTGAATTATTGGGGGGCGATCCATCTAACGCATTTAGCATCTAACAGAGAGGCTTCCTCAGTATTATACCTTATATGTTATACAGCTAGTTTCCAACATGTCCCTGGTGATACTCAGTCCAAGTATGCACACTACAAGCACAGCAATGTAACACCATTGGTAGTATTACTGCTGCCCGAGATCTATTAGAAATAATAATACTCCTAGGGCAAGCACATCTTATATACACATGTAATGATTGGATGAAAGTAGAGGAATGATCAAATATGTTGGGTCTAAAATGAAAAAGTTGAGTCTAAAACATAAAATTGATTCATGCAAAACTACCCAGGCACAACAACCCAAAAGTAGAATATATAATTAGTGGTAATTTGGTGACGGCAACAGAATAGGATTGGGAACTGGGAAGTTATTATGTTGAATGATTTATAAGTAGACAAACAATGCAACACGAAGGCAGGAAAAGTTAATACAATGCAAGAGCAGAAAGAGAGAGGTACTAGTGACAATCTCCCCTTCTGGATCGCTACCTTGTTGTGGTAATGGGGCAGGTCATAACAGAGAGGTCAGACAAATCACAGTCCACTGGAGAAGGAACTGGCAACCCATTTCAGTATCCATGCCAAGAAAACCTTATGGATAAGTACAACCAGATTCATAACAGTTGATGTGCCTGGCATTCTGAAGTCTATAGGGTCACAGAGAGTCAGACACGACTGAGCGACATAACAACAACTATTTCCAATCTTTAGATCCCTAGTAAGACCTAATTTAGAAAACAGTATTGAGTTGGAGAAAAAGTATTTATTAAAGGACATTAAAAAATAAGAAGCCATGCAAAGGATGGTGGATAATACAGTGCAGGGTCTTAAAGATACTATTTGTAAGGAAAGATTGCACAACTTTCATATGTGTAACAGACAGAAGGGAGAGGGAAATGCAATAGAAACCTGCAAATAAATAAAGATCAAATGGTAAATATCTTGAAGAAAAAGAGAAACTCAAGAATAAGAGGTCATGATTTGGAAGCTGGACGATTTAGAAGTCATGATTGAAAGATGAGAAATGGATCGCTACTTTGTTGTGGTGAAGGGGCTTGTGCAGTTCAATGAAGCTGTGAGCTTTACTATCTACGGTCACTCTAGTTGGGCAGGTCATAGCAGATTGGTCGACTGGAGAAGGAAATGGCAACCGACTTCAGTTTTTGTGCCAAAATACCCTTATGGGTAAGCACAAGCAGACACAAGATGTGGCATGTTGTGGTCCATAGGGTCACAGAGAGTCGGACAAGACTGAATGTCTAAACAACAACAGCAATAAATTATTATTAGCAGCTTTCCAGTCGCAGGGGTAGGGTAAAACACTATTTAGGCATGTTTAGGATAAAGCTATCATTCTATCATTCTTTATCTAGCACCCAATCAATGTTTAAAATATAAAATGATAAAAAGACATAAAAATTGCAGAATTATAGTGATTTAAACAGCAGCCACGCATATTATTTCTGCGCATGTGCCTCAGATGATATGTATGCATTGCAGATATCTTATATTTGCCCATACAGAAGTGGGATATTGCAAGTTATTGCATTGAATCGCATCATGACCTGGATTTGCAATAGGTCAATGTGGTGGACCATGGACATAATTGAGATTTTCATTAATATATATTTATAAAACAAGATTATGCTAGCAGAAAAAACAGCCATCGCAAGGGTTATATTTTTGTATTTTCAAGTTTGCATTATGTGCTTGCTCAATAGAGTCAGAAATGTCATACCACTCTCTTAATAAGTTCCTTTTTCTTTTATTATTGTGCACTGTAACGTCTCAAGATGTTTCTAATTCTTTACAAGATCCCAGCAGCATTGATGCTACATTTATTACAGATCATTGAGCTTCCGATGTTAATCAGTTGTTCATTCACTTTAACAATATTAAAGTACTGTCATTGTGTATTCCCAGTGGACAAGGAAGAAAGAGACGCAGAACACGTTGTACCATTCGGAGCTTAGCTGGGCGGCTTTGCATAAATACCTAGAGTCGCTTTATGAAAGATTAGAGAAAAGGGAGAGTGGGCAGAGGTCACTGCGAGCATAGAGAAGAGGATTTGTGTGTATAGGTCTCAGGATGGTAACACCATCATGTGATACCAAGAAAGAACATTAAGACAAAGCAAGAATCTGAAGCCACACCACCATGCCAGCTAGGTAGATTCAAGATCCGCAGGTTGTCTTCAGGGTGGATGTACTGGTGGATGGGGCACCATAAAGAAGAAGGTCCTGAAAGCTTGTGACGTCTTGCTCAGGTGCATACCCAATTTCAGAGGGTGAACACGTTGCAACTGATTTTTAATTGGTTACATCCTCATGACCATCTTATTCCACCAATCTATTAGTACTATTTGGTTAGAAACCTGCAAATGCCTTTAACCCGGATGGTCTAAATGTTTAGATTATTCTATGGACTCCAGCTCACAATTTAGCTCCTTAAGACTAAACTCACAAACCCTGCCTTTTTAAGTAGGATTTAAGGGGGCATGATCATATGTTCTGACAATATTTATGCAAGCCCATAACTTACTTCTTAGACACAGCCAATAGTAATTGACACCGTCATCATGACGTCAGTAAAACATAGAAGCTACACGTAATCTGCAATCGGAAACTACAAATTAAATAGTGCCAATAAGTAATCTTTGCCAATTGGGCTCCCAATCAACCAACCTATAAACTGACTTAGAGCATCTGTTCTAGTGCATGTGGGTTTTATGATATGTATTAAGCCCCTTGAGTCCCAGGATTGATATTACTCAGAAATAGCATTTAAATATAATATTTTGTAATTGCATATTTGTGGGTTTTAGACTGTTAGACAAATAATCCTGATTTCTTTCCATGCCTTCCAGTGCTTTTATAGTACAGCATTGTGTGTTTAATTGCTATTACAGCTCTAATAAGTGTATGAAAAAGCACTTGTGAGTCCTATTTAGTACAATATATATAGTACAATATGTATAATATTTTTGACAGAAACTTGATACTTTTTTTGCGGGTTACACTTTATTTGTGAGATAGTACTACTTGTCTAATACTATATCGATTTTGTGAAACTTAAATTATTTCGAGTTCGTAATGTTCAATCTGGTAAGGCTGGTTTTGCATCTTTATTAGTTAATTGAATTGCACCAAGTTGACACCAACCTTCTTTCCCTACACATGCTCAGAAGCAGGTAAGCTTGTATCTATAGGTGCAAGCTCTGCTCTACGGAAATATGAGAGGCTCCTCACACATACAACTACCACTATAATATCATGGTTGCCTCCAGGGTCTAGCAGAGGTAGCAGAGGCTTTACTGGCTAGCTTTAATAGGTGCCCATATGTTTTAAATTAAAAGTATGCATTGACCATCACATGGCACATTATTGGATAGAAAGGTCTATTGTAGGTTATGATATGTACTTCACTGAAACCCCCTCCTCCATCATTGTAAGTTTATCTGATAGACCTGTTCCTTCTCCATCCTGGATATTTGCTACAGCAGAGGCTCAATCTGATTTCACGTTCCCAGCTGGGAGGATTAAACAGATAAACCAAGCTGATAACACTTAACACAGCAGCAATAAAATACAAGAAAGCCATAGAAGGGAGGTGTCAGGGGACATATTTTAATGCAATATATCTCGATAACTACTGAACACATGTCCATGTAACTAAACACATTATGACTGGTTATTGCTCTCTCAGATTTCATCTAAAACTTAAGTGTGTGTATACCTTTAAAGCGACACCAGTCATGTATTTACAATATTCTATTTCAAACAATTTTAATATTTTTAGAACTTAATACAGCCTTTTTATTCACAGAAAATTACAGAGAGCAAACAACTATAAACAAATAAATCTGAAACAATAATTTCTTACTTAATCCAGTATCACACTTATTTACTGTTTATCTTATTTTCCATATAAATTGTCATTTTTTTATTTAATTGTCCATTTTGTATTTGTTTTAAATAAGGCAAATAAAATATAGTGTGCATGGTCTAAAACATATGAATTAATCAAAATATTAATAAATGTGAATATACAGATATGAAAAGTTTTCAATACCAAGAGTAACATTTAGCACAATAAAATTCATATTTATATATCATGTCTATAAATTAGGTGGCCCCTTAAAAAAATCATATTTCAAGTATGGAAACCTTTATTATAATACCATTTAAAGGGCCACTTTGGTCACATAACCTTACTTGAAAATGGTAAAAAATGTTAGCATGTGAAAATAGCCAAACCCCTTCTGGATCCCTATTTAATAATGAGGAATAGGCTTATGTAGGGTCCCCCAAGATGGGCAGATCATGGCAGATAGGTCAGACCACTGGAGAAGGAACTGATAACCCACTCCAGTGTCTTTGCCAATAAAACCAGTTGGATAAGCACAACCAGAGATACAACAATAGGCACCAGAAGACGAGCCCTTCAGGTCAGAAGGCGCCTACCACATTACTTGGGAAAGCAAAATGTGAGTACAAGTAATATCTAATGTTATGAAGTTGAGAGGACAACCAGCTGTGGATGTGTCTGGAGGGGAAAGGAAAGTCCGCTGCTGCAAAGAACAATTCAGAATAGGAACCTGGAACATTCGAACTAGGAACCAAACCGGACTTGGTCATACATGAGATTAAACATTAATATCCTGGGAATTAGTGAACTGGGGATTGGCCTTGGAGTACAAAATGAAGCAAGGCAAAGGTTTATATAATTCAGTCAAGATAATTCTCTGGTCGTAGCAAACACCCTCTTTTAAAAGCCTCCGAGACGACTCGACACATTGAGATCGCCAGATGGACAACATAGAAATCAGATCGATTATATACTTTGTAGCTAAAGATGGAGGAGCTCTATACAATCATCAAAAGCAAGATTATTATTGCAAAGTTTAAAATTAAACTGAGGACAAGAGGAAAAATCATCATATCAGGAGATATGAAATAAATAATATTCCCTGTGAATTTGCAGTGGTGGGAGAGAATCGATTTAAGGGATTAGACATAGTGGATAGAATGCCTGAAGACGTCTAGATAGAAGGTTGTGACATTGTACAGAAACAAAGAATACCCCCAAAAGAAAAAAACTGAGGCGGTAAACTGGCTGTGATGAGGCTTTGAAAGTAGCCCAGGAAATGAGGGAAGATAGGAAAATATTGGTCCAACTGAATGCAGAATTCCAGATGATAGCAAGAAGAGACAAGGAGACATTCTATAATGAGCAATGTAAAGATATTGAAGAAGATAACAGAATAGGTAAAGCAAGAGATCTCTTCTAGAAAATTGGGGATCTCAAGGGAACCTGTCATGACAATGTTGGCAGAATTAAAAACAAAAATGGTAGTGACTTAACAGATAAAGGCGAGGTGGCAGGAAGACACTGAAGATCTATACTGGAAGGATCTTAGCAGCATTGATAACCTTGATAATTTGTTGCAAGGCTGATGAATGCAGCCATGAGATAAACATTCGCTATATCACTCTTTTTCAATTTAATTTCCTCCTCCGGTGGACTTTGATTTGTCTGACCTCTCTGTTATGACCTGCCCATCTTGGGTGACTCTAACATGGTATAGCTCACAGCTTTACACAAGCCCCTTCTCCATGACAAGGTAGCAATCCATATACATCCCGCCTCTTACCATGGGAGGGGATCTCTCTGCCTTCATAAGCACTTGCGGCCCTGTTCTTCCTTGCACAACTCAGTTCATTTTTGAGTCTGTGTCTGGAGGGTGTATGTCTGCAATCTCTTGTCTTTGGCTTTGCCAAGCCCTTTGTTTGTAGAATCCGCTTTTTTGCAGCTTTTTGGACCTTTTTTGCATATCCGTAAGGGCATTTTCATTGCTGGAGAGCTACGGTTTCCAGGGCTTTACATAAGTCCTAATCAGCTTTTGCTAAGCATTACATTTCATCTTTTGGCTTCATCAAGCCCTACATTTGTAGATTTCTGCTCTTTTTGCAGCTCTTTTGTTCTTTTTGCAACATTTTGGCTTTCCATAAGTCCTAAATCAGCATTTGCTAGGCACTACCTTTGATCCAATTCAATCCCCTTGGTGTCCTTGTCATGCCCAAGGGCATGTCTTTTTAATCATCAAGTGGATTTCCTCAATCATTCATTGTAGATTTGGCCCAGATCTACTAAACGGCATCATTGCTGATTTCCACTCCATGAGCCTTCTTGCCCCCACCCATGGATTCATCCAGCCCTTTAAGCAGGCCAGATGTCCGTAGCTCAGCCATAATTCACCATAGGTGAGGGACCCGACCACAAATATTTAAATAGATAAATAAATATATATATATATATATATATATATATATATATATATATATATATATATATATATATATATATATATATATATATATATATATATAAAATGCATCACTCTCTTGTGTGTAAATTAAATGCAAAATATTTACCAGTGTTGGGCAAAAATAGCCTGTGTGAGTAATTACCTTTCTCTGTAATGAAAATTGTAACAAGCACTACATCTCCACAGTCAAAACTTACTGAATCAAATGAATACTACATTAAAAAAAGATTTAATGAGCCATGAGAACATAAATGTAATGTATTCCTTTCTAATCCGCTTCTTGCATTCTAAAAAAGGAAAGCTTCATGGCGCCTGAGAAATGTTTTATAGACTTCCTCTTTGTAACAGTATTCAGGTTACAAACAGATACAGTGTTTCCAAGCAAATTATTGTAATACTGCTATATTATTGTAATTATGCTAATCCTTTAATGCTGGGAATAAAGCACAGATATATAAACATGGATACTTACATGACAATTCAGCAGATAGAAAACATCATTATTAAGAGAGATTTACAAAATGCCATGCTGATCAGGCTGATTCAAATATCCTTGAGCATCTGTCATAAAATCATGATCTTTATATTTTTACAAATTAAAAGGATTCTTCAGAATGCATGTACTAATAATAAGAAGATATTTCTACACCAACAGAAAACAAATTTGTAAAACTTTAGATCTTCTTACCTAGTTACGTGGTAACTGAGGTTTTAAAAAAAAAAACTAGTCCATCCTCTTTAGATTTCTTCTAATCCTTGTATTATGTTAATTGTGAATTGACACCTTCCTCTATAATAAATAAATACCCCATTGACACACTACATATTGTCTTATTAGGGGAAAACCAAAATAATTTTTTGATTACAATTTGTCAATCAAAAAAACAAAAACAAAAAACATTTTTGTCAATCAGACTATTTTGTCTAGTCAAGTTAACCAACATGACCTTGTATGTCTCCTTTATTCTACAAGTCAACTCTTGAATCTGCTGTCACATCATTTTGTCAGGACATTTGTAAATACAGAATATATTTACCACTATAATTACATATATACTTATGTTGTTTGGCTATTTATTCCTTATATGAATGGTTAGTCATTTTACTATTACGCAAATATATTTCTGAGTTTCTTAAAATGTCTCTCAAACAGGAGCTGAGCCAATGCCAATTGGTTTCATGCAGTTGGTCAACCTTGAGAATATGAGACAGTTTCAGAAAGATAATACATGCAGACATAAAAATTAATTTGGCTAAATCTATAAATAAGAAGGTCAACACGAATATTCCATAGTATTTCATAGTTGGGCCATGAAGCAAGTCTGCACCCAAATGGGCATCAAAACGTCTATACACCATTACTTACTACTGATATATTTTAATTATGTATTTGTATAAAAACATGGCATGCGGCCATTGATTAGAATTAGCCAGGTGACTGGAAGAAGGGGAAATGAAAGCATAGGAGATAGTTTATCTGGGGGCAATGGACACAAGGTTTGGCTCTCTGGAAAAACTTCAGAAGAGGGTCTACTCTATAATCTTATAATTGCTAAAGTATAGATGTGCTTTTCATTATATTTTACTAGCGACTTGCCTGTCAAGAAATGACAGCAATAAAATTTAAGGTAGGTAATGCTGTTTGGTCAAGACATTAATTTTGTTGGTGGTCTGAGATCCTTCAGCGCTCATTGCGAGCCTTGGGCTGAGCGCTTTCGGTGCTCATTGTGAGGCTGTTGGTTGTAGTATTTTTTTTCTGATAGACGCTTTTGGTGTTATTGTTTGGTTGGCGGGGGTTGTTTTTTTGCACTTATTGCAAGGCTTTGTGTGCTATGAGCAGCGTTAGTGCTCGCTCTGAGACGCGCAGTAATTGGCTTTTGTGTTTATTGTGAGAGTGTATTTTTTTGTGTATATGTTTTTTGTATGCTAATTAAATAATTAATAAATTAATAAATTAATATACTTTACGTATTTTGAAGTAATATATGCAAGATGCATTGTGTTGAAGAGCTGACAATCTGTTTTGATGTTCCTGCAGCATACAATGTCGGTTTGCACTGTTATGGATCTGATGTGTAAGTGTCAGCAATGTGTGCAGTGTGTAGTGTAAATAGGCTCCGCGCGCCAGGGAAAGCCGTTAGGGTAGCTGTGTACTTCAGCATTGTGTAAGTTAGTAGTGTAAAATGGCAGGGAATGTGTGTGGTACGCGGCTGTAAATGATGTAGCGTCCTTGGTAAGAGTGTATCTTGTAGCTCGTATGGGTTTTTTGAAAAGCCGTGTGTGCTAGGTGGTGTTTTGCGTCTTTAGGGTCCTGTAGCCTCGTTTTCTTATTTTTCGGCGGCCATTTTTTCTCTTGCTTAAAGGATTTTCGTGTGTCTAAACTTGGGAATTTGGAGTTAAATTGAGGTGTAAGTTCACTTGTAGAGGTCCTGGGTGCCCCCCTTGCTGTGGGTAATCTTTTTATGTATTTTTTGTGTGTATTTATTGTGTTTTTAATGTTTTAAGGGGCGCGTGGTTCGGCCGTTAAGGTTGTATTTTTGTGAGGTCGTAATTTTTTTTTTGTAAGTCCTGCGTCTCATATTTTTTTATGCTAAGTCAATAAATTTTCCATTCTTTGTCCCGCAGTTCGTATTTTTTTGTGTAAGTCTTAGATGTATTTTGGTAAAGTCCCGCTTGTGTGGGTGTTTGTAACCACGTGTGAGGCGCTGTAGAGCATTCACCTCTGCAAATGCGGCCCCTCGCTTTACGAGGGTACGCACTTGCGGGCCGAAAGTCATAGGGGGTTGTAGGGATGAGCTCCTATGGCGCTCATCTCCACCAGTGCAAGGGGCGCCTTATATATTTACACATACATATACACAGTAGATTCTCAGTTAACCGACACCCATGGATTAATAGATGCCAGATAAATGTAGTTTCTGGTTGCTTGAGAGTTACATATAAGAGGCCTAGATCAGCTGCACATAGGATACTCTGCTAAGTATATTTGTTCTGTTCTAGCAGCAGCAGCTTTCACTCTTCACTTACACACAGGTACGTTTGGCTGGAGGGTGCAATGCTGAACCCGGGGAATGTAACCTGAACAATGCCCTGGCTCAGTCACTCATGCCTGTCTGCTTCCAGATAACATTGCATTGTAGAGACATACAGTGGATGCAATCTAGGCGGATTGTTGAGCCCTGAAAATTTTTATTTTTAAGTACAGTATTCCATTTTTTTCTGGTTGCCTGAGAGTTCTGTTTGCTTGAGTTCCGATTAACCGAGAATCTACTGTACGTATATATACTGTATATATATATATATATATATATGTATATATATATATATATATATATACTATATTATCCAGGTGGTATCCAGGCCTCCCCTTGCCTTGCCTTACCTCCCCAACCTGGCCTCACTCCCACCCTTACATGTTGCTCTCGGCGTCACTCACTGCTCTGCATTCATAGCTTATACTGGCGTTCACATTCATGAACGCATGTTCATGTGCCTCGCCCTCACGTGCTCTTTCTTGATCTCGATCACACATGAGCATTTGTTTGTAATTGGGTTTCCATTAAGGGAGGCCCAGGAGCATTGCATGGGGCCTGGGGTGCAGTCGCTGGATGGACAACGGGCAGACACTGGGTGCCACTACAAAAAAAAAAAAAAGGTTAAAAATAATCGACATGATTTTAGACCACACACATATATATATATATATATATATATATATATATATATATATATATATATATATATATATATATATATATCATTGTGTTAATCAACTTCCTGAGGTGGGAGAGAATATGAATATCAGATTAATATTCTAACTGTACAATGCAAATGTGGCAGTTAAATTGCCAGTGCTTTCAGTAGGACAAATAACAAATCATTAGTTTACAAAGACACACCCTCCTGAGAAAGAAGCAGATATTCTAAACTTTAACTAATTAGCATTCACAGCTGGATAATTAAACCCTGCAGTAAAGAGTAATTGCATATAAAAATAAAATAAAATGTAATGACTGCGTTTATTTTATTTTATTTTTTTAAAACAACTGTCAATTATTAAAATTAGTGATTCAATAGACAATATATATAGATGACCAGCTTTTATATCACTTATCTTGAATGGCAGCAAACAGACTATTTAATTCATACTAAGGAGCATTTGAAGATCAACACCCATATTAATTAAAATCTGTTGATTAATCAAAATTATAAATTATCATCCTGATTGCAATCATTTATCAAATAAGCCATTTTGCTTGGTAATTTAGAAGATATTTAATCAGCGCCGGGAAAAGAAGATCCGGAGGAGTAACGAGCAGAACTCTCCGCGGTCCTGTAATTTTAAAACGAGACAGAACCAGAGAAAAGTATCTTAGAGGGTTGAACCAAGTTAGCACCAAGAATACTTTCCTTATCAGTTTTTATAGTTCTGATGCTAATTTCAGCCAATAATTTAGCTCAGACATAACATATAATGTGTAATAATTATAATATAAAACAGCTATATAATTTTACTGAATTTAATGCTCTCAGTTCCAGAACTTTGAATACTAGGAAATTGTCAGCATTTTTCTATGTATATATTGAAATAATATTTTGCTTTTTTTCATCATATGTTTAGCTTTATATATATTTGTCTCTAAATCTCGTGCAAAACAGTTTTAACACTAAAACAAAAAAATGTATAATATTTTATTATTGTGTTATTAATAAAATGAGCAATGTCATTGAAAGGTAAACAAGAATACTGGAATTAAATATTTATAATTTTACATTGATTTATGACCAATACAAATCAAGAGTAAAACACAATTTTCTCAACTTGTGCAAACTAAATTTCATGTGTGTTTGTGTCATTCAGTCGTGTCTCACTCCCTGTGGCTTCATGAACTGTAACACACCATGCTGATCCACTTGGTATTCATGGCAGAGATACTGGAGTGGGATGTCAGTTTGTTCTCCAGTGGGCCACAGCATACAGCTCCTGTTGTTCCTAGGTGGTCTCCCCTCCAAGTACTGACCATGCCCAACCATGCTTGATTCAGGGTGGTGTGACCTCTTGGTTCCCTGACTGGAATCAAACCCAGGTCTCAGTGGTGAAAGCACAAAATTCTAACCACTGGACCACTAGGAAACCCCATAAATTCATACCCCAATGCCTTAAAAGATTACACATTACCCCAATATCAAAATTGCTATATTAATCCATATAATCTAAAAGACATATAAAAAAACACTCAGAGATTCTAAAATGTAACTGATTTGCATTCACAGCTGTATTCAATTATCTGGATAAGAAATTAGTTATACTTTGGTCTTTCTTGAGCCATAACCTGGCTCTAGGTTGTATATATATATATATGTAATGTTATTGTTCCACTTCTAAAACCTTCTAAAATAATTTTAGTTAAAAGTGTTGTGTTATTTGACATAACTAAAGAATTTGAATAAAAAGTCTCATTTTCAGTACTATAAACTCTCTATCATATATATATATATATATATATATATATATATATATATATATATATATATATATATATATATATATATATATATATATATATATATATATATAAAGTAACCTAAATAGGTCATTTAGTTCCTCCTCACTTTCAGCCATCACATATCTGAGGTTGTTGATGTTATTTTACTACTCACTGTAATTTGGTACTCCACTCCATCCACAATACTTCATTCTAGAGGTGGAGTATCTGATACGTATTCAACCTAGGGTTCCACTACAAATGGTAATTAATTATTTATATTTACAATAACAGCTTAATAAAAGTTTTTTTTTCTTATCAAACTTTACTTTACTACACTATTAATTAGAATCCCCTTTATAGAACTACTAAAGAGGTATTTTAAAATCTGCATGTTTTATTAATTTTCTTAATAAATATTTTGATCTTTATCACCTATAGGTATTCCAAGACCATACAGAAAAATGTGACTACATTCTTTATTTTATATAGTTTTTGCAACAATGTTTTCCCATGATGTGTAATAATGGTGTCGGCAAGTTGATGCTGATATATTTAGAGCATGGGCCATACCAATTTTAACACTAAATATGCAATTTAGACAAATATAAACATGTTTAAAATATTTTCCCACTTAAAAGGATAATAGAAATGTCATATATATTGTTGTTTAATTCTTCAGTTGTGTCTGACTTTCCGAAACCCCATGGACTGCAGCACACCAGGCACATCTTGTGCTTATACATAAGGTTTTCTTGGCAAATATACTGGAGTGGGTTGGCATTTCTTTCTACAGTGGACCGCAATTTCTCTGACATCTCCCATATGACATGCCCCTCTTGGGTGACCTTACATGGTATAACTCACAGCTTCATTGTGGTACACAAGCCCCTTCACCACGACAAGGTAGCGATCCAGAAAGGGGGTCATATATATAGTATGCTCTTATTAAGAACATAATGATAACGGACAAAATATTTTATCAAAATTTATATTTCTGGAAAGAGACACAGGGGAGGGAGGGGGAAAGAGACACAGGGGAGGGGGCAAAGAGACACAGGGGAGGGAATGGGAGAAGAGGCACAGGGGAGGGAAAGAGACACAGGGGAGGGAGAGGGGGGAAGACACAGGGGAGGGAAGGTGAGAGGGGGCAAAGAGACACAGAGGAGGGAGAGGGGGAGAAAAAGACACAGGGGAGAGACAAATCAAATATTATCCTGTCATTTGTGATGGGAGGCCCGCAATGGGCTGCAAACAACAGCATTGTGAGGCTTGCAAATATTATGCCATCATTTTTGACTGGCAAGTGGCTAGTAAAGAAACTAAAAAGTCTGCAGTAAAATATCACTATATATATATATATATATATATATATATATATATATATATATATATATATATATATATATATATAAAGTGACATTTTTAAACCTGTGCGTCTTTTTTTTTTTTAACTTTCTACCAAGTTAATTATTCAAAATACCATACAGAAAATAAAATGACCACAGTGGGTTTATACATTATAATCTACAAGCACAAAATCTGAGTAAAAACTAAACATTTCCGTATAGTTCATAGAAATTAATACATTGATACAATATTCTAATTACAGTACATTGAGACAATATCCAAATTACAGTACAGATACAGTATCTGAGTCACATATCAGATAGACTGTCTGAATTACAGGTTCAACACATTATCTGAATTTCAGTAAAGATACATTAACTGCTTTCCAGTAAGGATACATTAACTGAATTGCAATATAGATAAATTATACAAATTGTTCTATAGTAACATAATTACAGTATCCAAACTGTGCATTTATTGATGAATTTTAATTATAACACAGATGCCGCAGCTAGATTATTGTATTGATTATATGAATTAAAGAATAAATATAAAAAATTAATTATAGCTTATTTTAATTATTAATTTACAATTGTCTGTAGTGTCTTTATCCACTGGGATATGATTGTTGTGTAGTATAAATGAGTACATTTGCCAAAAAAAACATAGGGCCTCATTCAATTACCTTAATCGTAAAGGTAAATCACTAAATAGTGGTAAGAAACTTTACTTTGCTGTTCAGGTGACCCACTTAAACATGATGGTGAATGAGATATTCGTAATGCACAAGAACAAGTCAAACATGCAAATTAGGGCGTGCTTTTCCATTGATTTTCTTACATCCTCTATACTACGAGTTATTTTTTAAATGTTTTACACCATTTCACTATACAATTCCAAGTTCACTGTGCCCCTTGCAAAATAAGTATAAAAATATAAAATAAAAAATATTAAATAAATAACAATAAGTATAACTCGTATTATAAGGGACAATTCTTTTTTAAACAAATTCACTCTGCACTCACACTCAATAACCCCCTTTCTCACTCACACACGATCACACTTATACATAAGCATTTGTGGCATCTGAAATATGCACCTGGTGCACCTTTAAGGACCGCCGCTGGCACTGGAGCATACTTTAAGTGCCATGGGGTCCTCAATGGACCCCAATGGTTATGTATATGGGTGATTGAGTGTGAGCAGGCATGGGGATCCCTGTGGATTCTCACTGGTGGCAGAAGGGTTTGAGGAATATAATAATACTTAGCACACCATTTCTTGTAACTTTACTGACAAGGCTTGGGTTAACAAATTGCCGGTGAGCTAAGTAATATTACGGGTAGGCAGAATTGAATACATGTGGGATTTTTTTGAGTTAAGAGTATCAAATTGAATGAGGCTTATAGTACAGAGTGAGATTTGAATTTGTTGCTCAAGTGGTGTAATGGAACTAGTCTCATGGGAGCAAATGGTTATGTCATGAGATCAGAAAGAGAAGTGGGGAATGATTTGGAGTTCGAAAGAGAAAGGAAGTCGGTCTGCAGGGAGAATATATTATTGCAAAAGGGCTATTAGACTGGCTCAAATATAAAATGAAAAGTTAGTTGCAAAGTAGAGTAAGACTAACCATAAAATATTGTTTTAAATATATTAATGAAAAGAAAGCCAGAAAGGAAGCTATAGGAACATTACAATGTGACACAGGCTGTCTGACAATTAGTGACCAGGAAAAGGCAGGTGAGCTAAATAGGTTATTTTCTTTGGTATAGACAAGGGAGGTACCAGTGGTTGGGACACTGCAACATAATGGGGCTACACTACATTCAACAAATAATTGGTTAACACAGGAAGAAATCCAAAAGAGGTTGGAAAAAATAAATGTTAATAAAGCCCCAGGTCCTGATGGAATATCTCCAAGCATACTGATGGAACTGGGCTCTGTAATAGCCAAAACATTATATCTAATTTTTCAAGATTAACTCAACACAGGGTCTCTACTGGACGACTGGAGAAAAGCAGATGTGATACCTATATTTAAGAAGGAAGCAAGAACAAATCCAGGACATTATAGACTTCTAAGTTTCACTTATGTAGTAGGAAAGTTTTAAGAAGGGTTAATAAGGGATAGTATAAATGAATATATCTATTTGAACAGGATTATAAGTAGGAGTCAACATGGATTTATGAGGGATAGATCATGTCAAACAAACCTAACTAGAGGTTAGTAGAAACTTGGATCAGGGCAATTCAGTGGATGTAGTCTTTTTGGATTTTGCAAAGGCTTTTGATACAGTGCCACATGGGTGACTATTGAGCAAATTAAGGGATGCAGGAATTGCAGTAAAAATATGCACATGGATTGCGAGCTGGCTAAAAGACAGGAAGCAAAGAGTTGTTGTAAATGGAACCTACTCAGATTGGACTAATTTGGTAAGGGTGGCTCCCAAGGGCTCAGTAGTAGGTCTTTTCCTTTTGAAAACATTTATTAATGAGTTAGAAGTAGGATTGGAAAGTATTGCCTCCATTTTTGCTGATAACATTAAGTTGTGCAAGGTAATTAAATCAGATAATGATGTACTTTCCCTCCAAAGGGATTTGCATAAATTAGAGAAATGAGCGTCTCAATGGCAAATGTAAAATATGCATCTGGGAAGGAAAAATAGCCATGCAATTTATAACCCTAATGGAGCAAATCTAGGGGTATCAGATATTGAAAGGGTTTGGGAGTACTTGTGGACAACCACCTAGGGAACAGTGCTCAATGCCAAGCAGCAGCTGCAAAGGCAAATAAAATATTAGCATGTATTAAGAAGGGTATAGAAGCAAGGGAATCAAATATAATTCTGCCACTATACAAATCCTTAGTACACCCTCTCGTTTTTTGTTTTTTTGTGGAGTACAATTTTGGGCACCACTACATAAAAAGGACATTTTAGAGCTAGAAAAGGTACAGAGAAGGGCAACAAAACTAATAAGAGGAATGGAGGGGCTAAGTTATGAAGAAAGACTAACCAAATCAAACTTATTTTCTCTAGATAAAAGGCATCTAAGAGGAGATATGATTACCTTATATAAATACATCCAGGGTCAGTATAAAGATTTGTCAAGGGAGCTATATATATATATATATATATATATATATATATATATATATATATATATATATATATAGAGAGAGAGAGAGAGAGAGAGAGAGAGAGAGAGAGATTTTGGGATTATTTCAACTACCTTTCCTCAGTACAGATGTATGCTTTTGGTGGCAGGAGTGTCATGGTCTGGGCCTGCGTGAGTGCTGCCGGCACTGGAGAGCTAAATTTCATTGTGGGAACCATGAATGCCAACATGTACTGTGTACTGAGGGGACAGTACATTTACACAGTTATACAGACTGTACACTTACTACTTTACATTGTAGCAGAGTGTCATTTCTTCAGTGTTGTCACATGAAAAGATATAATAAGATACTTACAAAAATGTGAGGGGTGTACTCACCTTTGTGAGATACTGTGTGTGTTTGTGTCTATATATATATATATATATATATATATATATATATATATATATACAATTAAAAATAGTACATTTGTGTTTATATTTGAACATGTAAAACAAGTTAAAAAAATAATTTCCTGCTAAGACTTCAGAGAAATACAGTTATTATGCTGTATTCTGGGAACCTGGGCGGGAACATGTAAATGTGCCCACAAACATGGCTTCCTTTAAGCATATGCCTGCTGTATTACACAGCTTAAAGCAAAGCCCAGGATGGATTATACACAAGTCAGGAAACCTACCCACGTACAGCTGTTCCAAGGTTACTGCCTCTCATCAGCGTGGTGCCAGTTCTTAGCTTGTGCAGTAGATTTTATGAGTAAGTAGTTCACCACAACAATCATTTATAATATGGTGGGCAAAAGAGTGATAGAAGCCTCCACCGTACAGTAGTACAGTCAATACATAGTACATTTGTGTTCACTAAGGAACATCTAAAAGAAGTAAAACAAAATGTTCCTGCTCAGAATTCCAAGAAATACAGTTATTACACTGCATTCTGAGAATCTGGGCAGGGACATGCAAATATGCCCACAAAGGCTTTGCTCTTTAATCCAATACCATTTAAAAAATGGCTCCTTTTAAGTATATATCATGAATCATGGAGTTTTTAACAAATGAGGCAAAATTTGACTTAATGAATAAAGATGACAAATTAGGGTTTTCATAATACTTTTTATTTTTACAACTTACATACAGAACTGAAATTGTTTTTTCATATAAATATATCTATTTGAACAATTTATCATAATTAAAATATAGGAATTCGAGCTACACATAATATAAACACAATTTCATTTCATTTAATCCTAAATTACCACCTAAATGAAATATTCTGATTTCTGCAAATGTATATTAAGAATCAATTTGCAGTTAAGATTACTGAGTATAATATACAATATCTTATTTACATCCTTTACTATAAATAATTATTGATATATAGTTTAAAAATTTAAATTACAGGATAAACATATAAAATTAATAAATTAACGCAGCAGAGGTTCCAAATGCAGTATCATTTAATACTATAGGAAATAGCAAGTACTTTATCAATTAAATGTAGGTTTGTGAGTTTTCAATTTTGTAAAGTGCTTTGGCAAAAACACTATGAGCCTCATTCAATCATCCAAATCACAATTACATAAGCCCGTAATGCAGCCCGTAAATGTTACCGATATTCAATCGGTTACATTTTGCTACTCGCAATTGCGAGTTACAGACTCAAAATCACTGCGGTTGTCAAAACAGTTACATGCCCATAAATGTTACCAGTGCTAAAGATGAAATATAGATATTCAATGACAAAAATTCAACAAGCCCGCAATTGCCTTCAAACCTGTAAATCACAAATGTATAAAAAAATGATACAAGTACAAGATAGGACTCGCAAGTGGGTTCATATGCAGCAGCAAATAAGCACACTCTACTGTACTTTAAAATACTGGGAAAGCAATGAAAGGCATTAGAATTAATTGCTCAACAGTCTCAAGCTCCCAAAACTTTTATTTCCTTATTATATTGATACCGGGAATCAAGGGATAAATACATATCATGCCACCCACATGGACTAGAACAGTTGCTTTAATTATTTTTTATTGATTTCTATATTGCAGGATTGCGAGTCTGCTCACAAATATTACTTCTAAACACTAATTATTTGTAGTATAAACTCCATGTTTTACTGACGTCATGATACCAGTCTCATTTACTATTGGCTGTGTCTAAGAAGTACATTTCGGGCTTGCTTAATGATAGATCATATGATCACGCCCCCTGAAATCCTACTTACAAGTGTATGGTTTATGTGTGGAGGCTGTGAGAGAGACAGTTGCAAGTTAAAGACAATTGAATACATCTAAATGCTTAGAAAAAATGTAACCCGCAGCCAAAATGTAAGGCTACAGGTAATTACGGGCTTGCAATTGAATGAGGCTCTATGTACGTTTGATTTGAAGTTTAATAACAGTGCCAGCCATTCTTTTGCAATGTGTTAAAATTGTTTTTAACTTGTCCCCAACTCCTGTATAGCTCTACAGAATATAGGCTCCATTCAGTTCCCTATTTTCTTAAGTTCAGTTTACTATTCAATTAAACCATTTAAACATGATTGCAAATGAGCTATTTGTAATGCACGAGAACAAGCCAGACACAAAAAATTGTAAACATTTGTAATATTACGTGTTACTTTTTCACACAAATTCGCAATTCAAATTCAAGCAAGTGCAAATCACTCAACTTGTAATATTACGTAAATTAATTACTGCACTGAAGAGCACCCACAAATTGTTTTAAAAGCCTTTCTGAGACCTACAGCAGCAGCTCAAGAGGAGGTAAAGTACTAGGAAACATAAAACAGCATGCATTATAATTTAATGCTTAACAGTCCCACAGGCACACGTGCAATTTGGAATTTTTTTTTAAATTATATTTGTGTTATTAAACCATATCCAGGGTAATATATAACCCAGTACTCAAGAGGTTAATACATATTAGGAAACCCAAATGTGCTATAGCAGATGCTCTAATGTATTGTATTGTATTGCATATTTCTTCTCATTGTACATACCGTATATATATATATATATATATATATATATATATATATATATATATATGTGTGTGTGTGTACAATGAGGAGAAAAAATAAATAAATAAATAAATATACAATATCATGATGTTTGTGTTTTGTTTTCTATTTTTTTCTAGTGCTGTCATGGATTTGTGTATTTCAGATTGAGATACTAAATTTACCAGTGAAGGCATTTGAACATATGTGTAAAATTACTGAAAAAAAGCTCACAATTAAGTTAAGTATCTTGAATTGAATGAGACAATGTGTTGGTGTGTTAGAAATAAAGGATAATAATAAATGTTTAATAAATAGTATATCAAAAGGTCATGAAGGTGGAAGGGGTATTATTTTATTTAAAGTATAGCAGAGAAGAAGAGCACACTTCCAGTGGTAGAGTCAAACACAGTTAAGGAATGGAAGCATGCCTTGGATAAGAGTAAGGCTATCCTGAAATTTTAAATATGCCAAACATTTAGGTAGAAATAACAGAAAGTCCAAATGGGAGCCATTTGTCTTATACCTGCCATCAAATCTATACCTCTATGTTTATATCTACATATGAACACAAGCACATTACCCATGCATATACAGTTGTGCTCAAAAGTTTGCATACCCTGGCAGAAATTGTGAAATTTTGGCATTTATTTTGAAAATATGACTGATCAAGCAAACAAAATGTATTTTATTGAAGGATAGTGATCATATGAAGCCATTTATTATCAAATAGTTGTTTGTCTCTTTTATAAATCATAATGATAAGATAAATGTAACATTACATCTATCAGTGCAGGTATCGAATACTGGACTCGCCTAAACAGGAAATCTATGGTTATCTTGTCAGTGCAGTCCAGGAGAAATCTGTACTATCAATCATAGCCTTCCCACATAAAGCCTCACACAGCACATGCTGCACTGATCTACCTTCTAATTACTTATGGAACAACCACTGGGCAAAATAGACTGTATTTAACCAAAATATTTTTTTTTTATCTGTTATTAGTGTAATAAAAAATAGATAATTTTAACATACAGTCTTGCGCTCTTTCCCACCATGGAGGAATCTCTTGAAAGCTAGTCTTATATTTATGAATAGGTTAGTACATCTGTGTTCAGTTCATTTGAATGTCTAAAACAAGTTAAAAAACCTTCTTCCAGCTCAGAATTCTGAGAAAAACAGTTATTACACTGCATTCTGGGAAGCTGAGCTGGGACATGCAAATGTGCCTACAAATGCCTCGCTCTTCAATCCATAAACCATTTCAAACATGGGCATGTCCCTGCTCAGCTTCCCAGAATGCAGTGTAATAACTGTTTTTCTCAGAATTCTGAGCTGGAAGAAGGTTTTTTTTTTCAACTTGCTTTAGACATTCAAATGTGAACACAGATGTACTATTTATTTACTGTACGGTGGAGGGCTTCTATCACTCTTTTGCCCACCATATTATAAATGTATTATTTTTAAATACAATAAATGTGTATGTGTTTAGTATGACTGTTGTAATGTGTGTGTCTGATATAAGCAGCAGGTGTTAGATTAGAGAGAGGGAAACACAGAGAAACTTAGATATATCTTTAATAGTACATAAGTATATAGAAATATTGTTTATTTAAACCATGTGCACTCTTCATTTTCTTGCAGGGTCTTAAATTATATAAAATGCAAATTTCATATACCTTTTAGATCTCACTTAAAGGGCCATTTAATTCCTTTACTCATAAAAAGGGTCTTCAGAAAATTCTAATATTCACAGAAAATATTTTCATGTCCATGTTTCATCTGCCAAGATTGTTAGTTTTACATATTTAACAATCACTTGCCATTTGTTCTTGAACTACAGTGATTCTTTAATTGATCACTGGATATTGGTGCTATGAGATATATAAATGCACGGAAACATTTGGGCTGTTTATGCATCTTTTGGGGGGACTCGCTACCTGGTAAGGGGGTCTCTTAATTTATCAAGGTAATTATTATTATAGAAGGGTGATCTGATAACCCTAGGGGTGATCTAACTCCTACATATAGTAGTTGTTATTTTCATTGACCCTGCTACAGGCATCCATCATGTATAGAGAATTTGCAATGGGGCCCCAAATTATATTGTACAGGGGCCCTCCATTCACTAGCTCTAGCACTGGAAAAGAGCTTTTATTTCTACTATTTTATTATAATACATCCGTCTCACATTATATATAATTTAATTAACATATTTAACATAAGAAAGCTGTCCATGTGAAGTATGTAATTTTCCATATGTATATTTGAGTATGATCACAGAAACCATGTCTAAATAGATACATGTCGAGATGGTGACATTGTATCTGTCCTTTTGGGTTAGAAAAATGGCTCCAATATCTGCCACTAAAAGTTAACAGCATTTATTTTCACCAATTGGAAAGATGTATGTATATGGATCTAATATGTAAGCTACAGCATATGGTGACAGATACTGGGAGCCAGGAAGGGCTTTTTCGACACTGCATTCAGGCTAGGCAAATATTCAGTGATGTACAGATGACCGATAAAGGAATATACATATATTGTAGTTGGGACTCTCTTCCTTTGTAGCTGTGGTGTGGCCAAAGCTACGTCATCTTGACCTGAGAAGAGGGCCAAGGAGTAAGTAGTATAGAAGAAAGGAGAGTGGGTGGGTTGATTGCGGCTTGCGTAATTATTGACAGGTGAGTGGGGTTTTTATGGTGGTGTGGGGATAGGGACCCTCCCACAATTTCAGCTGTTCATCTGATTATTTATCTCAGTGTATACTAATTATATTTAGATTGTAAGTTTGTGAGTTTTCAATCAGCTGTCGGTGCTTTGGAAACAAGCTCTATGTACATTTGACTTTAAGCTCAAAAACAGGGCCCTCCATTCTTTGTAATGTGTTTTTTTTTTTTTGCCATGTACCTAACCCTTGTATAGCGCTACAGAATGTTTTGGGGCGTTACAAATAAAGATAATAATCATACAAATCATATAGCTATCTATCTATCTATCTATCTATCTATCTATCTATCTATCTATCTATCAGCTTACAAATTGATATACTCAGAATAATGTTCTAAACTACTGTTAGTTTTAACACATCAATTAATAATAAATATGTAAATACTAGGAACTTGCCCGTCAACAATGACGGGAGCCCCGCGATGAGTGCCTTCGGTGATCATCGCGTGGCTCTCAATGAGCGCCCATATGTCTCTTTGCAGCATCTCCCCCTGTCCCTTCCCTGTGTCTTTCTCCTATGTGTATGTGGTGAATGTTTGCGTGCCATGTGGTGACTGCCGTTGGTTTTATTTTAAAAGTCCTGTGTGCCTGGCGTTGTTCGTGTAAGAGTTGGTGTATTCAGTGTTGTCTATTTTCAAAGTCCCGCATGCCTGCCGTTGTTCGTCTGCCTGCTACGGTCTTCAGCCTTGTGTATTTTGTAAGTTGCTGTGCCTCGTTTTCATGCTGTTTCTGAAATTTTACCTTTTTTTGGTAAAAATCAAAATAACAAAAGGCATAGGCCTATTATAAACATGGACTTCTGCTTGTCCAATTATAATATCATTATCGCAATACTTGCGGTTCACTTGGGCTTTATTATGTAGTTAAGTATAGATTCCTCTGTAAATTAGTCTCCTGGCTGATAGTCCTCCGTGAGGCCCGACGGTCCCGTTTCGCCCATCCACTGGGCTTCCTCATGGGCTGGCCAGCAGAAGTCCATAGGCCTATGCCTTTTGTTATTTTACATTTTTTGGGGTTCAATTTTTGGTAGTTTTTTTCTATACATACTTAATATGTCTCCTCTGATGATGTAATGACACTTATTTTTCCTGGCAGATGCCTCCGTTTTCTGTATTTGTTCTTAATCTCGTTGCTTTTTAAAATTTCTTACAGTGTTTTTCTATTATCAAAATCTATACAAACGCAATGATTAGCATTTTTCTGCATTATATGAGGATTTGTGGAATTATTGAGAAGATTCATTTAAACATTTAACTGGGTCGATTATTTTAAGGTTATAAGGCGAATAATTATTTGTTCATTACAGTATATAATTCTTCCCAGTGTTCGATTTTAACACTGTTCTGTTTTTTTTTAAATTTCTGCGGCGTGTTTTTGATTTTTTTAACTAATTCCTTAAATAAAGTTATTATCCTTTAATTTTCTTATTAGTTTGCAGCAGCCTTCCAATACAAGTGGTAAACTCAAACACAGTTAAGGAATTAAGCCTGTGATAAGCATGGGACTATCCTGAAGCTTCATGAAGTCAAACATTTCAGTAGATAAAATGACAGACCACATGGGCCTTTTGGTTCCTTTTTACCACCAAATCTGTGGGGGGGGGGGGGGTTGTTTTTCCAATGTTTTCATCATATAAAATGGACATAAATGGAGATAACAGAAATAGAGAAACATTCTACAATGAGCGATGTAAAGAGATAGAAGAAGATAACAACATGGGTAAATCAAGAGATCTCTTCAAGAACACTGGGAACCTAAAAGGCACCTTTCATGCCAAAGTGGCATTTTCTATTCTAAAGTGCTGACAGCACACAAGAGAGTTACTACAGGACAATTTTTTTAAAGATATTCGGATCATTGAGAAAACCACATTTCACAGTGGCAAAACACGTCTAATCAACCTTTTTATGAATATTTATCTGATAGTTTGTGAATATATTTATCTTTAAGTTGAGTCTCCTGTACACATATAACATCAACATTTAGTTAATGGAAAACTTTTATGACCATTGCTCATTTTGATGGAATATTCACCCCATTCCCATTCTGGGATATAAATTTAAGTCCCATAATATTCTAAAGATTTTAATTCATTACCTTGAACTCCTCTCCTCCCTTTGACATCCATACTGTGAAAGTTTTTCATTTTTCCAGCACAAAACGTACAACCTTTCATGATTATCTTGTTTATATTTTTCCTAAACCTTTCTTTAAACAAGACAAAAATAATGGTTCCAGTTATATATATAAAAAAAAAAGCCATAAAAATAAAAATAAATACAAAAAAAAACACAGAAGTGCATAAATACATTTAAAATAATATTGTGATAGCAAAGTGATTGTATTTGCTATCATTTTTGTAGTTTTAATCTTTAACCTTTTTATGAATATTGATATTTAAATTTGAACATTATTAATAAATAATTTTTATTTAATACACTTTTTAGACATGGTTGTATTACTAACCCTATGATTAGCTAATCCTGATTCTTATTATCACTCACCGGCATAGTAATCTAAAGATTATGTAAAGATAGAAGAACACTTATATTGCCTATATATAAGGACCACTAATAAACAATTAAACTTTATTAAATGGTACAACAACGGCGTGGTATAATTGTTAAAACTTGAATTAAGAAGTGGTCTGAAAAAAGAAAACACAGACCAATATCCTCCTCCTACAGGGGAATGTATTGATGCAAGGAATATTTATTTAAATATGCTGGTTATAATACTAGTCCCAGTGTATTTTAGGCTATTCCACTAATAACGCCTTGTACACAATGGAAGTATATAATGAACTCATATAAGTAGGGATAAATTCCCTTACACTTATATCTATGTCTTCATTATAGTGCTTGTTCATAAGCCTCTTTTATACTGGGAAACAAAACACACCAGTCTAAATATATCTAGGCTCCAATTTTGCATATCTTATTCCTTCATTAACCTGCTATATATAACCAAGTGAGACTGTGAGAGGATTTAAGCTATAAAAATGCTCTATTTCCCCCAAATCTGGTGAGATCACGGGCAGTAAACCTAATCTGAACACTGGTCTGTATGTTGCCCAGTGAGTATATGCCATAAACAAGGCATTAGTATATCTGATCTATCCTCCTCTCACCCTGTCTCGTTGTTCCCCTGAAGGTCCGGATGGCGTGTGACGTCACTAAGATGCGACGCCCACTAAAATGACGGCCCTACGCAGCGTTTCGCACTAAAATAATGAATAAACATAGGTAAAAAAATTTGAACACACATATATATAGAAACAAACACCCCCATTGTGTATCGTGGATCCCTAGAGGAACAAATGAAATAACAGAAGCATCAGAAGTACCAACTATAAGGCAATTATACATTGGGAAGCGTTGAAAATACCTCATGCAGTGAGGTTGCTCAAGGTGAGGGTTGCACCTCTATCTATCACTACACACAGGGATACGGGGACTGTATGAAATTGTGGATATCTGTACTAGGAATTGGTGTGCTCTCTCCCACCCTTCTTGTTTTTCTGGGTGTGATAAAAGACAAAAATGGTAGGAACTTAGCAGAAGAAGATCAGATAAATAAGAGGTAGCAGAGATACACTGAAGATCTATACATGAAGCATCTTGTCAACATTGATGACCTTAATAGTTTGTCCAATGAGCTGGGCCCAGACCTCTTGGAGAGCAAAGTGAGATGAGCCCAAGGATACTTTGCTGATAACAAGGCTGCAGTAGGTGATTCAATGCTAATTGAACTATTCAAAATCCCGCAAGATGAGGATGTGAAAGTGTTGCTTGCCTTATACCAGCACATTTGGAAAACTAAAACATGGCAAATAGACTGGAAAACAGTGGCGGAGGAACCTCTGGTGCAAGTGGTGCAAAGCACAGGGGCCCCACCTATGTACAAGTGCAATATTATTACTTATTTTTTATGGCCCCTCACCTCATGCCATGCCCCCTCAGCTTCCCATGGACCCCCCCCCCCCCCAGTTACTTACCCCGATCCACTGTACTTGACTGCTGTGTCTCTTCTGCTCTTCCCCTGCAGCACCTCTTGCTGAAGAGTTGGGAATGCTGAATGATGTCATCAAGAAGCGCCAGCAGGGAAGAGAACAAGAGGCACAACAATCAAGTACATTGGATCAGGGTAAGTAACCAGGGGAGAGAATCCAAGAGAGGCTAATGGGGCATGGTATGGGCTTGGGTGCAGAGGTGAGGAGCCATGGAGTGAGGTGGCATGGGGTGAGGTGGCATGGCATGGGCTGTGGTGGGGATGTGAGGGAGCATGTCATATATTATCTATTAATCTATATACCTATGAACTATTTTTTACATATACAGTTATTTACATTTATATTTACACTTTAAAAATGTTTTATATATATATAGATAGAAATATAGATATATAGAGAGAGATATAATATGGTACCAGAAGGATGCCGAGGGTGGGTAAAAAAACAAACTAAAAAAACATTTTTTCTGCACCGGGGCCCTCCTTTCACTAGCTCCGCCACTGCTGGAAAAAGTCAGTCTACATCCCAATCCCAAAAAAAGGAATCTGTTTGTGGACCAAGAACCAGAACCAAACATGGGACAACAGAATGGTTCAAGATTGGTAAAGGAGTGCGACAAGGTTGTATTATTGTCATCTTATTTATTCATCTTATTCACAGGTTACATCATGTTAAAAAGACATTAAAAAGACTAAGATCATGGCAAACATCAATCTCACTTCCTGGCAAATAGACGGGGAAGAAGTGGAGGCAGCGACAGAATTTATTTTCCTTGGATCCAAGATCTCTGGCTTTAGTCATGAAATTAGAAGATGTTTGTGTCATGGCTCAATTGGCGCCCATCTCAGACTTGGACTGATATCTGCCACAGGCTGTTGCCAGTGTAGATGATGACTGGGGGTTTGAGCTCACAGAGCCACTGGTATAGTGCTATAATGGTATATTGTTGTGATTGTTGTCTAGGGAGAGAAGCAGGGTTCCCATCACTATCAATAAAAGTTATTAATGAACGAGAGGGATTGATGTGGAAACCCTACCCCACTCCCATATCCTATGAGGGCAGTAGGCGGTTTTATGTTGGGTGCGCTTTCGCGCTTTTACGTGACCAGACTGACAGTGTGTGGAATACTATATGTGACGATGTCTTACAGTGGGGAGTAATTCTAATGCACACATTGCCACATACATCTTGTCAGGGAGATCTGGCCCCAAAGGCTAATCCCTTGTGTACACACACTTAAGGGATAATGAAGAGGACCCAGGAGAGAGGACCCAGGAGAGAGTTAGGACGTGCTTCCCCTCTGGTGGTCAGAAGCCAAATGACTCTGTTAGCCACACCTAGTGGGCGGACCTGGGAGGGGACTCATGATTCCCAGGACATGACCCTATGTGATTGGCCAGAGGCCATTAGGGGCTGACCTCAGGTAGCCCCTCCCCCTACTATGTTGAAAAGTTCTTAAATACTGTGTGTTTCCAAAATAAATTTGATCTTAATTTTCATACTTTGACTAAGCATGTATTATTGACCCAGAGGCATATGCTTGTAGAGGAGCTCGTTCTGACTCCCTACCAAGGTGCTCCCAGGTACACTACCATAGCAGCTGGGACTTATGCCTTTGTACCGACAAAGACTTTCCATAGGTCTAGAGTCACCCAAACTTAAGTCTAAACCTACTGGGAATAAAAGTACTAGGATACTCTAGATCCCATCATCATAGTAGGTTGTGACAATTGGTGGCAGTCGTGGGAGGCTCTACAGAAAGACCAAGAATGGAGCAGCAATACGAGAAATGGTCCTCAGCGGAGCTAAGGGAGACGATGAAGCAGAAAGAATTCCCTAGGAGGAAGGGAGACCAACGAGCAGTGATGATTGCATCCCAGAGAAAAAATGATGCGGAGCAGGGGGAAGCAGAGGAGTTGGGTGAGGGACCACCAAGGGCTCCAAGACCCCAACCAGAGCAAGACATCACCAAAGAGGCAACAAGGAGGTATGAAGAAGCCAGACACTTATACCCCAGTGAGATGACCGCACAAGAGGTGGGCAACTTACTGGACCAGCATTACCAGAGAATCTGGCAGGAGCGTACTGGGGAGCGGGATCAAGCTCAGCAAAGGCTTGGTTGCCGCACAGAGGAATTGCCAGTACGAGTTAAGATGGCATACCAGAACTTTAAGAAGTTCCAGGATGGTATGGACAATATGGACGAATTCCTTCAGGAGTTTGAGCAGCAATGTGGGCTCCAAGATATTCCCTATGGAGAATGGGCCAAATTGTTGCTAAACAAGTTAACAGGAAGGGCCAGTGCGGCATGTGGAGCCCTTCCACGGGAACAAGCCCAGGATTACAAATATTTGTGCACGGTGTTGCTGAGCAGATATACTGTGACGCCTTAGACATTTTTGGATAGATTCAGGGCCACCACCAAAGGACCCGCAGACACTCATGTGGAAGTTATGTGCAGGTTAAGGCGAGCTTGTACCCAGTGGTGGTCTATACAAGGAGCAATCACAGCCGAACAGATATTGGAAGTGGTACTGATGGAACAATTCCTGAACATTTGCTCCTCAGAAGTCACAAAAAACGACCACTGGAGACCAAGCAGCTGCGCTGGCAGATCGGTTTATCAGCACCAGGGCCAAAAGAGTGTCCCAAGGAACAAAACCTAGCCTGAATACGGGTAGGGGCCCCAGAGAGGTGGTGCCAGCACGATCAGCTCCTGGGCACGGCCAGTAAAAACATCTGACCACAGGGGTACCAAGTCCCAGCCTGCTCCCAGGACACAATGGGGGACCAAACCAATGAACTCAGAATGCTACAACTGCAACCAACGAGGTCACTTTGCTAAGGATTGTCCTCAGGCACCCAAAAACTCTAGAGGACCTCCCCCCCTCCATGTACATTATTTTGGGGGAGTGGACTGAGGGGGTGGCGAACTCCAACGCAGCTCTTTGGGAGCCAGAAGCAGAGGGAGGCTATCCAAGGGTCTATACTGTAAGGAACACGCAGAAGCTGTCTGGAGAACAACATAGGCAAGCCGTGTGGCTACAAGGACGCCAAACTACTGGCTACCGTGACTCTGGATCAACAGTCACAGTAGTCCTACCCAAATGGGTACGCCCTACAGATTCTATCTGAAAGGAAATGTGGGTGATGGTAGCAGGAGGAAAACAGTTAACCATCCCCATGGCTCGCGTTAATTTGGACTGGGGCATGGGGAACCAAGGCAAGGAAGTGGGAGTCATGGATGGGCTCCCCAAGTATGTTTTACTTGGCAATGATTTGGGCCACATGACGAGCCAATATGTACAGCCCATTACCAGAGCTCAAGCCAAGAGCAACCACCCTGGAGAGGCATACCAGGAGCAGAGGGGATACCCAAGACCTGAGGTAAGTCCATTGCTTGCTAATACGTTAACTTTAGGATGGGCTAAGGGAGAGGAGATCAGGGCAGTTCTGCAGAAAGACGAGACTTTGTACATAATGAGGTAGGCAGAGAACCCAGGAAACAATTAGTGGTTCCCCAGCTATATAGGGGCAAGGTGCTACAAATAGCACATGAAATACTACTGGGAGGGCACTTAGGGGAGAAGAAAACCCGGAGTAGAGTGAAGATATTTTTCTGGCCAGGGTTGGATAAGGATGTAAAGGAGTTTTGCCATTCTTATGATGCCTGCCAAAGGAACAGGCCTCTCAAGAAGACCAGCAGGGCCAAGTTACAGTCCCTCCCAGTAATGAAGAACCCTTCCAGAGGGTAGCTGTGGACATCATTGGGCCTCTAGCTAGAGCCAGTAGAACGGGGAAGCAGTATATTCTTACCCTGGTAGATTATGCCACTAGGTACCCTGAGGCAGTAGCCTTGTCCCATATAACAGCTCCAAAGGTAGCAGACACCTTGGTGACTATATTCACCAGAACAGGGTTACCCCATGAGATTCTGTGCGATCAAGGGCCACAATTTATGGCCAAGGTCACAGAACAGCTATGGGCCACGTGTGGTGTTATGCATATTACCTCTTCCCCCTACCATCCCCAGACTAATGGTCTCTGTGAGCGGCTCAATGGGACTCTTAAACATATGATACACACTTTTACAGACCAGGAACCAGACTGGGAACGGTTGTTGCCATGTTTGCTGTTCGCCTATAGAGAGGTACCCCAGGAGTCTACAGGACACTCCCCCTTTGAACTCCTGTATGAGAGACATGTGAGAGGACCCTTAAGCATAATTAGGGAAACATGGGAAGGGGAGTATAGGCAGCAACCCATACCAGTGGCCACCTACAGTATGTGCTAGCCTTCAGAGAGAACATGGCCAAACTAACTGGAATAGTCAGCCAAAACATGAGGAAAGCCCAGCAGAGGGATCAGAAATACTACAAGGCAGGGACAAGTGACAGAATTCTGGAGGAGGGTACGAAGGTGCTTATGCTGGAACCCCAGAATAAATTACAGTCCCAGTGGGTAGGGCCTTACACAATCAGCCAGAAAGTGGGGAACAAGGCCTATGTAGTAATGATAGACCCGGATAGGGCCATCACCAGAGTTGCCCATATCAACAGACTTAAGGTGTACGTTCAGAGAGCAGCTCACCTCCTAGCTATTTGTAGGGCCACAGAGGACGACCCAGAGGAGGGACAGATCGCAGATATGCTAAACAAAGCAGACCAGGATACAGTAGGAGAAAGTATCCAGCAGACCCTGGAATTAGACGCAGAGCAGAAAGAGCAGCTGTCCCACAGCTTAAAACCCTTCCACTCCCTGTTCACCACCAAGCCAGGGTGTACCCCCTTAGCTGTCCACCCAGTAGTAACAGGGGAATGTGCCTCCTTAAAGCAACCCCCCTACAGGGTACCGGAGGCAGTTAGGGACAATATTCAGGCAGAATTACGCACTATGCGACAGTTGGGAGTGATAGAAGAATCCAGTAGTCCCTGGGCATCTCCAGTAGTATTGGTGCCCAAAAAAGATGGAACCACTCGTTTTTGCGTGGATTCCCGTAGGCTGAACGATAAAACCAAAACAGATGCCTACCCTGTTCCACGCATGGACGAGTTGTTGGACTGGCTTGGTACCGCCAAATATGTTACCACTTTAGATCTCTCTAAAGGATATTGGCAGATCCCTTTAGAAGAGACTGCAAAGGAGAAGTCTGCCTTTCTCACCCCCTTTGGACTCTTTCAGTTTAAAGTAATGACATTTGGGATGAAAAATGCTCCTTCTACCTTCCGGAGACTAGTAGACACATTGTTGCAAGGACCCAAAAGTATGCCCAGGCCTACCTGGATGATATAGCCATTTTTAGCCAGACTTGGGAGGACCATATAAGGCACATTAGCCGAATTATTCAGGCAATTCACCAAGCTAAGTTGACCATGAGACCTGACAAATGCCAATGGGCTAGAGCAGAAGTGCAATACCTAGGTCATTGGGTGGGGAATGGGAAGTTAAGACCCAAACCCGCCAAGGTAGAGGGAATAGCAGCTTGGCCCACTCCTAAAACTAAAAAGCAGGTGATGGCTTTCCTAGGTACTACTGGGTATTACCGAAAATGTATCCCCAGTCCTGGCTGCCCCAGACTATAACCGTCCTTTCGTAGTACAGACTGATGCCTCCATGTATGGCATAGGGGCAGTATTGAGTCAGCCAGACAACAAGGGAGTTGAGCACCCAGTGGCCTACATTAGTAGGAAACTACTGCAACGAGAAACAGCCTATGCAACTATAGAAAAGGAATGTTTAGCAGTAGTCTGGGCTCCACGCAAACTACAGCACTACCTGTACGGAAGACAGTTCACAGTCACCACAGACCATAACCCTCTTTGTTGGTTATATAAAGTGGCTGGAGAGAATGGCCGACTACTGAGGTGGAGTTTAGCCCTACAAACTTTAACTTTCACCGTACAACACCGCAAAGGGAAATTCCACCAGAACGCAGATGGATTGTCGCGCCAACTAGAGCCCTGACTGTCAGTCCAGATAGGCATCCTGGAGTACCGGATGCCTACATCTGTACTTGGGGGGGGGGGTAATTGTCATGGCTCAATTGGCGCCCATCTCAGACTTGGACTGATGTCTGCCACAGGCTGTTGCCAGTGGAGATGATGACTGGGGGTTTGAGCTCACAGAGCCACTGGTATAGTGCTATAATGGTATATTGTTGTGATTGTTGTCTAGGGAGAGGAGCAGGGTTCCCATCACTATCAATAAAAGTTATTAATGCATGAGAGGGATTGATGTGGAAACCCTACCCCACTCCCATATCCTATGAGGGCAGTAGGCGGTTTTATGTTGGGTGCGCTTTTGCGCTTTTACGTGACTAGACTGACAGTGTGTGTAATACTATATGTGACGATGTCTTACAGTGGGGAGTAATTCTAATGCACACATTGCCACATACATCTTGTCAGGGAGATCTGGCCCCAAAGGCTAATCCCTTGTGTACTCATACTTAAGGGATAATGAACAATGGGATCCCCACAGCCACAGAGGCACCATCTCCCCAGGGGGCTTCTCAGTTCTTAGCAGAGGACCCAGGAGAGAGTTAGGACGTGCTTCCCCTCTGGTGGTCAGAAGCCAAATGACTCTGTTAGCCACACCTAGTGGACGGACCTGGGAGGGGACTCATGATTCCCAGGACATGACCCTATGTGATTGGCCAGAGGCCATTAGGGGCTGACCTCAGGTAGCCCCTCCCCCATACTATGTTGAAAAGTTCTTAAATACTGTGTGTTTCCAAAATAAATTTGATCTTAATTTTCATACTTTGACTAAGCATGTATTATTGACCCAGAGGCATATGCTTGTAGAGGAGCTCGTTCTGACTCCCTACCAAGGTGCTCCCAGGTACACTACCATAGCAGCTGGGACGTATGCCTTTGTACCGACAAAGACTGTCCATAGGTCTAGAGTCACCCAATCTTAGGTCTAAACCTACTGGGAATAAGAGTACTAGGATACTCTAGATCCCATCATCATAGTAGGTTGTGACAGTTTGCTTCTAGGGAGGAAAGCTATGGCAAGCTTGGACAAGCTAGTAAAAAGTAAAGATATTACACTATCAACAAAGGTCCCCATAGTTAGATCTCTGGTATTCCCAGTAGTAACATACAGATGTGAGAACTGGACCATAAAGAAGTCTGAGAGACGTAGAATTGACGCCTTTGAATTGTGATATTGGAAAAGACGACTTAGAGTCCCTTTGACTGCAAGAAGATCCAATAAACCAGTACTACAAGAAATCAAGACAAACTGTTCACTAGAAGGTTTGATCATGAGGCTGAAGTTCAAATATTTTGGCCATATCAAGAGACGACAGGATTCCCTAGAAAAGCCTCTGATGCTGGAAAAGATTGAAGGCACAAGAAGTACGGGACAACAGAGGCGGAGATGGATAGAGGAGGTCACTGAAGCAATGAACATGAACTTGATGGAGCTCAGTGGGGCAGTGACTGAGAGATGCACCTGCAAGTGCTCTGTTGATTGTTTTTTCTGGAATATTTAATGATTTGACTCTTAGATACTCAAGAAGAAAGTTTAACGTACAAATACATTTATTTTATTTTAAAAAAACACTTCTACAGAAGGTTAAATATGTACAAGTGTCCAGTTTTGGAGGGGTTTTTTTTGCATCGTTCAGTCGTTTCCAGCTCTTTGTGACCTCTTGGAATGTAAAACACCAGGCACATATTTACATGGTTTTCATGGTAGTGATACTGGAGTGGGTTGCCCGTTCCTTATTTAGTGGGCCACAGCATACAGATCCTGGTACTCCTAGGTTGTCTCCCATCCAAGCACTGACCAGGCCCAATCCTGCTCGGCTTCAGGATAGCATGATTTCTTGGTTCCATGATTGGAATTTAACCCAGGTCGCAATAGTGAAAGCACTGAAACCTAATCACTGGACCACCTGTGAGCCTTTTTTTGGGAGTTACTCCTCCATCAAAAGTGGAAGCTTCCATTTTAAGTTCAGTTTTTGTCACTAACACTTAGAATGCTGATCTGATTGGGTCACAAGTTTATGAGCCGATCAAAATTCCACATTCAAATTTCTGTGTTCGTTGGTCTTGAAGCAATAATAGGCAAGCGCTAAAAGTTTTACATGTATATTTTAACTTTTAGAACACTCAGTAAAGGGGTTTCTTCTGTTGGATACGATGAACAATATATGAATAAATCTATTGCAAATTCTTTGTTCTTAGATTTTGTGGCTAAGAAAAGAAATCTATTGTGCTGAGTTTCTGCCACAATATATATAATTCAAGTAATAATTGTGTCAATAGAAAGCTGTCCATGTGCTGAACATATGATGTATTCCATATGTACATATGGTCATTGAATACATGTCAAAAATATATGCATGTCAAAATGTTGAATATATCACTGACTTCCTGGTTAGAAATATACCTCCAATTCTTGAATAGGCATTTCTCATCAATGTCCAATTTATATATAATCACATATATCGTTGTCGCAATTGTTGTAATTGAGTTTGTTGGTAACACTCAGAAATGTTACAAGCTGCAGGCGCTCATTGCGAGGCCCGCAGGACTTTGAACGGGTGCTGCAATGAGCGCCACAGACGCTCATTACGAGGTGTGTAGGGCTTTGAACAGGGGATGCTCCGAAGGCAGTAGGACTTTGCCGAGGATCGTGATGCATGCAACTCGAAAGCCGTCGAAACCGGTATCAAACACGTCAATTCCTTCAAAAATAAAATGAAAACCTAGCTACTGTCGCTAGTATAATATAATCTTCTGGATAATCCTAGGTAAACCTGCGGCATAACTTTCCCCCATTTGACAGATGTGTTGTTTTTGTTAATGTGTTGAGAGAAAAGTAAAATTAAGGGAAACAATTAAAATAAGTAACATTTCTCGGTAGATTGTGCCAAGTTTATATTAACCATGACATTCTGCCACCACGTAACTTTCCTGGTTCTTCTGGTATCAGTACCCAAATAACTTACCACTTCATTGGTATGATATAGGGGCATGTTGAATAGGTTGTAAAGGGAAAAACATCACATACCTGTTTTGTAGCACTTGGTAGAAACAAGAGGGACCGTGAGATTTTTGATATAAACACAGTCACTACCACACATGGTTGTAGGAACTGGGGGGGACAAGAGGGGCAAATCCCCCTGCAGATTTTTGTGTGTGTTTATGTGTAGAGAAGCTACTGCACCCATGCTCACACATACAGTATGTTCTATGCTCTCACCTTGAAGAACCTCAAAGTAATGAGGTATCATAAGCGTGTACATAGGTAAGACCTCCTGTGAGTACGGGTCCCCAGCCACTGCATATTCACATGCCTTATGGGCTTCTTCTTCACAAGTACTTTGTGCGAAAACAAGGTCTTCACTAACTAAAAACTTCTGTAAAAAAATATGCTATGTTCTTATATACAGCCCTATTCAATTGGCCGAATCACAATTTAATAAGGCTGTTAATACCTGCTCAGAATTCCAAGAAATACAGTTATTACACTGCATTCTGGGGACCTGGGCAGGGACATGCAAATATGCCCACAAAGGCTTCACTCTTTACCAAAAGCATTTAAAACATGGTTCCTTTTAGGCATATGCCTGCTGTATAACATAGCTTTAAGCAAAGCTCTGGATGGATTATGTACAAGTGAGGAAACCTACCGTCTGACAGCTGTTTCGAGGTTACTGCCTCTCACCAGAGTGGGGTCGATCCCTACCTTAATAGATTTTGTGGGGAGGTAGTTTACCACAACAATAATTTATTTTATGGTGGGCTAAAGTCCCTGCCCAGGTTCCCAGAATACAGTGCAATAACTGTATTTCTTGAAATTCTCAGCAACAAATAAGTCTTTTAAGTTATTTTACATTCGAATGTGAATACAGATGTACTATTTACTTACTGTACTACTGTAAGGTGGAGGCTTCTATCACTCTTTGGCCCACCATGAATTGAAAAAGAAAAAAATATAATATATATATATATATATATATATATATATTTATATATATATATATATTAAAAGTGAAGCAGTCCTGAATGTCCAGTAATTTAGTAATTATTAATCTATATATATAGATAGATTAATAATGAGTGTTGCAGTATATTGTGATAAATAAGGCATTTGCCCAATACAAAAGGTATCACAATATTCTTCAATACTCATTATTAATCTATCTATATATATGTGTATATATGTGTATTTTGTGGGCACATTTGCATGTGCCGGCTCAGCTTCCCAGAATGCAGTGTAATAACTGTTTGTCTTGGAATTCTGAGCTGTAAGGAGGTTTTTTAACTTGTTTTAGACATTCAAATGTGAACACAGATGTACTATTTATTTACTGTACTACTGTACGATGGAGGCTTCTATCGCTCTTTTGCCCACCATATATTAAATGATTGTTGTGGTGAACTACCTACTCCAAGGTTCACAACACAAGCTGAGATCCCACTCCACGCTGACGATAGCCAGTAAGCTTGAAACAGCTGTACATGGATAGGATTCCCAGCTTGTATATAATCCAACCGTGGCTTTGCATAAAAGCTATGTAATGCATCGGGCATAAGCTTAAAGGATGCCATGTTTAAAATTGGATATGGATTGAAGAGAGAGGCATTTGTGGGCACATTTGCATGTCATTGCTCAGCATCCCAGAATGCAGTGTAATAACTGTATTTCTTGGAATTCTGAGCTGGAAGCAGTTTTTTAACTTGTTTTAGACATTCAAATGTGAACACAGATGTACTATTTATTTACTATATATATATATATATATATATATATATATATATATATATATATATGCTCAAAAAAAAAAAGGGAACACTTAAACAACACAATGTAACTCCAAGTCAATCACACTTCTGTAAAATTAAACTGTCCACTTAGGAAGCAACACTGAGTGACAATCAATTTCACATGCTGTTGTGCACATGGGATAGACAACAGGTGGAAATTATGGGCAATTAGTAAGACACCCCCAATAAAGGAGTGATTCTGCAGGTGGTGACCACAGACCACTTCTCAGTTCCTATGCTTTCTGGCTGATATTTTGGTCACTTTTTAATGCTGGTGGTGCTTTCACTCTAGTGGTAGCATGAGACAGAGTCTACAACCCACACAAGTGGCTCAGGTAGTGCAGCTCATCCAGGATAGCACATCAATGCGAGCTGTGGCAAGAAGGTTTGCTGTGTCTGTCAGCGTAGTGTCCAGAGCATGGAGGCACTACCAGGAGACAGGCCAGTGCATCAGGAGATGTGGAGGAGGCCGTATGAGGGCAACAACCCAGCATCAGGACCGCTACCTCCGCCTTTGTGCAAGGAGGAACAAGAAGAGCACTGCCAGAGCCCTGCAAAATGACCTCCAGCAGGTCAAAATGTGCATGTGTCTGCTCAAACGGTCAGAAACAGACTCCATGAGGGTGGTATGAGGGCCCGACATCCACCGGTGGGGGTTGTGCTTACAGCCCAACACCGTGCAGTATGTTTGGCATTTGCCAGAGAACACCAAGATTGGCAAATTTGCCACTGGCGCCCTGTGCTCTTCACAGATGAAAGCAGGTTCACACTGAGCACATGTGACAGACGTGACAGGGTCTGGAGACGCTGTGGAGAACGTTCTGCTGCCTGCAACATCATCCAGCATGACTGGTTTGGCAGTGGATCAGTAATGGTGTGGGGTGGCATTTCTTTGGGGGGCCCCACAGCCCTCCATGTGCTCGCCAGAGGTAGCCTGACTGCCAATAGGTACCGAGATGAGATCCTCAGACCCCTTGTGAGACCATATGCTAGTGTGGTTGGCCCTGGGTTCCTCCTAATGCAAGACAATGCTAGACCTCATGTGGCTGGAGTGTATCAGCAGTTCCTGCAAGACAAAGGCATTGATGCTATGGACTGGCCCGCCCGTTCCCCAGACTTGAATCCAATTGAGCACATCTGGGACATCATGTCTCACTCCATCCACCAACTTCACGTTGCACCACAGACTGTCCAGGAGTTGGCAGATGCTTTAGTCCAGGTCTTGGAGGAGATCCCTCAGGAGACCATCCGCCACCACATCAGGAGCATGCCCAGGCATTGTAGGGAGGTCATACAGGCACGTGGAGGCCACACACACTACTGAGCCTCATGTTGACTTGTTTTAAGGACATTACATCAAAGTTGGATCCGCCTGTAGTGTGTTTTTCCACTTTCATAATGGGGGTGACTCCAAATCCAGACCTCCATGGGTTGAAAAATGTGATTTCCATTTTTTTATTTTTGTGTGATTTTGTTGTCAGCACATTCAACTATGTAAAGAACAAAGTATTTCCTAAGAATATTTAATTCATTCAGATCTAGGATGTGTTATTTTAGTGTTCCCTTTATTTTTCTGAGCAGTGTATTTATATATACATTTATTCTCTATGGAGTAAATGTTTGAAGATCAATGCCCAATGAAGTGACCAACTGTCATTTGGATGATTACTGGAAATGAGGGAAAACTCACCCACCATATAAAAAAAATATATGAATCTGATGAATCTGTATTAAAATTACATGCTTAGAAATGATGTAAGTAGATCAGTAGTGAAATTCGAAATGTGATCAAACGTGTTTCGTCCTGCAGCTTCATCAGTGATATGACACCCTTAAAAAAGTAACTGACTCTGCGGCTGACACAATCCTGCTGTATTTATCTCATGTATGTTTAGGGATATAAACTGAAAATTATGAATTGGCAATGTCCTAAACTATGTATTTTATAAATTAAGCATCGCCACAATGCTGCCTTAAAAGTTGTTTTTTTATTCATCAAACAGCAATAAACATGGAAACGAGGAATGCTAATGTTTATAATAAATCAATTTAAATTATTGATAAAGGCTGGGCATTAATGTGATAATTTTTTTTCACAATTAAAATGTTTAATTACTGTTAAATATTTAATTGTGATGACCATGGTTCTGCGTGTTTCTACAATCTCTACTAGTAGCAGAAAAGCATAAACCTATAATCCAAGAAGACCTTGATTCAAAATAGTTCTTGTGATGAGGAAGATCTAACACTTCCACATACCTAAAAACAAAGCTCTGTAGCCATCTTTTGACTGGCATGTTATCTAGATTTTTAAAATGGCAGGAAGTTTTCAGACACTGCCATTAAAGCTGTGGAGTAAATAGGCAGCAGAAAGGAACGCTAAGCTGTGCGTACAGGGATACAACTAATTAAAAAAAAAAGTGTTGTTTTTCCATAATATTTGTTTTAGAACTTAAAGGCATTTCAATTTTTTCTGGATTATAAGTGTATCTGATAGAGGAGAATTAATAGTGTATGAAAACAGTGTTTTGCATTAAAATACTAAAATAAACACTTACTTGGAAGATAGCAAAATGTATTGTAATAACTGACATGAAATTTAGAGTTAAAACCCCCTCCAAACCCAGGCTAAATTAGCATAAAATTAATAATTTGTTTTGGCCAATCAGGAGAAAGCACAGGCAGCTGAAACATTTGAATCAAACTCTGGGGTTCCTGTTTGTGCTTCAAAGCAGCTCAGGATGTGTAGTGTATCACCATGTTAGAAGTGTTAGAAGGTGCTATGGCAGCAGCACAGCACACAGCAAAGACAGGAAGCAGCAGGGAGGGTCCCATCCCAGCAGTTACTTGGGGGCTGACATCACTGCTCTCCTGTTGGCTGAGGAAGACACAGCAGGTGAATAATGGGTTAAAATTGGTCTGCTAATGCTGCATGCTGACTGGGGGGGGGGGGTCAGGTGCTGGGGGTGTCAAAATAATAATTAGAAGGATTTGTAGATATTAATAAAAATAAAATATGTTATGAAATTATGAAATGTGCTGCATTTATGAAGTATGTTTTTTGCCTAAAGAATGCAAAAATGTAACAACCCAGGAAACTTAGATATGCCTGTGAACAGGAAGTTGTGGTTATCCATATGGTTTTATTGGCAAAGATACTGGAGTGGGTTGCCAGTTCCTTCTCTAGTGAACCACAAATTATCTGTCCTTTGTACTATGACCTGCCTATTTTGGGTGACCCTATCTGGTATAGCTCACAGCTTCATTGAGATACAAAAGCCGCTTCACCATGACATGGTAGTGATCCAGAAGGATCTGATTTGAGAGCCATTCATTTGCATAACAATACAGCAGAAAACAGTTGATTATTTCAGGATTGATTTTCTTTAGCTGCATGTTGTATTAGCCATTTGATTATGGTTTTCATGCTTTCAGAATAACTTACAATGACACATCCAACTTGATTTTGGGTTGCCAATGGCCTTTTATTCTGTCAGTAGGAACTGCAAGATTCTGATTTTAGATAAGATGTAGCCTAGGAATTGTTTCACATATGGTATAGTATTTAATGCATCCGAGCATAACATATAAAAGCAGATGCATTCACAGGACTTAGATTGTGCACAGGGCAAAATGAATACGTCAGTCAGACTTACACATTGTACGATCTGAATAATAATATGGCAGCAGTCAAAGAATACAACAGAAATATATAAGACAACATAAAAAAATATTACAATATCACAGAAATCATTTGAAAAAAACAGATTTGTAGAAAGCAAATGATAAATACAAATTAGAAATGTCATATTAATTTACAAATGATAAAAAAACTGCAACATTGAGATAAAATTAAATGTCAACTGTATATATTAAATGCTAGAGCCCTCACCTCTGTTCCTTCTCTCTCCCTCTAAATGAAAAACCTTTCTAAATTTCACTTCTCTTCTGACCCTTTTTATTCCTTATCTGTTTAATCTTTCCCTGGTTTCTGCCCCTTCCATTCCCTTTAGATTGTAAGTGGCGAATTTTCAGTCTTCTAGGATGCTTTGGGAAAAAGCACTTTCTGCAAAGATTCTAAGCTCAAAACAGGGTCCTTCATTTTTGGAAGGTTGTTAATGCTGTATTTTTCCTTGTTTTTATCCCCTGCATTGCGCTACGGAATATGTTGGCGCGTTACAAATAAAAGTTCATAATAAAATAATATATATATATATATTTATTTATTTTTTAAATAAACAAGCTTTTGATAAAATGGACTTGTAAAAGTTATTAGAATAATGTTTTAAATACAATTAGGCTGCAGTGCAGGTTCGCTGTTGGCCCAGTGGTTAGGGTTTGATGCTTTCACCGCTGCAATCTGGGTTTGATTCCAGTCAGGGAACCACCCAGGGTTGGGCCTGGTTAGTACTTGGATGGGAGACCACTTAGGAATACCAGGAGCTGTATGATGTGGTCCACTGGAGGAGAAAATGGCAACCCACTTCAGTATCTCTGCCATGAACACCAAGTGGATCAGCATGGTTGTGTTAGGGTCCATGAGGTCACTGAGAGTCGGACACGACTGAACGACGTAAACACACAGACATGCTGCAGTGTAATCTACTAGTTTAGATTCTGCAGATCAGCTTCTTGAGTTTGAAAGAAGCTTTGCATGCATAGGAAGTTTCTATCTGCACTATGAGAATGCTTTTAGTAGGGCTAATATAAAGCTTATTAGTTTACAACAACACACCCTTCTGAGAAAGTAGAAGAATCTATGCAGAGGATCAAATAGAACAACACAGTAAAGAATAACTGAGTGCATAGGTTAAAATGTAAAGGTTTCAGCTTTGGTCCTGCTTCCAAAAAACAGTTTGCAAAGATAGTAAAGTGGGTTGCCAGTTCCTTCTCAAGTGAACTACAGTTTGTCAGAACTCTCTGCTATGACCTGGCCATCCTGGGTGACACTACATGGTATAGCTCACAGCTTCTTTGAGGTACACAAGCCTCTTCACCACTGTAACGGAACCCATCACTGTTTTACGATGTTTTATGGTTATTTAATTCTTGGTTAAAATATGATCACATTGCTATACTGTATGTATGTGGTCTGAGCGCCATTCAGTAATAATGTGTGCTCAGACCTAAGCTATCTGCAGATATGTTCTGGGTTATAAAATGTTGTTATTATATCTGTAAAAATATTGTATTGTGTGGTATGCAGTCACATATCTTTGGTCTCATACACTTGGTCAGGAGTTGCCATCTGCCACTTAATAGTATTTGCTAAACCACACAAGAGATAGCAGAACAAAAGGGTTTTAGCAGACGAGATGGCACCATGAACAATGGGGGTAAGGACTCTTGAATAATGAGATGACCTGGGGTTTCCCCATACTTCCAGCAGGGTAATAAGTGAACTTATAGATGTTACTCTCTCCACCGTCAGAGGGAGAATGAGGAGTTAGCCACGCCTAGTGGGCGGCTCCTGGGGGAGGGGACTCCTGGCTCCCACGCATTAACCCTGTCTGATTGGCCAGAGGTAATTAGGGGTTGACCAAAGGTAGTCACTGCCCCTACTGTGTATGTGAAGTGTTTAAAAATGTGTTTTTGTTTTTAATAAAGAAGAGTTCTACTTGACCCTTCAAAACGTAGCATCATCTCGTTCTTGGGGGGGATTTATGGTACCGTTACTCTGCCGCATTTTACAGTACTCCTGGATTATACAATGGGATATCGTGGAGGGGAATAAGCATTTCATTACTGCACAGCACCTTGCTTAAGAAAAGGACGTCTCCAACGGCTGATACCCTCTCCCTACCGGGGTAGCCGTTACAACCACGACAAGGTAGTGGTCCAGCAGGGGTGACAAATAGCTAGTATAATAAAGTAAAAAGCATTTTTTTTTTACATTTATAGTAAATGTAAAGTTTTTAAATGTTGTTATTTTTCATATAGTTAGACAAATCACCATTTTCAGAAGGCGATGTTGGCTTGTTGCTTCAAGGTGAGTTTGGAGAAACAAAATGATGAATGACTACTAAGATGCCAGTGTGTTAAATTCCACGCAAAGTTAATACTTAAATAATGAGATTGCCAAACTCTGTTCAAAAAGAGGATTGTAAAAGCAGATTCAATAGATATGTTTAGAACAGGGTTGCAGAGGCATAGCAACCACAGGTGCAGGCGGTGCAATGCACCAGGGCCCCACCTCTAGGGAGCCCCAGTGCAAATGAATTACTTTTATTTTTTAATACAGTTTGTTCCGTATTGTAGTGCCCCCTACCCCAGCCCATGCCCCCTGGGCTTCCTCCGTCCCACAAGGATCTCACTCACTCGTCGTGGGCCTCTTCTTACCTTAATCTGCATGAGTAAATATCTGTGCTTCTTCTTCACCTCCCCTGACGCCGCATCTTTTTGCCGAGGCAGGGAGTCCCGAATGACGTTATTATATATATATATATATATATATATATATATATATAGTACATTTGTGTTCACATTTGAATGTCTAAAACTAGTTAAAAATACTTGTTTCCTTGTTATTACACTGCATTCTGGGAACCTGGGCTGGGACATGCAAATGTTCCTACAAAGGCTTCACTCTTTAATCCAAAGACCATTTCAAACATACCTTCTTTTAAGCATATGACTGCTGTATTACACAGTTTTAAGCAAAGTCCAGAATGGATTAAATACAAGCCAGGAATCCTACCCACAGACAGCACTGTGTCAAGGTTACTGCCTCTCATCAGTGTGGGGCCGTTTCCTAGCTTGTGTAGTGGATTTTGTTGGGAGGTAGTTCACCACAACAATCGTTTAATATATGGTGGGCAAAAGAGCGATAGAAGCCCTCCACCGTACAGTAGTACAGTAAATAAATACTACATGTGTGTTCACATTTGAACGTCTAAAACAAGTTAAAAAAATGGTTTCCTGCTCAGAATTCCAGAGAAATACAGTTATGGCACTGCATTCTGGGAACCTGGGCAGGGACATGCAAATGTGCCCATAAAGGCTTTGCGCTTTAATCCAATTGCCTGTCCAGGATGCCAGAATTCAGTGAACCCAATAGTGTAGACAAAAGATAAGGATCATTTACTAGTAAACAGAGCTTAGTAAATATTGTAGTGCCCACAAAAGGGGGTAGCGCGCCTTTTGGGCAAAGGAGACGTGCCCGCCATCATGTGCCGGCCAAAAAATGCCTGACAAATGCGCGCACCCACACCAGCGCTGCAGTACAGCACTCTGCACTCACCCTCTCCTCCCCCACTACTCACCCTCCTTCTCCAGCTCTCCAACTATCTTCCCAAGTAATCACCCCCACCCCCAGTATTCACCCTCCCCGGGAACTAACCCTCTTTCCCTAGCTCTGTCCCTCCAGTACTCACCCTCTCTCCCCAGCTCTCTCTCTCGCCAGTACTCACAAGCCGCACATGACGTCGCGCACGTCTCCTTCACCCAAAAGTTAGTGTGCCACAAAAGGGTTATAGATCTTTGTGCCACATCACAGATACAGGAAAGCTTAGTGGACATAGCCCACTGTTTCTCTCTCCCCCTTGTTTCTTATCTCCTCCCTCACTCCTCCTGCCTCAACCATCTCTCAAAATTCAAATCCAGTTTGCTAAATAAAACCTGCCACTTGACAAATATTTTCCAATGTTTATAACAGCTATAACATCTGATTTAATAAATTCCAGCTCCTCAGGGAAAATAGATCAGAATACAAAATGCCACCAAAACAGATAGTACAGGCGAATAACATTATTTTATTAATGAATTCAGAACAATGTCATTTTACAAACTGCATTATCATGCAACCTTCCTCTTTTGATCCATTGTAGCAAATACATTATCATTGCCTTACAGAAACAATAATGGTTTCCAATGTTAGACATAAGCACGTTTGCCTTTTTTTCTTTTTTTTTTTTTGCAGTAGGGTTTGTTACCTTGTTCTTTGCTTTCACTCATATTGTTGTTTGTTATTGATGTTTTTTATTTGAAGCAATATCTTTGAAGTGCCTATCTGTGCGCTTGTGGGTATATTGTACAGCAGGTTTATGGTGCATCTTTCAAATACTACTCAGAAAGCTTTTATTCTCCTGCCTGCGCTGTGGTCGAGTTACCCGGAGTGGTGTTTTCTATATTTTTTTTACTGCATATTTTTTTTATCTCCCTATATCAGCACTGTATGATATGACCTTGCCAATCTCTTGCTTACATAAATATTTCCAGGTTGACCTACAAGTACTTAGCTATCCTGCTCATGTGCCGACCTCATGCAAGACTGACAGCTGACCTCATGCAGGATATACTGGCTATGTTCACTGCGCCCATAAATAAATGCCACACAGAGATTAAATATGCACATAAAAATAAAACATAATTACAATAGGTTGTAATTAAAAATCCTAGGTAGAAATGCCTTAAAATTCATGTAGAAGTTAGGCTTGTATATAAATTCTCCCTCTGAGTTAATGGTCTTATCAACAGTAATTAATATTAGCAGTGAGGATAATAAAGAAGAAGAACAATTAATTAAACCTAACTGTTCCATTTAATAATTGAACAATTAAACTTAATTGTTAAAAAGTCATTATTATATTTTTTTCCAACTGGACATGCTTAGCTTTTTATCATCTGCCAGTCTTGGGTTCCCTGGTAGTTCAGTGGTTAGGATTCGGTGCTTTCACCGCTAAGACCTGGGTTCATTTCCAGTCAGGGAAACAAGAGGTCACGCCACCCTGAAGCCATGCAGGGGTTGGGCCTTGTAACTATTTGGATGGGAGACCACCTAGGAATAGCAGGAGCTCTGTGCTGTGGCCCAGTGGAGAAGGAGCTGGCAACCCACTCCAGTATCGCTACCATGAATACCAAGGGGATCAGCATGGTGTGTTGCAGTCTATGAGGTCATGAAGAGTTGGACATGGCTCAATGATGCAAACATACTGCTAATCTTAATTAATGACCGTTGACAAGGCCATTATATTAGTCAGTAGATCTTTTAGTTAAACATACATAACTTTTCCCCTTCTGGATAACTTGTCGTGGTGAAAGGACTTGTGCACCTCAATGAAGCTGGATACAATTAGCTAAACCATGTACGGTCACCCAAGATGGGCAGGTCATAGCAGAGAAGTAAGACAGAAGGAACTGACAACCCACTCCAGTATCTTTGTCAAGAAACCATTTTGTATAAGTACAACCAGAGACATAATGATAGATGTGCCTGGTGTGCTGTGGTGAATATTTTCATGGAATGACTAAACAACAACATAACTTTTATACCATTTTTTTATTCAAAAAGAAAAGTTCACAGCAATATACTGTTCAGCATACTACATCACCATAAATGATTTTCAAGAATGGTCCAGGTTGTGTGACAATTACACCATCAAAAAAAACCAATATAATTTAAAATACATCATCTTTTATAATGCCCAAAATGTATTCCCTACAGTAGACCAATCAAAGGAAAATTATGCCAGCCGAGTAATTTCTTTAATTCAATACCAATTTTAGGCACTTCCACTTAGAAATGTTAAATATAACCAATTGCAATTCATCTTTTATTTTCTGCATCCAGGCATGCAGCATGTCACTGTTTGCTTGCAGCGGGATGAGACTTGGGTAATATGAAGTTCCCTCATAGGAAGATGTGGCCTTAGAACACAACTTTGACAGATGGCACCATATATGAGAGATAACAGGAATAAAGGGAGAGGCTCCTGAATTTGAGAAGCTGTGATCGTAAGGACTTCTTAGAAGTACATTATGTGTACATTTTATATAATAATTACACTGAGGAGGATACAATTAAATAAATCACCTAGTTAAAACATCTATATCAAACAAAACATATTGCCTCAAAATTCCCTTTAAAGGCTACACTGAAAACATTATGAGTTAATTCTTGTTCCCATTGGATGTGCAGATGGAGAGAAGAGTAGCAAAGAAGGACATTGACATGTTTAAAAGGTTGAAAGAGAACCATGAGATACTAGTAGAATTGGGTTCAATGGATTGTACAATGAACAAGACAAGATGGTGACTGACAATGTCAAAGACATGAAGAGGTAAAAAAAATAATTTTCATACTTAATTACTTCTGATATATTTTTCTCCAAACTTAACGCTTCATAAAATATTGTCACACACTAAGTTATGACATGGAACTGAATCATCATCATAAGTAGTTATTTTTACCATTAAATTACTACATAATTCACACACTTGAGTCTATTAATTCAAGTTTTGATGATGAGGATGTAAAGTTATTTTTTATAGACTATACCATGTAGCATAGCATAAAATCTCATAAATGTAATACTCAGGTAACAATGAAATTATACAACTACCAAAGATTTAGATTAAAAAAGTGCAAATTATATATCCACAACAATTTATTTTAATAATATCCTCAAATGTACATTATGAAGTATTTTTAGCTTTAGGATGATTCAGATCAACCCATCTGCTTTTTTTAAATAGATATTCAAAAAAGATTATTAGTCACAACTTTTAAAAGAAACATAAGTAAGATTGCATTAGATATTTAACACTTTAATTGCTAGTATTTCATGGACTTTCTTTTACCAAATGCTGTATTTGGTTATTTGTCATAACTCACACTTATGAAAAACAATATATAATTTTTCAGAAAATTGCAGTCGAGGCACATTTATTGACCACCAGCTAATATCCTGAATAATCACTGTGTACAGAACTAACAACAGCTAGACGGCGTGGTAGAGAGTCATTAAGATGCTGGAAGGTTGACAAGAGTATCTGTAGCCTTGTAGAGTGCAGTGCATATGGTAGCTGCTGAAGAGTGCATGGTGGAGGATCCATATGGCGAACATGGGATCGAGGTGGTCCTACAGGTGCTTGATGAGGTACGAGTCTGGGGAATTTGGAGGGCAGGGAAGTAATTGGAAGTCTTTGTCATGCTCCTCCAGCCACTCCTAGACAATTCTGGCTGTATGACATGCTGCATTGTCCTGCTGGAAGATCCCATCCGCTCCAGGGAAGACAATCAACATGTATGGATGTACTTGATATGCAAGGATGGATAGATAACCCAGTCGGTTGAGAGTGCCTTCCAGAGGTATGGGTGGACCCAGACAATGCCAAGAAAACATTCTCCAGACCATAATGCGGCCACCACCAGCTTGTGTTTTTCCAACAATAGTTGCAGAATGTTTGTTCTCGAAGGTTTAGCGCCCGACACACCAACGTCCGTCCAGTCGATAGAGCAGAAAATGTCACTCATCAAAGAAGTCAACCCTTTGCCAGTTAGAAGAAGTCCAATTCCAGTACAGTGTTGCAAACTGAAACTGTTTTTGATGATAAACCCTCTTCAGCATAGGTGCGTGACCAGTCATTTGTTCGGAACCCCATATGCAACAGGGTTGGCTGTACTCTCATTTTAGAAACACGTCTGGTAGCCCCTTGTTTGGAAAGTGAGTTGCTCAACTGTAGCATGTTGGTTGGCCCTCATACACCTTCACAGCCGTCGTTCACCTCTGACACAAAAGGCACGTGGTGATCCGCAGTTTCGATGCAGTTTATTCGCAATGGTGTTGTTTATCCAGTCACGGTACACTTTAACCACAGCAGCACATGAACAGTTCACAAACTGCACTGTATCAGAAATACTGACACCCATGGCCCGAAAGCCAAGGATCATCCACTTTTCAAAGTCGGATAAATCACATGTTTCACCCATGACAGCAATGGTTGATATGTTTGCAGAATGCCTACATGTCACTGTATATACCCACCAAGCCAGCTCACGACACTTGCCATATTTCATTGGCTACGCACTGCTGATTTGAGTCATAATAATGTGACTCAATCCTATATCTAATTTATTATTATTATATTGCGCCAACATATTCCGTACCGCTGTACCGGGGTTGAGTACATAGCAGAAAACAAATTAAATACCTTGTAAAGAATGGAGGGCCCTGCTTTTGAGCCTAAAATCAAATGTACATACAGCTTGTTTCCAAGGCACTCTAATTTCTGGTAGTATGTGTATTATTTGTACTACAAGATCAAAAGTAGAGTTCACACATTGGGACTTGTTCCCATATCCTTATCACAGTATATATTCCATTGTCCAAGATCCTATTAATTGGATGGGAAAATTACCAGGGTAATGTAATGGTTACATTATCTGTATAAAGAAAAGCATATTGAAAACCATGGTATAGACAAGTCACATTGAATAAGTAAATAACCATAAATTCTAGGATGAAAATCCAGAATTTACGACATAACTTTTATTACATAAAAATAAAATAAAACACAAAGAAAAATTATAAAATTTGACATTTAAAAAATATATACAATCCGCCTCCTGATGTGATCCATGTAAAGTATGTATTATATAGAGTAAATGTACCTTTGAATTTTAAGGGAATAAATCACCTACGCTGTAGTGGAGTTTGGACTAGGACCCACTACTTGCCCTCTAATAAATACATATAAACTCTGACTATACTATTCTAGATAATTATCACATATTATAATTGTCAAACTGAGATTTGTCGTCACGCTAGCGAGCCTCGCGACGCCAATGGCGCTCATTGTAGCCAGCTGCCCCGTCACACATGCAAGCTTGGGAAAAAAATACGACCTCGGAAAAATACGAATTTAAAGGACGACCCACGGAAATAAAAAAACACGAAAAACAAGAAAAATAATAAAAAATAAATAAAAACACATTCACACACAGTATGTGGGGAGAGCCAGGAAGCCTAGGAGTGAGTTTGCAAGATATTTTGAGCCTTATTTGACGTGTTTCGTCACACCAACAAAATCCGACCTTGGAAAAATAAGAATTTAAAGGCCGAACCGCGAAAACAGAAAACCATGAAAAAAAAGAAAAATAATTAAAAAAAAAAAACATAAAAACACACATAGCACAGGGGGAGAGCCAGGAAGCTTGGGAGTGAGGTAGCAAGCGATTCTGAGCCTTATTTGGCATGTTTTGGCACTCGAAAATCGGCTAAGCAAGAAAAAAATGGCAGAGGAAAAACTTTTATTTCTGAAACTGGACGAGGCTGAGCAAAGCCAGGCACGCGCTACTTAGAAAATACATGACAGCAAAGACACTAACACTTACACCAACAACGCCAGGCACGCAGGACTTTGCAAAAAAAACAAACGCCAGTCAGCACACGCCACACAAACTTTCAGCAGACACACAGAAGAGAAACAAGCATGGAAGGGACAGGGGGGAGTGGGTGGAAAGAGACACATGGCATTCCCAAGCACAAAAGTTGCAGGATAATGAACCCTGCAGTGAGCTCTGAAGGTGCTCAGAGAAGCAAAAGCCTCACATTGTGTGGCAAACAGCATTGGCTTACAATTTTATGCAGGCAATTCGCTAGTAGTCTATCTATGATACCATAATCATCCATCAGTGGATCACAGGTATAAAATATCAGTGTCTATCTAGGATCAAAATTGAGTACATAGATAACAGATCAGATTAATGACTCCATCAGAAAAAAAATATATACAGTATATATATATAATATAGTTGTGAGCGTACGGGCGAGCCTCGGTTGCTGGCGGCGCTCCATGACAGCAACTGAGGCCCTCACAAAACTAACATTAATACAGAGCACTTTGCCAATGAGCGCCGCAAACCGCAGCCAAAAAATACGGACGCAACTCGCGAACATGAAAAAAAAACACAATAAATACACACACCACATACATAAAAAGCTTACCGACAGCGAGAGGGAGCATCCACGACCTCAAAAAAACAACTTACAGCTTCATTTACCTCAAAATAAAAGAGTTTACACACTAAAAAATTAGCAAAGCGAGAGAGAAAATGGTGGCCGAACAAAACGAAAACGAGGAAACAGCACTCTAAGCACGAAAAACACTTACGGATAATCCGCTAAGACGCATACCACACATTACGACATCCCAAAAATCGGACGCAGCCAAAAAATACGGACGCAACTCGCGAACATGAAAAAAAACCACAATAAATACACACACCACATACATAAAAAGCTTACAGACAGCGAGAGGAAGCATCCAGCACCTCAAAAAAAAATACTTACAGCTTCACTTAACTAAAAATAAAAGAGTTTAGACGCTACAAAATTCTATAAGCGAGAGAAAAAATGGCGGCCGAACAAAATGAAAACAAGGCTACAGCACTATAACCACGGAAAACACTTATGGATAATCCAAGAACATGCATACCACACATTACCCGCCATTTTAGGATAATGCGGAAGTACACAGTTACGTTAACGGTTTCGGCTCGCGCACGCACTATTACACTGCACACGTTCATCACGCTCACACAGCAGCTCCACACCACTAATGCTGCAGCAACATCAAACAAGGCTCACAGATCTTAAACACAATGCTTCAAAATAGGTCAAGTATATTCATTTATTAATTATTATTATATATTTCAGTAGTACACACAAAACAACATTAGCTACCTTACAATTCCATATGTATATTAATAACTAAACAACTTTCCAAACATACACATCTCATTGCCGTCATTTTTTGACGGGCAAGTCGCTAGTATATATATAATTAGAGCCTGGGTATAAAGCTCTAAACAGGGTCCCTTTATATAGGTACTTAAACTGTATTAATAATCCTTAGTAATTTGTATTTAAAATACACACATGTATGTCAACAGCATAAGTACATGTAACTCAAATATCATAATGGAGTCATAAGCGTAGACCATATAATCTCATTAATGTATCTGGCTATAAATCTGCCAGAAGAAAAGATCCCAATCTATATATACATTCCTCAAACAAGTACATTACAATAAGTACAAACAAGTATATCAGCAATAGAGATGGCACAAAAGCATATAATAATACATACTATACAGAGATATTATGTTGAAATCATCAACACAGACAATATTCCCATTAGTGGTGGCTTGCAGTAAACCCGCCGAGTGACGTCATCAGGCGGAGACCAACTGGAGCCTGACGCGCACGTTTCTCAAGAAGAGATTCTTCGGAGGCTGCAGAAGGACACAGGAGAGGAGTCTATTTAACAGGTAAGTCCAATGAACAAATTAACTCTTTAGTTACTCTAAATCTTGTCTTTTTCAGATCCAGCTGGTGATATTAGTACTGAAGACAGATTGACTTATACCAAGAATATTTCCTCATCTTTATAGTTCTACTATGCATCAGAAACGGAAGACATATTAAAAAACAGAGAGAATATCAAATATCAAACCTTATACAGTATATCAATACATTATCTCTCTATTACATATATATTAAGTGCCTGTGGTCAATATATTATACACACCACCTACAGTGCTTTCCAAAAGTATTCATCCCCTTGGCATTTTTCATGTTTTGTTGCCTCACAACCTGGAATTAACATGGATTGTTTGAGGATTTGCATAATTTTATTTACAGAACATACTCACAACTTTGCAAATGTTTTTTTTTATTGTGAAGCAAACAACAAATAGGACAAAATAACAGAAAAAGTCAATGTGCATAACTATTCACCCCCCTAAAGTCAAAACTTTGTAGAGCCACCTTTTGTGGCAACCACAGCTCCAAGTCGCTTTGGATAAGTCTCTATGAGCTTGCCACATCTTACCACTGGCATTTTTGCCCATTACTCCATGCAAAACTGCTCCAGCTCCTTCAAGTTGGATGGCTTGCGCTTGTGAACAGCAATCTTTAAGTCTGAACACAGATTTCCTATTGGATTGAGGTCTGGGCTTTGACTAGGCCATCCCAACATATTTACATGTTCTCTTTAAACCACTAAAGTGTTGCTTTAGCAGTCTGTTTGGGGTCCTTGTCCTGCTGGAAGGTGAACCTCCGTCCTAGCCTCAAATCACCACAGAGTGGTACAGGTTTTGCTCAAGAATATCCCTGTATTTAGCACCATCCATCTTTCCCTCAACTCTGACCAGTTTCCCAGTCCCGGCTGCTTAAAAACATCCCCACCACCATGTTTCACTGTGGGGATGGTGTTCTTTAGGTGATGTGATGTGTTGGGTTTGCGCCAGACATAGCGTTTCCTTTGATGGCCGAAAAAGTTAAATTTTAGTCTTATCAGACCAGAGCACCATCCTCCATACATCCTCCATACAGCTTATTTTGGGAGTCTCCCACATGCCTTTTTGCAAACTCAAAAGGTGCCATTTTGCTTTTTGCTGAAATTAATGGCTTTCTTCTGGCCACTCTGCCATGAAGCCCAACTCTATGGAGCGTACGGCTTATTGTTGTCCTATGTACAGATACTCCAGTCTCTGCTGTGGAACTCTGCAGCTCCTCCAGGGTTACCTTAGGTCTCTGTGCTGCCTCTCTGATTAATGCCCTCCTTGTCCCATCCGTGAGTTTTGGTGGGCAGCCGTCTCTTGGTAGGTTTGCTGTTGTGCCATGTTCTTTCCATTTGGTTATTATAGATTTGATGTTGCTCCTGGGGATCATCAAAGATTTGGATATTTTTTTATAACCTAACCCTGACTTGTACATCTCAACAACATTGTCCCTTACTTGTTTGGAGAGTTCCTTGGTCTTCATGGCAGTGTTTGGTTAGTGGTTCCTCTTGCTTAGGTTTTGCAGCCTCTGGGGCCTTTCAAAAAAGGCGTGTATATGTAATTGCAGATCATGTGACACTTAGATTGGACACAGGTGTGCATCATTTCACTAATTATGTGACTTCTGAAGGTAATTGGTTGCACCAGAGCTTTTTATGGGCTTCATAACAAAGGGGGTGAATACATACCACATGTCAGTTTTCTGTTTTCTATTTCAAAAAAATAGTTTTATGTATATATTTTTCTCATTTCACTTCACCAACTTAGACTATTGTGTTCTTATCCATCACATATAATTCAGATTAACAAAACATTGAACTTAAGGCTATAATGTAACAAAATAGGTAAAAAGTAAAGGAGGTGGATACTTTTACAAGCCACTGTATATTGTACATATATATGTTTGTGACACAATATAATAATGTATATCCATAATAAAATATACGACAAAAAGACTAATGTAATATGCAAAATTCTATTAATTAAATACAAGAAATAACAATGATGTGCCCAGTCAAAACATAATAAACTATACATCCAAAGATGTATACATAATACCATATGTGATCCTATATAACCTATATTTTGTATGTGTATGAAAATTATCATGTGATAATACATAGATACCATAATGTTTTAATGGGCAATAACCCATTACATATACAAAAGGCACCTTCTGCATTAATTATTAATGAATATAAAATAATGAGTGAAGTGAAAAACAAAAGGAGTAAAAAAAGAATTAAAAAGAAAAAAAAAAAGAAAAAATAAATATATATATATATATATATATATATATATATATATATATATATATACATAGAGGCCCTGTTTAGCGCTTCATACCCAGTTTCTAATTATATATATACATTTATTTGTTTTATTTTTTATTCCAGATTGAGTCATTAATGTGAACTATTTTCTGATCTGTTATCTATATACTCAAATTTGATCCTAGATAGACACTGATATTGTATATCTATGATCCACTGAGGGATAATTATGGTTTCATGATTTCATAGATAAAGACTATAATTCTCTAGAATAGTATAGTCAGATTTATATGTATTAGTTAGAGGGCAAGTAGTGGGTCCTAGTCCAAACTCCACTACAGCGTAGGTGATTTATTCTCTTAAAATTCTAAGGTACATTTACTCTATATAATACATACTTTACATGTATCACACCAGGAGGGAAATTGTATATATTTTTTAAACATCAGATTTTTTCATTTATCTATGTGTTTTCTTTTATTTTTATATAATAAAAGTTATGTCTTAATGTACGGATTTTCAGCCTAGAATTAACGGTTATTTACTCATCCAATGTGAATTGTGTATACCATGGGTTACAATGTGTTTTTCTTTATACGGTTATTATTTGTACTACATCACTTTTAAACTGTATAATCAATGCAGTAAAATATAAAGATATATGTTTTCCTTAGTTTTAACAAAATAAGCCATTTTGTTATCGAATAATAGAAACCATGGACCTTCTGATGAAGCTGAAACCAAAACTTTCCATTTATTTAGAACAAAAAAGAAAACTGGCCATTAGCCCTACTGAAGTCACTGCATTACTGATTTAGATAAAATATGTCTGATTTACAGGCCCAGTCCCATTTGTAGGTGCAGTCAAATCAAAACTAAAGTGCTCCCACTGTATAATTGCATATAATGTTTCATAAAGACTATTTGTGTGTATGTATACAAAGGGACACAGCAGTCCTTTCACAATTACTGGCATACACTCTATATTCATCTATATCCATATCTACACTGGTGTGCTTTTTGATTTGATATGACTTGATCTATATGTTTCCATTTTTATTCTGTTTTAGTATTTTTTTTTGTATATTTTGTTCCTACTGTCAAATACATGTTTGATTCAAAATGTGATGTGATGCAGTAATTTGTGCACAATGTCTAATGGGCAAAACACGATGTTGTAGATAGGAATACAGAGCCAACGACCCCAATGAACTCTAACTCTGGGGGTACCGCTGTCCATAAAAGGATATGGTAGGTGTCCTGCTTTCAACATTAAAATAAACAACCTAAACATCATTTAATTTAACAAGTGCTTAAACCAGGGGTGGATCTACCAGTGGTGCAGTGCACCTGGACCCTCCTGTAAGAGGACCCCTTTGATGTGTATTTAAAAAAAAAGTAGTGTAGGGCCCCCCTGGGCCCAAGCCACCACAGTCCTCCTGGCCCCCCCTGTGCCTCCTTGGCCGCAAGCTGCAAAGGGGTCTTGGAGGTTGAGCAATGGGTAAGAGTCCTAGGAAGGTTTGCTTTTATGGGAAGGGGTCTTCAGGAAGGGAGCAGTTATGAAAAGGGGTCTGGGGGAAGCGGGCGGTGTGATTTGATTCCAGTGGGGCCCAGTGCAAAACTATTTTTGCAGCCCCCCAGAGGAGGTCCAAAGGTTCTTTTTGCACCAGGGCTCTTTATTGTCTAGCTTCGCGACTGGCTTAAACAATCACTCAAACCTTCCAAGCAGTCCCTCTAAAGATCTGCCCACCAGTAGCTCATGCATACAATGTTTCCAGTGGTACTAAATGCATTAGCCACTTACAGACTGTTTCCCAACAGCATTTAAAACAATGATGTTGAGAAACAGACTTTCATTGGCTGGGGAATCTAGTACCAATAGAAACATTGTATGCATGAGCTGTGGGGGCAGACCTTTGCAGGGACTGCTTGGAAGGTTTGAGAGAATAAAAACAGATTTTTTTTTAGGCACGTGTAAATGATAAAATGATGTTTAGCTATGCAAACAAACACTTAGGTAGTTTATTTTAATAATATTAAGAACAGGGAAACTTCCATATCCCTTTAAGGGGATAAAGCCAGTTGTTCACCCTTGATTTATAAGTTAATACATAGCAGTAACTAGCCCTTCTCATGTCCCCAGCTAAGGATTTAGTTAACAAACAGTTTGTTTGCCTCTTGGATTCTGAGTGAATCTCTAAGAATTGGAAGGAAGGCAGCGTAATCCCTGAGGCAAATGAAATGAATACACAAAGAGGCTTGTGTGCATAAAATCCCCGACCAACAATAGGATGTCATTTACACTAAACAAACACATCTCCTGACCGGCATGTAGATGAGGCCACATCGTGCCCTCAAGTGACAAAATATGGCATTTGCTGAACGAAGGACATTTTAGGCCTCATCAACGATACCTTTAGAGAAGGTACAGAGAGAATTAGAAGCAATGGTGCATTTTATACAAAAGCTACAAAATCCAGTACATTAATTTGTTTCATTCAATAATATGAAAATGTGGCCATCTGCTTCACACTGGTAAATAAAGGCATTATGTGGCTCATCGAGATTATTTTCTCTTGGTTTTTCCGTGGTGTAAAATAAGCTATTGCAATCGACATTACACAGTGCTGTATGATAGAAGTGCATGTGATCCTCTCTAGCAGCAAACCGCAAATAGGAGGCTTTTGAATTAAAAATCGGGTCAAGACTGTTGGAATTTAGAGTATTGAGAATACGGGCAGAGTTTGTTTTTTTCACAACATTTAGGTGCATTGTTTTCCAGTAAACTGAAAAAAGGTTGTTATAAATGAGTGTATTTACATGATCACAGGACCATGTACTTAATAGAGACGGGGTGAAAATGGAATGTAATTATTGAGGTGCATTCAGGGTATTTCTAAATGTGAAACTCAAGGCAGAAAATGTAAAATGCTCCCCTGTGCTTTAGCACTTTTTCCATTAAATGTTTTTTTTTAGAGTTATGCATTTGTAAGTAATAAAAAAATAAAGATTTAAGCAAGAAAATTACTTTTGAAATGTATTTTGGGAGGTACAAAGCTTAACTCCACCCCCTGTTACATCATGAAGGGGGAGGAGTAGGTCCTGGCTAAGTTTCAGAATGTTCTGTTTAGGAAGCGTCCTAAGGTTTATTCGGCTAAGGGTAAACATGTACAGTTTTATAAAGCTAATAACTTCCCAGTCGGCATCTCTGCTACCCCTTCAAAACATAACAGTGGGTGGAATGACGAGCTTAAGATTGAGGTTTCTCGCACTTCATTTCAAAAGTACCTACCTTGCTTAAATGACCAATGAACCCTGTAAACAAAATGAAACTGAAGCAAAACTAATCCCTTCAATAACCACCAAACAACACTGTTTTTTTTATATATTTCTACTTTGCTGGGTATGTTTAGTTACATTTACTCATTGGATGCTAACTCTGCTCCCTTATTATGTGGAACATGAATCTCCTCCACATCTAGTCCCTATCAGTGCTCAGTGGGAGAGGATGGAAGAACTCTGGTAGGAACTGGTGGCACATAGTGACATCACATTCATTGTCACACACAAAAGGGACTAACACATTGTTCTCATAGTAAAACCCCTGTATTGCCCCTTGCACTATGAAGAGTAACAAAAGAGGAGAGTCATTGCCATAAAAATTGATGACTGGATGAGTCTCCACTTCTCCTGCACTGTTAATAAAAACAATATGGAACCCCTCATTTGAAAATAAATAAATAAATGAGGGTCCCCTTTTTGGAAAGAGTGGCCTCATGTATGTATATGAAGGGCAAGTGATTGCCATATATATGGTGATCACTTGCCCATGCTTGTATATATAGGGAGTGTTTGCAATGTATTGCTGCTAGCAAGTATTTACATTATGGGAGTAGCCATCTTGGAGAGAAGCTGAAACACATATGAAACTGTTATGGAGGCTAGATAAATATCACCAGAGAGATGGATTTGTGATGTGGCAGGACCAAAAATGTATATTACTAAACTGAGATACAGTTGAAAGGTTGCACTTGCCGGCGGTAAGAGAGTTTGGCCTGACTTGAGCAGAGACAGCAGATTACTGGAGACTGAGAGGCTGACAGTCTGTAATGGTGAGCAAGCTGGGAGGCTGACAGACTGTAATGGTGAGCAAGCTGGGTGTCTGACAGACTGTAATGGTGAGCAAGCTGGGTGTCTGACAGACTGTAATGGTGAGCAAGCTGGGAGGCTGACAGACTGTAATGGTGAGCAAGCTGGGAGGCTGACAGACTGTAATGGTGAGCAAGCTGGGTGTCTGACAGACTGTAATGGTGAGCAAGCTGGGTGTCTGACAGACTGTAATGGTGAGCAAGCTGGGAGGCTGACAGACTGTAATGGTGAGCAAGCTGGGAGGCTGACAGACTGTAATGGTGAGCAAGCTGGGTGTCTGACAGACTGTAATGGTGAGCAAGCTGGGTGTCTGACAGACTGTAATGGTGAGCAAGCTGGGAGGCTGACAGACTGTAATGGTGAGCAAGCTGGGAGGCTGACAGACTGTAATGGTGAGCAAGCTGGGTATCTGACAGACTGTAATCGAAGACATACCATGGGAATGTGAATTCTCTGGAAGGACTGTGGCCTCAAGATACTTGTTATCTTTAATTGCGTGTATAAGATGTCAGTGACCTGGCTATCCACCTTATAGAGAGGGGCTAAGGTAAAATTATTATTTGTTTTAAGCAATTGATTTAAGGTTTCCTGTAGCCATTTGTTTCAGTACAAAACTCACATCAAGTAATGTTCTCACCAGGCCCTTTGGATCACACTCACCTATGGATGACATCACCATATGTCACAGTGGATGACATCATAAAGCCTCACCACTATATAAGTAGCTGTGTCATGAGGATGAACTCATTTCCAGCCAGCTTCTAGGAGGCAATGGTTCATGTGAAGGGTTTGCAAGAAGATCTGAGTGAGATGAACTCTTCTACAAGTAATTGAGGTGAGATTGCTTCTTTTGTGAGTTTTGCATATAAGGGATCCTATAATGGAGGGAACATGTTTATTGTATAGTAAGAGAAGATAATGGACGGTATTTAAGAGGTTGGAGAGAACAGGGAGAATGCAACGATCTATAAGGATGCTCTGTATTAATACATGTAGAAACACTGATGTATAAAGGGATATATTAAATAAGGTGAGATGTTGCAGACTAGTGATTAGAGACCTCTCCATCCTGTATGTTATTTTATGAAGCAGATTCTTCATACTTTAGTAAATAGGAAGCACAGAATAACAAATAAACAAGAGAAGTTTCCCCACATTAGTGAGAAACCTTTCAGTTTATTGAATATATCCAAAGCCTATTAGTTGAGCAAAAATGGTTTCATTCTGACTTTTGTTTGAGCTTAAAGTCTCTTTCTGGAAAAGGTTACTAAAAATAAAATATATTTAAATATTAATAATACATATTCTAATGAAAACTGAAACACAGTTGAAGTTGCATGTGTAGGCTGCATAAAAGACCAGCATGAAGAGTGCAGAGATTGTAGGAGACATCAAGTCAAGAGGCTGAGACACAAATGGAGACCAACACAGAAAGCTGTGAGTGGCCTTGAAGCAGGGCTGTGGCCTCAAATGACTTGTGATGTTTAGGTGGTAGTAACGATTGAAGGCACACGAAGAAGGGGATGACCAAGGTGGAGATGATAGATGAGATGATTAAAGTGATGAACATGAACTTAATCAAGCTCAGAGAGGGGGTGACTGACAGATGTACCTGACGTACGGCGGTCCATAGGGTCACGGAGAGTCGGACACTACTGAACAAATAAACAACAACCTAGCAACACACCTTATAGAGAGGGGCCAAGAAGTAAGGTAGGCTCTGATGGGAGCTAGGCTTTTATTATTTTTACAATTACAGTTTTTAATTTTGAAAGAATAAGCATTTGATATAAAATGGTACTGCTGACATGTATTTACCACATCAATTAGAGTGATCACCAGTTCTTGGGGCCAACTATGAATCTAAGAAATGTATCTAAGATGCCATCACAGTTCAACAGAGGCGTCGCGTTTTCTCTAAGTAAAAGCAGGCTATATTACATGTTTAATTATGATCCTAAATGCAAAGATTTGACACATATTTTTTTATTGTACAGTGGTCCTTAAAAGTAGTACTTACACTGGGACAGCATCTACATATAGAAAGAAAGAAAAAGAGAAATGTTTTCCTCTTTTTTTTATTCACTTTCTCTCCACACGTCTCAATTTGTCTTCTGCTATTCTCGGAGGGATGCCAAAAAGTCCTATTACTGTAATGCTACCGGACACTGACCCAATGCCTCAGGCCTCGGTTGTCTACTTTATATAATAATCTAGTGAATATGCTGCTAACATCCTGACAAATAACACATGGAAAAGTTTTAGGATAGTTATTGACCCAAAAATCTGGAGCTGCATGCATTTCTCTCTGTAATTATGCCCAACAAAGCTGACAAATATATATATACTAGTCACTTGTCCGTCAAAATGACGACAAAATATTGTCTTAAAAATGATGTCTTCTGTCTGTATCTGCGCCCTCTCTCTGTGTACCGTCTCTCTCTCTATGCACCATCTCTCCTTCTCTCTCTCTCCCTCTCTTAATCTCTCCCACCTTTCGTATCTCTCTCTCACGCTCTCTCTCACTCACTCCCTCTTCGTCTCACTCTCTCTCCCCTCTCCTTCCTTCTCTCTACTTCCCTCCTACTATCTCCCTCCCCTCTCTCCCTCGCATTGTGTAATACGCAATTTTGCGAGTGTTACACACAAACTCACAGTACGACAACTATATTAGTGATATTAGTTTCCTTTACTATGTTGTGTTTATTCCCCTTATATGTATTTACCTGATGATGTCAGACACTGCCACCACTCTCTCTCTGCATCACTGTTTTTATTCAAATGGAGGGTCCCATCTCATGTCAGTATTGCTTCAGACTTGATAAAGAGAGGCCAGACCTTCTGAAAGCTTAGCAAAATAAATAAGGTGTCCAGTACAAAAGGTATCATAATATACTGCAATGCTCACTATTAATGCATATATATATATATATATATATATATATATATATATATATATATATATACAGATTAATAATTACTAAATTACTAGATTAATGGACATTCATAGCTGCTTAACTCTTCAGTTATATTTATACAGTTGTGCTCAAAAGCTTGCATACCCTGGCAGAAATTGGGAACTTTTGGCAATTATTTTGAAAATATGACTGATCATGCAAAAAAGTGTCTTTTATTGAAGGACAGTGATCATATGAAGCCATTTATTATCACATAGTTGTTTGGCTCCTTTCATAATTATAACAGAAATCACCCAAATGGCCCTGATCAAAAGTTTACACACCCTTGAATGTTTGGCCTTGTTACAGACACACAAGGTGACACAAACAGGTTATAATGGCAATTAAAGGTTAATTTCCCACACCTGTGGCTTTTTAAATTGCAATTAGTGTCTGTGTATAAATAGTCAATGAGTTTGTTAGCTCTCACATGGATGCACTGAGCAGGCAAGATACCGAGCCATGGGGAGCAGTAAAGAACTTCCAAAATACTTGCCTAACAAGGTAATGGAATTAAAGATGGAAAAGGAAATACAAATATATCCAAAGTCTTGAAAATGCCAGTCAGTATTGTTCAATCACTTAGTAAGAAGTGGGCAATTTGGGGTCTCTTGATTTCAACCACCACTGCCAAAAGAATTGTTTGGAATACAAAGAAAATCCACAGGTAGCCTCAGGAGAAATTCAGGCCGCTCTGGAAAAAGACCGTGTGGTTGTTTCAAGGAGCACAATACGACGGTACTTGAACAAAAATGAGCTTCATGGTGGAGTTGCCAGAAAGAAGCCTCTACTGCGCCAATGCCACAAAAAAGCCCGGTTACAATATGCACGATAACACCTTGACACGCCTCACAGCTTCTGGCACACTGTAATTTGGAGTGACAAGACCAAAATAAAGCTTTATGGTCACAACCATAAATAAGCGCTAAGGTTGGAGAGCGGTCAACATGCCTATAGTGAAAATAATACCATCCCCATTGTGAAGCATGGTGGTGGCTCACTGATTTTTTGGGGGTGTAAGCTCTAAAGGCACAGGGATTCTTGTGAAAATTGATGGCAAGATAAATACAGCATGTTATCCGAAAATACTGGCAGACAATTTGCATTCTCCTGCACGAAGGCTGCGCATGGGACGCTCATGGACTTTCCAGCATGATAATGATCCTAAGCACAAGGCCACGTTGACCCTCCAGTGGTTACAGCAGAATAAGATGAAGGTTGTGGAGTGGCCATCACAGTCTCCTGACTTTAATATCATCGAGCCACTCTGGGGAGATCTCAAACGTGCGGTTCATGCAAGATGACCAAAGACTTTGCATGACCTGGAGGCATTTTGCCAAGACGAATGGGCAGCTATACCACCTGCAAGAATTAGGGGCCTCATAGACAACTATTGCAAAATACTGCACGCTGTCATTGATGCTAAAGGGAGCAATACACAGAATTAAGAATCAAGGGTATGCAAACTTTTCATCAGGGCCATTTCATTTTTGTCTTTGTTGCCATGTTTTGTTTTATGTTTGTGCCATCCTGTTATAACCTGAATATGAATCCCATAAGAAATAAAAGAAATGCATTTTGCCTGCTCACTCATGTTTTCTTTAAAAAATGTACATATATTAACAATTCCCCAAGGGTGTGCAAACTTTTTATCGCAAATGTATACGGTATATATGAAGAGTGCGGCAGCCGTGAGAGTCCAGTTATCCAGATGCATAATCAAAGTATTACAGAATTTAGTGATATCTTTTTTTATTTGACAAATATTCATAAATATTATGACGAGTCTTCAAGAGCAACCTCTCTTTGTCATGTCTGGAGCAATACTAATAGTAGATATCCATTGAAACAAATAAATTACAGGTTTTAAAAAAACACATTCTGTTCAGCACAGTCCTATTTAGTACTCTTAATATTTTTGACAGAAACGTGACACTTTTTTTAGTTGCGGGTTAGAATTTATTTGCGGTCTAGCGCTACAGGTCTAATAGAATATCGATTTTGTATATCTTTAATTATTTAGAGCTCGTAAAACTCAAGCTGTGCTAAAACCAATGGAGTTCTAAGGCTGAATTTTTGTCTTTGGCTGGCCCATAGTGATTGTAGGTGGAGAACTTGTAATCGGATTGTTAGTAGCTAATAGAATAGGGGGCAACTTTAAGAGCAGTTTTAAATGTGTATTAATTTATGAAATGGGCAATAGAATAGAGCCAAAAGTAATACATTTTGTTACACATATTGTATAACTTTACCAAGGTAAGTTGGAACACAATTATTTTCTTAGATGCATTAAAAAAAAATGTCTTACATTACCAAAGTAACATTACCAAAGTTGTATTTTGCATGAAAAATATTATGTAAAACCTGTTGAAACGCACAATGGTTCATTGTCAGATACCCCGTGTCAGAAGCAACAAAATAAAAATGTTTTGAATGTCCCTTTACAATAAGTAGATAAATAGTAACATTTAATCTCATTGTGGAGATAGATCGGGTGATCTGACATTTACTCTCAGAGTTACACAAATTGGCCCATTTTGTGAAATGCCAGGAAGGGTTTTGGAATGGGCAAGGAGCAATTGCCACTGGCTTGTGTCTCTGACTGACATTTGGGGATATTTTAGTAGGTTTGAAAAGTGCACTTATAAAATCCTCACACAGTCAGTGTAAGTAAGAAAACAAAGATGATTTTTTAAGCTGTGTGCCATAGAGTACTCAAGGTAAAAGAGCATTGAGTCTAATCATTTTGACTAATGGCTTCAGCAAATGTTTAAATGTTTAAATGTAAAAATGTAAAAATCTGAAAAGTGTTATTGTCTGTGTAAGGGACCCCAAATAAAGAGGGGCCCGTACTTTTGGACTTAGGTCCATAGGTGGAGCTCCGGCCTGTAAAGCAGGTGCAAATCACCTGGGCCCATAACCAGGTTAGGGCCCTCTGCTACTGATATCAGCCCGGAATAAAGGAGGACTACTACTACATATAATTTTGGCTTTTTATTAACACTTGGATTATTTTATATTGGGCCCTCCATCAACTAGGTCTGCTGCTCCTCCATCAACTAGGTCTGCTGCTCCTCCATCAACTAGGTCTGCTGCTCCTTCATGTGGTAAAGGAATATAGAAGGTTCCAAGATGGTACTAAGTATATCATTTACTTGTGTAACTATTTACTTTTATTAAGAAGTGTGTATAAGCTCTCTTTTTACTGATTAAAAGCAAATAAATAGCATTTGTTTGGGTCTGCCCTCTGCAACTCACGAAGACACAGACTCTGCAGTATTGGCTCATACTAGCCAATTAGTGACCATGTCTCAGTAGCTTGTTGCAGTATGTTACTGAGATGTTGCCCCTGATTGGCTAGAATGGGACAGTGCACTGCACAGACTACAGAATATTTGTTTTTGCGAGCTGCAAAGGGCTGACCCAAGCAGGTACTATTTGTTTGATTTGTTATCACGTATATAGTTCTCAGCAGAGCAGGCTTGCATATGTCATTAGCATATGCAGGTCGGACACAGCCAGAAGACGCGCTGCAAGGGACAGAGCACCAGGAGCTTATTGGATCACAGTAAGAGAGAGGGGAAAGGGAGGAGGATAAGGGCGATGAGAAGGATGATGGGGAGGAGGAGAATGAGGGTGTGAAGGAGAATGAGGGGAAGGAAGGAGGAGGATAAGGAGGAGTCGCTGGCAAGAACAGGGGTGATGCAAGCCCTGGGGGCCTCTCGATGAGTGTCTCCAGCGCTCGTCGCGAGCCCTGCAATGAGAGCCTCGCTCATTACAGCCCCTACTTGCGGGAACCAGGGGATAATGCGAGCCCTGGGGATTGCTAACTGGTGGTGGTGAAGGGGCTTGTGTACCTCAATGAAGCTGTGAGCTATACCATGTCGGGCCACTGTAGTGGGCAGGTCATAGCTGAGAGGTCAGACAAATCACAGTCCACTAGAGGAACTGGCAACCCACTCCAGTATATTTAGCATGAAAACCTTGTGGATAGGCACAGACAGAGACATAAGTAAATGTACTGCAGTCCATAGGGTCACAGAGAGTCAGACACAACAGGGGGACTGAACAACCAAATGTAAAATGTTCCCCTGGTACTTGATACATGCCATGTGGCGGTGTAATGTGGCTTCTATTTGTTTTCCCAATGTAGACATGATAAGTGAGATGTATATAAGATGATCTTTGTATTTTGCAGCATGACTTTTCACATTGGCATATGCATAACCATTACAGCCTTTGAGAAAAATAAAATTGTATTTTTTGCAATATTTGATAACTGTGAGTTGTTGTGCAAATAATTGTAATGCCTTCCATTGCTTTCCCCATATTTTATAGTCCATTGGTGTGTTTTTATTGTGATTTGCAGACTAGTCTGTAAACCCTTTGCGGGTCCGACATTTGCCATTTGTGGGCTTAACTGCGATTTCGGTCTTGATCGATTTTTGCAATTGAATATTGATTTGCGATTTTACTGATCGGAAGTCTTGTGGCCGTCAAAGATCAAAGGCTTCAGGAGGTTATAAATTCTGGGTTTAACCATCGCAAAGTATTTAAGGCCGTAACCGGTAACCCATTGGGAACCCGCAAAAAGACGCCAATTGAATATCAAATTAATTTACGGCCTCACATACGGGCTACAGTAACTTACGATTGCTCAATTGAATGAGGCACCAAGCTAGTATATGGAGATGAACAAATATACCTGAATCTCTGAGGGATTATTTACAGCTAATACAGTTTTACTGCTCATTAAATTAATTCTCTGCTGCTATCTCAATGGGATTCCTCCACTTTTAACCCATGCATACCTGTTTTTTTTAACCCCCGGTCTACTAACTACTATTTTTTTTAAACCCTCTGATGATATAAGGAGTTATGTAGTACCCTACACCAAGAAAAATACACTATGTCACTTAATACTGCAAACATCTGATTCAAGAGATAACATTATTCAAATCTTCTTTTCTGTAGTGCTCTTTTTTAAAATATTTTCTGCCTAAAAATTAGTTTTGCTGCTATTTGCATTTTAATGTTAATTAATGGTGAGCTAAAATAGGTTTAACAAGAAAACTGCAAATACTGGCCCTTTAATTGCTAATATTATGGTGTTACATGGATCCTCTATTAAACCTTCAAATGATATTGGGCAAGGTGAACACTGCTGGTAACATATAATACTGAGTAATGTATTCTCATAGTGATGAACTGAGACTTTAGGCTACCGAACAACCATCTACATTTTTGAGCTCATCTCTAGTCTTCTGGGGGCAGTTTTGTAGCAGAATATTAATGTGTGTGAATTTATGTATGTGTGTATGTATTTATGTGTGTGTGTGTGTATATATATATATATATATATATATATATATAATGCATTTAATAATGGAGTTGACCAAGGTTGGTTGGCTTTGGTACTATTGCTACAGCGCTTTGTGCCTTAGGGGTACTTCTATAGGTACAGCTTTAATCTTTCAATTTATGGTGTCTCACTTTTTAGGTGTACACCGTTACTGGATTGAGTATTGTTTCTGCACTAGAGGTTGTGCAGTTCTCTCAGTTGGAGCCTGTTCACTATGGTGCCATATGTAGTATCAAAGACAAATAATGAGGGTGGCGGGAAGAGAAGCATGCCAATATCTGGTGCAGATCAATATTCAAATTATATAAGTAAGAGAATGGCTGGTCTGATTCGTTCCTCATCTTCTTCAACCTCAAGATATTGAGGTACTATATTCGTTCTCATCAGATTTCTTGATCTGGTAGGGTGTCTGGGTACCGGTGCTGGGTACACATGGAGTGACATTTTCAGATAGTAAAAATAATGTGAATTGGAAACTATGTAATCAGGTTAGGGCCAAAAATCCTTAGGACTAGTAGGTCAATATATAATGATGTTCTGGGCCCTTTTCTACAGATATATTAATCCGATAATCATAATAATCGGTCCATATTGACTATAAACATTTTTTTCTTTTATATGTCAATAAAAACTGGTATACATTAATAGAAGTATAAAAAATAGAGGTATACAGTTCTCATATGGTTGATAAATAGATGCGTTTCGTCACTACTATATGGCTTCTTCAGTATTAAAATACCGTACACCCTGCTGAGAACTGGGATAGACAAAGATAGATTTGGATCAGACCAGTCATTCTCTTACTTATATAATGCATTTAATCAGCATGTCTAGGACCTCTGAGGGAACCCTATGTATTATTTCAAAATATATATAACTAGATAAAGTTGTATGAATTCACAAGCGATATATAGATATAAAATAGTATACTGTACAATTATATACTTTTTATACGTTCCACAAAATCAAGTTAAAACTGTAAGGGATCTTTATGTAAATGTTTTAACTAGGTTACGTGATTCATTTTATCATACTCAATGTAATTGTCATATTTATACACTTTTATTCACTTCCCCTACATCTAACAAACCCCTAAAGTAAGTTTTGTAGCTCCTGTTTCCTCCCCCTTTCTATGTATTCACTTGCATGGTGCTGCCATCTTTCACATTTTTGACCACAAAGGGGCTTTATGAGGGAGGGGCTTCACACTACCTGTGTCATGGTGCTGCAAGTACATAGGGACATGTATGACTGAGCAGCATGAGACACTGGCAGCGTGAAGCCCCTTCCCTGTGAGCATAGATGAGAAAGATGACAGCATTCATTAGAGTTAACAGGTAGAAAGGGGTATTTTCTGGCAGATAAAAATCTGCTACTCAGCATAAATAAAGTGTACATTTTATATAACAAGGAAGGTAAAGCTATTAATCCCCTTCTGGATCGCTACCTTGTCATAATGCAGGGGCTTGTGTGCCTCAAGGAAGCTGTGAGCTAATCATTGTAGGGTCATCCACGAGGGGCAGGTCATAGCGGAGAGTTCAGATAAATCACAGCCCAGTGAAGAAGGAACTGGCACCCACTCCAGTATCCAGAACAACAGACAGAGGTGCCTGGCGTGCTGAGTCCAAATGGTCACCGAAAGTCAGACACAACTGAAGGACTGAACAACAACAACACGTTTATCTAAAACAAGACATTTTTGCTTAAAGTACCTCTAAATAATGTCTAATCAAAGTCTCTATATATGGGAGAGCACATCTGTTAACAAACCACAAAATGAGACAAGGTTCCCTCATAGGGCAGACGAGAATCTCTGCATCTTATTATCAGTTATTTATATACGAGGCATCTCTGAAATTGGAGAAAGGGGAGCAATATAACAATCAGTTTGCTAGCAGCAGAGTGAGGCTCAGACACATTGATCGCTGCTGTTTATTGAAAAGTCCAAGCTCCCAGTAATAAGCAGCCGTTTATAAGAGATGTTAACACGTCAGTATCTCTTTTATATTGTGAGATGTGTTTCCAGAATGGATAAATAAAAACAGAGATCATGTCATTTATTAGAGCTAAACATTTAGTGCCATTTTAGTTATGAACAGTGAAAATATTTTATTGATGACTAACTAATAAACTGTCTGAGCATTACAGTTCTTCTCCTTAGATAATTTATCATCAGTTAAGTCGATGAGTGATGTAGATGTGCCCTTGTGTTGGTTTGAATCAATTACAGTGCCTATTCTCCTTCTGGAAAACTGCTTTCTGGTGGTGAAGCTGTGAGCTATACCAGGTAGGGTCACCCAAGATGGGCAGGTCATAGCAAAGAGGTCCGACAAACCACTGTCCACTGGAGAGGGATCTGACAACCCATACATGCCAAGAAAACCATATGAATAAGCACAACCATTAACACAGACAGATGTGCCTGGGGTACTGCCATGCACGTGGTCACCAAGAGTCACACATGACTGAAGGATTGAACAGTAATAGTGCCTATTTAGACTCTACTGAAAATGGTGCTTGTTTTGCCTTAGTCACCAAGAGTCACGCACGACTTAAGGGCTTAACAACAACAGTGCCTATTTGGACCCTACTGGAAATAGTGCTCAGTTGTTTTGCCTTGCTCTACTTCTAAGCATTAACTTTTTCATATGTCTGGTTGATCTCCCATAGTCGCATTGGCTTTGTTTGACCTTGCTATCCTTTTGCTCTCTGATCTCTGGCTTTTGACTTTCACTGTTGCTGCTCTCTCTACTCCCTGACCTTGGCTATGGTTTTCTGGTTCAATTTTCTCTACCTCAAATTACCTACTGCTTCTTTGCTACTGATTTCCAGCTTTGTACCTCTTACCACTATGGAGGAATACCTGACTCACACTGCATTGTGGAGAAGGGAAATAGTAGTGATGCTACCTTCACCAGCTAGGTGACCATCAAGAAAAATGCTAAGGGTAATGGAAGCTCCCGTGATAACTCTGGGAGAGGAGAACGAACAGAGCAGTACCAAATACATTTATTTTTAGTTAATGTTAAAAATACAAAGTCCAATATTAGCTCCAGTAGCCAGGCCCAGAAGACAGACAAGAAATCCTGTCAGATAAGGGAATCCAAATCACCAATTAACACCTCACATAGTGTTTCAACATTTTTAGAACAAGTAAAGTAAAATTGCATGGCCAACGTAATTGTGAAGAAGATGCTGAGCAAAATAGTTTAGGTTTTTAGGTTTTCCTCTACAAGGAAAATAGATTAAAGGGGGGGGGGGGGTACATTTGAATATGAATTCTACAACATGAAAATAAACCAAAGTTAAGAATATTCAAAATCGGTCTGTAACCAAATTATTTGTTTATTAACTCTTACAAATTCAGAACTGCTTTATTTTTTTAAGTTATTTTTTAGGGTCTGCTCAAAATCTGTCCAGAGTATTAACCTATTAGAATAGAATGTTTCCATCATATTGGCATCAGCCCAACAATATTTGAAGTAATTATGAGCATATTGCTGTTAAGGAAAAAAAAGTTAAAAGAAATGCTAACTTACAGGAAGGAGGACTCTGAGATTTCTACTTTTCCTTTTTCCAGGATTATCATGCAGAGGTGTGTGTGTGTTATTATGATCTTAGTTTTTACACATAGGGGAAACATTTTTTTTGCTTTACTCAACAAGTATCAGGGGTTGTTTACAAGGGTAGATAGAACCCATATTACTGTTGGGAGGCCAACACCACACCCACTGCAGAAAAGCTGTGCTGACCTCCAGCATCCATGATGATGCTAAGACCAGGATGCTCCTTTCCTGCTGCCTCCTGAACATCTGTAGCTTGCGACAGCTCCTCCTGGTTGCCATCTATTGCCCTTGGTGGAGCAACTGTGCTCTGGCTCTCTGATGCAGGCTGGGGAATCTCGCAATTCCCACCCAGCCGGTTCTTTGGGGCCCTCAGGTGACCCTCTTCTTCTATGACCTTTTGCTTGGTACCCTTATCCCAGTCCTCCAGGTTTAACTGGGCTTTTGGAGCGGTGTCTGTTCCAGTGGGCCTCTGGACATTGGTTATCCAGGGTACCTGCCCACTTGGTTCACCCTCTACTATGGTGCCACACTGCACCCACGGCTCCTTTGCCAAGGCTGGCAAGCTTGCTGCCCCTGTCTGGCTCTTGGTGCCCCTGACTCTCTTGGTGCCCCTGGCACTCTTGCTGTGTGAGGCCTGGTTCCCTGTAGCTAAGAACCAGTTCCTTTCCCTCCCCACAGTCCATACATTTATTTTCTGACCCAGCCTCGGCAATATTTAGCTGGGTCTCTGTAGTACCTGTTAGGGTGTTCTGTTCCATGCCTGACTGGCATGAGCCCTCCCAGCTGGCTGGCCAACAACCATCCAGGGATGCTTCATCCAGTAAGTCTATATAATCCACCTCCAGCTGTAGCTCCTGCTGGATCAAAGGCCAAAGTAAGTTAGCTGTATGAGAGCCTGTCTCCAGTCCCAGCATGTGACAGTGCTTGGCAAACAGACACGGCTTTCTTTTCTCTGTCCCCAAGCCACAGTACGGATCCCCATGTACTATGTCCCAAAGTGCCTTTTCCAGCCCCAATGAAAAATGATGCTGTATCCCAACAGGTCCAATCCAATAAGCATATTGATCTTCCAGGGCGACCTCCTCATATACCAATTCTTCCAGCCATTCCATTAGCCTGTGACCTGGCCATAGTCCCAGGAATGCCATCCATTTATTTAGAAGGCCCATTCCTCTACAGTCCTTTCCAGTCACCAGAACATTCTCTGTCTCTACTGGGGATAAGCATTTCCCCTCCACAGGAGCTGAGACAGGGCCATTACTTACCCTTCTCCTGTTCCCCTGTACCTCCTGAGTGATCTGTATCCGGAGTTCCCTCTGCTGATCCTTGGTTAAACAAGCAGGCATTACCTCCATCCATCTTTGATACCGTCTGGACACTTCCTCCTCCTCTGCTGCAGACATCTCTTCATAAACTGCCATCCTTCTGTGTTTTATACAGAGACCCCACCACTGCCAGCCAAAATGTCACAATCTGCTTCTTCTAGGGGGCTTGATATGAACCTAGTTCAAACCTACCCCAGCAGAATCATGAAGTTCCTGTTCTCTGTGGCACAAAAGATGGCTTCTGAAGAGGGCAAGGCCCAAAAGCTACGGGCATAGAATACTGGATCCAGGTTACTTAGTGGCCCATAGCAAGACCACTCCCCAAGTCAGGATACAACACACAGAAATAGTCTCACACCTTGTTTATGTGAAAACTATCTCTCAACAACATTTTTTTTGGAAAACACACGTATATAAACTCTTTACAACATAGTAGAGGGAAGGGCTACCTGAGGTCAGCCCCTAATGGCCTCTGGCCAATCCCGTAGCTTTACACCGTGGGAAACATGAGACTCCTCCCAGGTCCGCCCACTAGGTGTGGCTACCTAATTCACTTGGCCTCTAGCTCTCAGGAGAGACACATGTCCTTTTTGCAGTGATAGTTGGGAGGGGACAAGCTGTAGACCCCCTGGAGTTATGGTGCCTCTGTGTCTGTGGAGACCCCTTTGTTCTGGCCTTGCTATCACTTCAAGTGTTTACTTTAGGTGATAGCTGGAAGGCAGATGGGTGATCTACTCAGGTTACATATGCAGTCAATATGGATGACTGCACCCAACATGGCTCCCAGATTACAATACAATATATTTACAGATATTACCACTACAACATTTTATAACCCACATGTTATGAGTTGAGGCAGTACTTCCCACGTCAGTCTACTTAATGCGTTATGACGACTTTATTAGTGGTGACCTGGTAAACTGCCTCTTCTCTGAATGCATAACAATAACAGTGGGACTCTGCCCTGAATATATTACATTATAACAGTGGCTCTGGGAGCCCAAAACCTTCTGTTCAATAACATGTGGCAGATAACAGTTCCAAATCCAAGATGGCCCCTGACTGATTCATGACACTTGGTCATCCCAGGAATCTATGCACATCATTGTTAGCGATGGTCTCTCTCTCTCTGTACCCTTGTCATGCCTGGTATATTTGCACATCCTTGTTAGCGATGGTCTCTCTCTCTCTGTACCCTTGTCATGCCTGGTATATTTGCACATCCTTGTTAGCGATGGTCTCTCTCTGTACCCTTGTCATGCCTGGTATATTTGCACATCCTTGTTAGCGATGGTCTCTCTCTCTCTCTACCCTTGTCATGCCTGGTATATTTGCACATCCTTGTTAGCGATGGTCTCTCTCTCTCTGTACCCTTGTCATGCCTGGTATATTTGCACATCCTTGTTAGCGATGGTCTCTCTCTGTACCCTTGTCATGCCTGGTATATTTGCACATCCTTGTTAGCGATGGTCTCTCTCTCTCTCTACCCTTGTCATGCCTGGTATATTTGCACATCATTGTTAGCGATGGTCTATCTCTGTACCCTTCTCATGCCTGGTATATTTGCACATCCTTGTTAGCGATGGTCTCTCTCTGTACCCTTGTCATCCCTGGTATATTTGCACATCCTTGATAGCGATGGTCTCTCTCTGTACCCTTGTCATCCCTGGTATATTTGTGCATCCTTGTTAGAGATGGTTTCTCTCTGTACCTTTGTCGTCCTTGGTATATTTGCACATCTTTGTTAGAGATGGTCTCTCTCTGTACCCTTGTCATCCCTGGTATCTTTGCACATCCTTGTTAGAGATGGTCTCTCTCTGTACCCCTGTCATCCCTTCTCATCCCTGGTATCTTTGCACATCTTTGTTAGAATAGGTCTCTCTCTGTACCCTTGTCATCCCTGGTATATTTGCACATCCTTGATAGCGATGGTCTCTCTCTGTACCCTTGTCAACCCTGGTATATTTGTGCATCCTTGTTAGCGATGGTTTCTCTCTGTACCTTTGTCATCCCTGGTATATTTGTGCATCCTTGTTAGCAATGGTCTCTCTCTGTACCCTTGTCATCCCTGGTATATTTCTTCATCCTTGTTAGCGATGGTCTCTCTGTACCTTTGTCGTCCTTGGTATCTTTGCACATCCTTGTTAGAAATGGTCTCTATCTGTACCCTTGTCATCCCTGGTATATTTGCACATCCTTGATAGCGATGGTCTCTCTCTGTACCTTTTTCGTCCCTGGTATATTTGCACATCCTTGGTAGCGATGGTCTCTCTCTATACCCTTGTCATCCCTGGTATATTTGTCCATCCTTGTTTACGATAGTCTCTCTCTAAATGTGTGGATGTTCTGTGTCACTTATGGTCATTCTGAGCACAAAACAAGACTCTCTGTGTCTATCTTTGTGGAAAACTATGCAACTATAGAATGGTGCCAGACCTGCTCAGATACTCATGTACCTAGGGTGTGCTATTATTGCATTTTTGGACTCCCTGGATTTGACCTATGAATACTGCCTCATTCGTCCTTCTTCTATGTTTAGTGGTCATCCTGCCATTGGGGTTCTGTTCCTGGTCTTGGCAATTCTTTTATTTTGATCTCCTAAGAATTTGACCTCTGCTTTCCCTCTAGATACCTGCTATTTGGTGGCTCCAGAATTACCTGCCTATCACCAGCTACCTGCACCTCATAGAGTTAACTGCTCATCTCCAGCCACCTTCTTTTCCGCACCACAGAAACTTACCTGGCTGTCTCTAACTACCTTCATGTCTGACATCTTCCATAGATTCTTGCCTGTCTCCAAAAACGTGTTGTCTTATAGAGTCACCTGCTTGTCTCCAGCCACTTGCTGTCCAGCACCATGAATTTCTACAACTTACCCTACATGTCCAACCATATTGTTAGTCCAATTTCCTGGGACTTTTCCAGCCATTAGGCTCCCACTTGTCCTGGTGCTAACAACCAGACTTGGATTCCCTGCCAGTCTCTACACTCTACCTCTGTTCTGTAGTTCCATTTTTGGTGACCACCA
>CM050175.1:53881458-54201458 GCA_027410445.1 Discoglossus pictus
TGTGGGATGCAACTAAGAAAATTTCAGGAAAGACCAACTAGAGCAGCTGAACTTTATTTGGGGTTAATCAGAGGCACTTTAAATGATGGCAGGTGTATGCTGACTCCTATTTAATACAATTTGGAATGTGATTGCTTAATTCTGAACACAGCTACATCCCCAGTTATAAGAGGGTGTGCAAGTTTTTCAATTAAGTTGTACAGTTTATAGGTCACATTAAATGTGCAAAAGTTCTGAAATGATTTATCTTTGTCTCATTTTTTTATAGCACAGAAACCTGACATTTCAACAGGGGTGTGTAGACTTTTTATATCCACTGTAGGTTTAAAAATCATGACTACTTGTGTAGGCTTCATCTTTTTCATAGTTCTGCAAGTTGTTTTAATTGAAATATATTTTTTTTTTACAAGAAGATATTATTCTCTAAGATCATGCTCCAATAGTACTGAATCTGAAGTAAATAACTCACAATAAGTACTTTTAACGGAGTATCAGTGCTTCTGAAATATGAATGCAATAGTAAATGAACATTTGGAGACTGTATTATTATATTGAATGGTTATAAAACTATTTTAAGAGATTATCACATTTCATAGTGAATTAAAAATAAAACAAGGTAAGAATTCTGCATTAACTTATAAGCTACCATATTTTGTTTTATTTATAAGAGTAATCAAAAAAATGGTTCCCTGGTGGTTAGGATTCTGAAGCCCACCGTAGGCAGGACCTGCAGGTCCTTAACACAGGGGGAGGGCATTGACACTGCCGGGATTAGCTGTCGGCTGCTGATTGAGTGGTGCCCACAGAGGAGGGTGCGTCCTGCTTGCTCTGGCGCCATCTTGGATCACAGTGCTGCTGGACAGCGTGGAGACTTCAGCGCTGGGGAGGTCTGCTATATATATATTTTTTTGTGCTGCAGCGTGTTTGTCTGGGTTAGGTTGTCTGGGTTAGGTTGGACTGTTTTTTCTCTCTTGTGCCTCCTCTCTGTGTTAGGATGGATGCTCCTGAGTTGGCATCCCTGGATAGGATATTAGCTCAGTTCAGGGCTAGGGCCCTTAGCCATGAGTCAGGTGGCAGGAGGACCCTTTGGGAGGTAGCCAGTCAGCATTAGGTGATCACTACCCGTAAGGACTGCTGAAGAGGTTTTGGACCGCAGCCCACCACGTATGGTGGGGTTACAGGTGAGGGATTGGCACCAGGCATCTGCACCCACGCCACACAAACACACACTTTCTTGTCAGGCCTTCAGCAATTCCTGGGATCACACAATGTTCAGAATAGCAGGGAAAGATTAAGGGAATGGGTTGCAGGTTTGGCAGGCAAGGTGTTGGGAGGCAGTCAGGGTCTTGGTTTAGAGCCCTCTCAACGGCAACCGTTGGGGCGTAGCTTTTCTCTGGTTGTGGCGTTGTCTCCCGGTGGGCCAGTATCTGCGCTTAGGTGTGCCAAGCCCAAGGAAGGGGGTGCCGTTGGAGCTGTGAAAGGGCCAGACGGCGGAAGTCTTCGATGCAATGCTGCCATGGCTAGAACGTTATGGTAGACTGTGAGGGAAGGTGGGAGAGGCCCGGCTATTGAGGAATGGATTTTGCGAGGGTTTCTCAATCCATCAAAAATTGAAGGGGACTGTGAAGTACCCTGGGGTTGCGGAAGAGAAGATAGAGAAGGAGGTTCAGCTGGGCAGGATGGCGGGGCCACTTCCGCGAGCCGCCCATCCCTCATCTGCGGATCTCCCCTTTGGGGTGGTTCCAAAGAAGAAGAGGGGTAAGTTCAGGCTCATCCATCACCTTTCCTTCTACGAAGGGCAGCTCGGTACATGCCATTAATAATATCACATCTTCGTCTATGCTGGTCATCAGGCTACTTCGGCATTTAGTATTACACTGTCTGCAGTTGAATGTATGAATCTGGGCACAGCACGTTCCTGGTTTTCAGAATGGCTTCTCTGATGCTCTGTCTCTCTTTAAGTGGAAGAGATTCAGACAGCTGGCCCCAGGGTTGAATGGGGTAGGGAAGCAGTTCTTGCGGGAGCTTTGGAAGCTCTGAGCGGAGAGGTAGTGGCCCTGATATGGAGGTCGTTAGCCCCAGCCACTTGGACAGGCTGCAAAAGAGTGTGGTACAAGTGGTCAGATATGGTGGCTATGGCTGGGGGTGAAGATTTGGAGAAGCAGAGGCTATGAATACTGCTATGGTTAATCTTGAGGTCTAGGGATGGCGGTATGTCGACCACGTTATTGGACAGGCAGGTTATGGCCCTAGCTTTTATGTTTAAGTTAGCCGGGCAAAGGGTCTTGACCAAGGATTTTCTAGTACAACGGGTGCTATGTGGGTTAGCACGGGACCGTGGTGATAAGGACTGGAGGCATCATATCACGTTTTCGCTGTTGGTGTTGGCGGTGAAAGAAGTTGGTCGCATGGGATACGAGGTCTTGTTATTTCGTACAGATTTTTCCCTAGCCTTCTTCGGTGCCTTTCGGATCGGTAAGCTGGTAGCTGCCAATAGGCAAGGGGATGGTGGTATACAGGTGGAGGATGTGCAACTGCAGACCGAAGGAATGGTGATCTGGTTAATAAGTCAGATCAGGCTGGAAAAGGAAAGGAGATTAGGTTGTACAAAGTGGGAATGTATTGTTGCACGGTTGCTTGTGCCAAACTTTTGCTTGGACAGCGCCCAGGGGTTCTAAAGCATTTTTTATAACATCTCACTGCCCACATTTAACGTGACACACAGTGGGCAATGAGGGGGTTAATGCATGAGGCTACAGTTGTCATCAAACAAATGTTCTTTGCCATTGCTGTTTATTTCAAGTAGAATCAATGAAATAATTAATGTCTCAGCTACCTTTGAATAATTGGTTCTAGAGCTGAAAGGCTTTTAAAACTAAATTACATTTTATTTTCTTAAGATCTGCTAAACTTATAGGTAAAGAAAAAACTAATTAAAAAAACAAACCTTTATTTACTTTTTATGGGTACATTTACATAATGATTTTAAGATATGTCCTTTCAGAAAAGAAACATGTTTCCTAATTAAAAATAAATATTTAATTTTTTTAAATTAAAAAGTACATTTGAAATTATTATTATTATTTTTTTTTAAACTACTGAAACAATAATAGCTGTACTAAAGATACAATATCCCATATTTAGGGGGGAAAAGTACTGAAGTAGGAGGTCTAGAAGCAGTTGGATATGGACTTATGGCTATATAATATAATCCATTGTGCTGCGTCTTTGGGTACACAAGCGCCACACTCTATGTTTTGTGTACTACACTTTCTGCTTCTGCCATTAGTATATTTGGATAATATGAACCACTGGTGGACACACCAGAGGCAGTGTCTTTGTTGATGTGCACATATTATGTAGTCCATGTGATGCGGTTTGTGCACCAATTACAATCCTATTTAGAGTTTCAGGTTTGAAATAATGGTGCTCAGTTGTTTTGCATTATGCTACTTTAAACATTATTATTCATTATACATCCTCATATGGTGGTGTCCTTGGCTTTGATTGACGTAACAACCTTCTGGCTCTCTGTCCCCTTGCTTTGGACCTTGTATTTTGTTTTTGTCCCTACTGCTTGACCTTGGCTTTTGTTTTCTGGTTTAGTTTTTGTCACTGGCCTATTTCTTGAATTATCAGTTATCTTCTCGGCAGAGGTGATGTATGTGTGTGTAAAACAATATAAATATTAAATCTCACTGTACTCTCAAAATCAGGAGTGGTAAACAGTTAGCCAATGGGCCAGCTGTGGTCCTGTGCCAGAGTATGTATGTGGGGGGGGGGGGGGGGGGGGGTCTGTCAAATACAAACAGCTCTAATGATATAACAAGTCCCTCTCCACACTCCTTTCTCCATTGTACAGTAGATAAGCAAACACCCTCAGGCTCAAATCTAGAAAGAATCTAAATCTAGAAGGAAGTTCTAAAGAGAGACAAGATGGAACTTTCTATATACAAAAAAGTTCACAAAAATTATTATTTTCTCTTAAATGGTGCTTGCACAGTGTCTAATTTTGTAAGTTTGAAGCTTTTCCACTAGAGCAGTGCATTAAAGGTACACAACAGAGACACCTAATGTAGTAGCATTTAATAATAAAAAGTACTTAAATTAATTTCTTTATTGGAAACGTGCATTGAAGCTTGGTTTTGTTATGTGTCAATCAGTCTTTCTGATGATTGCTTATAATTGCTGTTATTCTTTTGAATGGAAAACCGTATGCAGATAGAAAAATGGAGCATGCTCAGACGCCAGTGAGTAACTAGGCAATTTAGGATTCTAACTCCCTTGGGATCTGAGCATGCTTAGTTGTCCCATTTGCACATGGTGGGTGGATCAGAAAGGAGGATTGATAGGTGAAAATTGCAAACTTAAATGTAAATACAAAAATTACCTTTTTTTAAGTACTTTTTAGAACACCATAATTAGAAACGTTGTAAATTATACCATAACTGGAAACTCTGCTGTGTCACTTTAATATACTTGCTATTATTTATCATTAGATGTGCAAAAATAGTTCACAGTAGAGAATATTCATCCTATTTATCACACAACATGAATAAAAGACAAGATTTTCTTTATTCTTTACAATATTAATATGAGTTGTTTTGCTGTCATAGAATGTAAAACACTGTGGCTCTCCTTATTGGAGAGAGACTTTTCTTGATGAAATATGCTATGGATTATATATTAAAATATTGATAATTAATGTATATCATAATTTTTCTTTTGTTATTTATTTTTATGTGTTAATAAAAAAATATATTTTAATTGGAAAGTTTAGACCACGGCAGTTCAAGAAAAAAAGACACTTGTTTGTCAAGTAGGTACCAAACTAACAACATTAGCAGCTCTGTAAGCCATGGACATAAAGATTTTCTTGGGAAAATCTCAATAACAAGGGTGTGTGTTTTGGCTATCACTGGAGAGAGGGATGGGGAAGGAGGGAACAGAGAGCCTTTGCTAAGATATTTTGCTAAGATTGAAATTTAACATCACAGCCCTTCCCCTTACTAACTCAGAAACAGGCACCTTGCTTCAGGAAATGCAGCTTTCACACACACAACTTTCACTAATGTATCATGGATTCCCCTGGGGTCCTGTAGTGGAATAAAAACATATTTTTTCTAATGGAAAAAACAGTTATATGACGTTTTCTGCTTATTTATGCTTTAAGTTAGAATCAGTATACAAACATAAAGCAAGATGTCATCAAGAATTGTTCATGTGCACATAAAGGATAAAAGCTTTAAGTATATATGCTCTTGATTGTAGCCATTAACAGTGACAGTTTTACATTATCTACAGTTCAGTCAAATTAAGAGCTTGCAGAGGAATCACATTTTTTACGCATACTTCAAACATGCATAGTTAGGGTAAACTACATACTCAGATGTGTAATTACTGTTACATGCGCTAATATGTTAAAAACTATGGGCCCTATTCTATTGTCCAATTCGTACATTTATACTTAAAAACTGCTCTTAATATTGCCCCATATTCTATTAGCTACTTGCAATCTGTATACGAGTTCCTCGCCCACAATCACTACCGGCCAGGCAAGGATGCAGAACCGGCCTTAGAACTCCATTGGTTTTAGCAAAGCTCGAATAATTAAAGTTAAACAAAATTGATATTCTATTGGACACGTAGCGCTAGCTAACAGATAAACTGTAACCCACAAAAAAGTATCAAGTTTCTGTCAAAAATATTATACATATTTTACTATATATATTGTACTAAATAGGACTCGCAAGACATTTTCATACACTTATTAGAGCTGTAACAACAATTAAACATAAATTACTGTAGTTTAAAAGCATGTGAAGGCATGTAAAGACATAAGAATTAATTGCACAACTGTCTCAAACCCACAAATATGCAATTATAAAATATTATATTTAAACTGGCGACTTACCAGTCAAAGAATGACGGTCAATAAAATTTAAAGCCACGGCAATGCTGTTTCGCACACAATGTTAAGCTTTTTATACTCTAAGGACCTTCAGCGCTCATTGTGAGCATCTTCTCCCATGTCCTTTGGCTTGTCTCTATATTTTTTAAAATACTAATTAATTAATTAATTGGATAATAAATGTATATAGTTTACCTTTTTCTAATTAATATATGTAACAATCAATAGCCTGAAGAGGTAACAATCTCTTTTTATTGTCCTGCAGCATATAGTGTTCAGTTGGACTGTTGCTGGTCTGAGGAGATAGTGTCATGAATGTCCCAAATGTGCATTAGAAATAGGCTGCGTGCGCTACTTTAGATGCGTAATGTTGTTAGTTGCAAGTTTGGGTTGTAAAATTGCGTTGTTTGTCTATGTGCTACTTGGTTAAGTATTTGCCGTCCTTTGTAATAGTGTATTTTGTACCTCGTACATTCCTGGGTGAAAGTGGTACATGGTTGGTGGTGTTTTGCGTGGCCCAGGGTCGTGTAACCTCATTTTCATTTTGTTTGGCCGACATTTTTTTTCTCGCTTAGCCGATTTTGAAGTGCTGAAACTCGGCAAAATCTACTTAAATTCGTGTTCCACCTCACTCCCAGACGTCCTGGCTGTTCCCCCATGCTGTGTATGTTTTTGTTGTATTTTTTTGTTGTATTTTGTGTGTTTTTCGTGTTTTTTGCTTTGCACGGTTCGGCCGTTAACTTCCTATTTTTCCCACCTCGTATTTTTTTTTTTCGAAGTCCCACGTCTCATATTTTCTTTTTTCGAAGTCCCGCATTTGTCCACTGCTTGCAGCCTAAGGCGATCCCACGTTTCCTAAGTGTTTGGAGACTAAGTCCTACGTGTTTAAATGTGTGATTGGCGCTCCTTTCTGCATGTTTCATTGCCTCCACTGCTCCTTTTATTTATGAAAAAGGTCTGAAGTACTTGTGCTTTGGGACACCCCTTAACGCACACGTGGAAAGTACACAACATCAGACTCAGAGGTTGCACGCAACACAAGGAGTCATCACACTATATGTACATTATACCGTGGATTAGCACCACCATGTACAGCATATGTCATAGAACCAAGAGACTGAGGAAACCGGCGAGGTACGTTGTGTTAGACACACTCAAGATTGTGCGATTTGCAAACATTCCTCCTCCACACCTCCTTCACACATCAACAAGGCACCAGAGTGAACAGTGCTTTTGGGAATAGCACCACATCCGACCGCGATACACACCTAGCAGTATACAACTAGGATTCGTGCGATTCGAACCTATTAAAGACCATCGCTGATCAGACAAGATCTACCAAGCGCTAAGGTTAAACTTTGGTTGTGGTCAGATTGTACCCAACCACCAAACCCAAATCGCTTTGGATTCATCCAGTCTGGTTTTACACATGATGTACTCTGCCGTACCTTGTTGCACACCTTTTCCGATTTTGAACCATTCTCATGTCCCATGTTCAATTCTGACTGTGGCTTCTTGGTCCATAAACAGATTCTTCAGGAGAAGGATGAGATGATTTGTTACTCCCATCTCTTTAAGGACATGCCACATTTTGTTGTGATCCACACAGTCAATGGCGTTAGAATAGTCTATGAAGCAGAAGTAAATGTTTTTCTGGAACTCTCTTGCTTTCTTTATTATCCAGCGGACATTGTCAATTTGATCTCTTGTGCCCCTTCCTCTGTGGAACACGGCTTGCACATCTGGTAGTTTCTTGGCCCATATATTGTTGGAATCAAGCTTGTAAAATCTTAAGCATTACCTTGCTGGCATAGGAAAGAGTGCAGCTCATTATGGCACTGCTTTTTTTGGGAATGGGATGTAGACTAAACTTTTCCAGGGTGGAATGACTTCATCGCACCGGACTAATGCTCACCGGTGCATGCGCACGCACACATACGCTCCAGACAAAAGCTCTTCCATGAAAAAGCGCACCCTGTGCGCATCTCTCGCATTCCTCCCACTCAGTTCCCGACGTCAGTGTGTGCAGGTATATACAGCTCTCCCCCTGTCTCCCTATATATTCTGGGACTGTGCTATGTGCCAGCTGTTGCTTGGTAGATATATGTATATGGCTCCTCTATATGTCTATCCTTGCCTATCTATCCATCTGTCTCCCTATATATTCTGTCACTGTGCCACTGATACTGAGTGGGAGGGATGCGAAAGATAGGCAAGGATAGAAATATAGAGGAGCCATATACATATATCTACCAGGCATCAGCTGGCACATGCACAGTCACAGAATATTTTGGGAGACAGGGGGGGAGCTGTATATACCTTCACACATTGACGTAGGTCAATAAGTGGGAGGGATGCGAGAAATGCGCGCTGATGCCAGGGCCGAGCTTTTCATGGGGGCGCTTTTGTCTGGAGAGCATGCGTGCGTGCGCATGTGTCGCTGTGATGAAGTTGGGGTGACCTTCTCCAGTCTATTGGCCATTGTTGAGTTTTCCAAATGTGTTGGCATAAGGCAAGTAACACTTTCACCGCATCATCCTGTAGAATTTTGAATAGTTCAATTGGGATTCAATCAACTCCTGCTGCCTTATTATTAGCAAGACATCCTAGGGCCCATCTCACTTCACTCTCCAAGACGTCAAACTATTAATGTCATCACTGCTGTTAAGATCCTTCCTGTATAGATCTTCAGTGTATTCCTGCCACCTCTTCTTTATCTTCTTCTGTTAGGTCCCTTCCACTTTTGTCTTTTATCAAAACTGTTTTGCCATGAAAGGTTCCTTTGAGGTCCCCAATTTAAGAGAGCTCTTGATTTACTCATTCTGTTATCACCTTCTGTCTCTTTACATCACTCATTGTAGAATGTCTCCTTGTCTTTTCTTGCCATCCTTAGGAATTCTGCATTCAGTTGGCCAAATCTTTTCTTATCTCCACTACCTTTCGCTTTCCTTCTTTCCTGGGCTACTTTCAAAGCTTCATCAGACAGATTGCCTTCTTAATTTTCTTTCTTTTAGGGATGTTCTTTGTTGCTGCTTCCTGGATAATGAGGCAAACTTCAGTCCAAAGCTCTTCAGACATTCTTTCTTCCACATTCTTCTTTTAAGCAAAACTGAATAAAACAGATACAATGGTTGTTTTCATTTATTTTAAACTGTGTAAAACCATTGTGCACATTATCATATCAATTTCTTTAAAAAATATGTAAATATGGCACTTCTTGGGTCTGTTGAAATGATATAATATTTATAACTCCGCTGTGCTTTTACGTTTCTCAGTCAATTAAAAAAAGAAACGTAATTTTAAATTCATACACACGTTTCAAGGACACAAAATCTAAAATAAATTGTAGTAAGTATCCTGTACAAATACATAGTCCAATGATCCTAGTGCAGGGTGCCTTTAAACGCGGAAAATACATTTATTAGCTAGAAGCAGATAAAACTATCTCGGCAGTAACATACAGATTGCTTTAAAGGTCATCTTGACATAAATCCCTTAAATGTTTTTAGAGAGTGACATGAATATTAGGTGAGATATGTCCCTCTTCTGATGAACATCTGACTTTCTTATTAATTTATTCTCATTTTCCGTGCCCATTTTCCACTTGAGTGATTTTCCCACATTTCTCTCTCTCCGTTTCACCTTCTGTGTCCTGCGTCCTTTTATCTCTGTCTGTTTCACTTCCTCCCTCCTCTCGTTCCGAGCCTCCTCGTTTCACTAAATACCGCGAGCGGCCACCAGATCCCTATTAATTCCTGCTCCTAATTGAACTAACAAGGTCTGCTTTCTCCATACAGATTTGTCTGGTGATTTAATCCAAAGCTACAATGAATTCTAGTTCTTTGTTAAACTCAGGACTTTTCTTTAAAGAGGGGCACCCGGGAAATGTTTTTACATAATAGAATTAATAGGTTCACATTCCTGTCCTAAACCTCAGTGACTGTCTCCATCAGTCCAAAACAATTTAAAGGCATATGGGAGGTTCCTGGCTGTTACTAGGTATTTAATATACCTGTGTATCTATTTACCTTTATGTAATTTATTTTATCGTTGATTAGTCGTTCAGTTGTATCCGACTTTCCGTGACCTTATGGACTGCAGCATGATAGTCACCTCTTGGGTCTGGTTTTGCTTATCCATAAGGTTTTCTCAACAAAGATACTGGAGTGGGTTGCCAGTTCCTTCTCCAGTGGACCTCAATTTGTCGGACTTCTCTGCTATGACCTGCCTATCTTCTGTGACCTTACATGGTATAGCTCACAGATTAATTGAAGTACACAAACCCTTTTACCACAACAAGATAGCAATCCAGAAGGGGTTTATTTTATTAGGAAGTGTTTATAATCTATGCCTAAAATCAAACACATAGTCCATGTATGGGTCTGCCCTCTGCAGGCATATATAGACATAGACTCTGAAGGTCTGGATGTGCAGTGTAGTGTTCTAGCCTATCAGGGGCCATGTCTCAACAGGGTGTTGCAGAAGAGAGATGGTAACTGATTGTAGTATTGCCTGTGCAGTGTCTTATACTAAACAGAGTCTGTGTTTTCATGAGCAGCAGAGGGCATACCCAAACATGTCCTTTTTGTTTGATATAGGGAGTAACAACAGAGCATATAAGCACGTCTTAATAAAAATAAAGTATATAAAAGTAAATTAATACCCAGGTATGAAATAAATAGTACCTGCTTGGATATGCCCTTTGCAGCTCATGAAAACACAGACTCTGTAGTATTGACTGTGCAGTGTTTCATACTAACCAATCAGTGACCATCTATCTTCTGCAATATCCTATTGAAACATGGTCCCTGATAGGCTAGGACACTACATTGCACATCCAGCCTTGCAGTGTCTTCATATGGAGCAGTGGGCAGACCTATATATAGACTATTTTTTTTTATTTTAAGCAGTAATAACAGAGCACTTCATAATAAAATAAAATACATAAAAGCAAATAGATACATAGGGATATTATATGCCTAATAAAACCCAGAAACCTTCCACAATTCTTTTAATTTTCTATAACTAAGTGGCATGGGCCATTGGTCCATTACAGTGGCCCTTTACATTTTTTTCTTCTTCAATAAACATATGAATTTGTTACCTTTATAGAGCATAAAATCAACATTCAAGGGGGCAAAGGTTCATTTCTCACCATGTCCTCCTCTACACAGAAAATAGTGTTTTTCATTTTCTCAATTATGGGTTTATTGCCTTCTATAAAAACCCATCTTTAGCAATGATTACTATCGATGCAGACTCAGAACCAGCTTATGATAAAAAGGGCAGCTTTATCTGTAGGGAAATTGTCCTTCTATTGCCGTTACCCTGTGCGTTTACAGTTATGTTAATTTGATAGCGCTAAATGAATTGTTTATGCTAAAAAAAAGATCATATAATAACAGTTAAACAGCATGGCGTCCGACTAGAAGTGTCTATTTTACCGGGACTCCAATAACAAGGATACATAGGATCTTCTTTTAACAACTTCAGGTTTCGAGCTTAGATGCTCAAGGATTTTTTCTCATCTTCTTTTATAACAAATCTGGCAGCCTTTGTGTGTTTGTTAGACCAGGGGGGGGGGGGGGGGGATTAATAAACTGTGGTAATGAGTAGTGCAATTTAACTCTACGCCCAGGAAAGTCAGCAGGGCTGGATCAAAGCTTTCATGGGAAAGACATATAGCTTTGTAGTGGTCAAATCTAATAATGCATGATTGAGTTTAGTTTTGCTATTTTTTGTGTCCTCTGTTCATATAATCTGAGGGGGGCGGTTGTCACGGTCATCACCCCCAGTTTCTATGCCAGTGCAAGGTGTAGCCATCTTAACTTTAACTGTTATGTTTTGTATAAATGCAATTTTTTTAATGCTGTATTGAAAATTGCATATATAGTTGTCAGTGTATGTAACATTTGCAATGTTGGTCATGCTTTTGCGTCCCTCGCAAAGCGAGTGGTTGACACACGCATGACGTAGGCTGCAATGAGCGCCAAAGGAGCGCATTCGCGAGGCGAGCAGTTGAGGCACGCAGGACTAAAGCGCCGAGCAGTTTCACATGACTGCAAGCATGGCTTTCAGCGGCCAAATTTTTTTAGAAATTCTGAAACAAGATGAAAACGAGGCTCAGCAAGGCCAGGCATGCAGAACTTAGAAAATACACAACGCAAAAAACAGTAACACCTACACCAACGACGCCAGGCACGCAGGACTTTGAAATTGTATTGATTATACCTTATATATATTTCTTATAGACATGTACTTTAACATAATCTTGTAGACATTTAAATTTCTAATTGTTCGCAATATTTATAGTTATAAATACATCAACAACATTACTAAACAATTCAAATAAATCATATATTTTAATATACTCTTTAAAGTTCAAATACATCAAATAATTGAATCCACTCATACACTGTCTCCCTCCATCCTGTACTAGACTACTTGCCTTACCTCTTTTTGCTGCATCTTTGGGTGTACCTGAGTGGTGTCCTAGGCTGTAAGATGCACATGTACATCTTGACACCCTTAGGAAACATTTTGACATTATGCATTGTTGGTTTTCACACCAAACCTTCACTCTCTAGTGGATTTATGTATTGTGACACTTAGATGACTTGGCCCAAGCTCCAGTTGGCCCTGTTTATGATGTTGGCAACTAATCGATAGTGCTCAGTTGTCTTGACCATAGCTACATCTTTGAATTATTAAATCCTGCTTGAGCAGACCTGCTACTTATGTACCTTTTGATATCAAACCCTCAAATGGCACTGTGTCTGGGTTTTTCTTACCTCTGGGTGGAACCTGAATCTGCTTCTGAGCTTTATTCTAGCATTTCTAATTGACATACATACATTCTGTTTACTTATGTTTAAAATGTATGCTCAGAAGTATACATATTAACTTATTTAATCCTGATATTCAAGACTTACACAAAACTCCCAGCTATCACTCTTTTGGGACAGTCCCTCTCTTCAGAGGATATCCCCCTGCCCCTCTTAAGCTCCCAAATGTCTTTCTTTTGAAGAAAAGTCCTTTGTTTAAGGGTTAAACCCTGTTGTCTAGCCATAGTTATGCCATGGGCATAGAAGCTTAAAAACTCTGGTGGGGTATTCACCTCTACTCCTAGGACAGGGAGCAAAGGCGGGTCCCTGCTCTGAGGGTGGGGCCCATTGCTGCAGTACACCTCAAAAACTTTTGTAATTTCCTTGTTTAAATTCTCAATGCCCCTTGCCCTCAAATATAATTGAAAAGTATATATAAAAGTTTCGACGTCTCTGGGTTTTGCCCCACAGTCTTCAATTACTCCTGATTTCTCTCAACGTCTAGGAGAAAGATAGCAGCCTAACCTGTCTGTTCTACACAATATATGTGTGTATGGAGCATTGTGCACATACTAAGTGCTTGTATATCACAAGACTGGGGGAAACACTTCTTTCAAAAATATAACACATCCCTCTTTGGCTCTTCTTACATGTAAACTAATGTTTAGGCAAAAACATCATACATTTGTTGCAATATCAATATTTTAACTCATAATTAAATATCAAGGTTACTATGTATCAGGTCGTTTATTACTTTAATATGGGTCCTTGTGTAGAATGATATAGGAGTGGTAGGTAATTAACTGAGCTAATTTCACCATAAGAAAACACATTGACCATTTACAATAAAATCTGTAATATCCTGTAGTGTGTTCAAGTCTCCATAGTGAACAAATATTCTTCTGACAAAACCAACATAAATAGCCCCGATATTGTTATTGACATTGGCAGTTTTAGCACAGCATTAATATTCCAAGGCTGTGGCTGGGTTTTTGTCGAACTCGTCAGGTTTTTGTTCTTTGATGGTTTCTCAGTCTGGGATGTTATAGAAGAAGAAAAGATCTAGCCCTGGATAACTCCAAAAGTGTCAATCCTGTTTTATTAAAGTTTGGAACAATAATATATTGTCAGAGCCCTATCAGTCTATCAGCTTGTAGGATTAGTTAGATGGAGCTTTTTATATGATTAGCTGTCAGTTGCCAGAAAAACCCACATTTTCTTTATATATATATATATATATATATATATATATATATATATATATATATATATATATATATATATATCTCTAAATATCTAAATTTTAAATTTAAATTTTATACATGCAATTATCGTTTACTGTGATTTTTCTTAGCTGAATCTGAAAAAAATTCATTAGACCAATTGAAAGCAGTGGCAGTTTTAACTGTCACATCTACACTGTGCAGATGCAGACATCAAAGACTCGTCCCAGCAGAAACCAAATGGTAGATTCCATTGTTGTATAATAGCTTATAACAAGTCATAAAATGTGTTATTTGTCTTTTATATTCTAAAACATTCTGCCTATTTGCAAGTGTAGCTGTTCACAATAGTTTATTTTAAATATAGGACTGCTTTGTTTATTTTTACTCTACAAAATCTTCTAACAAATAATTTAGGGGTGATTTAAAAAAGGAAAACACCTTTTCCATATATTTTTACATTCTATCTTGTGACTTTAATGTTGCTTTTTTGTTGTTGTGTATATATATATATATATATATATATATATATATATATATATATATATATATATTAAAAAGTTTTCTCTCTTGGGGAAATAAAGGTTTGGCGTTATTATTTAGGAAGAACAGTCTGAGCACACTTACATGTCTCAAGCGTGTCAGGAGACATGTTTTACCTGTAGACTTTGGGCCATATTCAGTCCCAAGCCTGCAACTCGATCGCAGACAGCCGAATGTCTGCGAGTGAGTTGCGGGCTCCCGTTGGTCTCGGATTGCGATGCTATTCAATTGCTCAAGGCAGCAAGTTTCGGGCCCAAAGCCCAAACCTTAAACCATGCACTGGTTCAGAGCAGTTCTGGGCGGGAACCTGATCAATTCAGCAAGCCCATAACCGCCCATTTAGAATCGGCCAATAGAAAATGAGACTGTCATTATTATGGCAGTAAAACATGGAGGTTACATGTCAATCAATTTGGTTCGGGGGTCCGATATGCAATCAGACTCGCAAACTCTCAAAATAAAGAATTATGAAAATGAATGCCAATACAGTTTTAGTCCATATGGGTGGCCTGATATGTATTAACTCATTGATACCCGATATGACTCATAAATTAATTTGATTTCCTGCCGATTTTCGGGCTTAAGACTGTTGTGCAATTAATTCTAATGTCTATCATCACTTTCCCTGTTATTTACAGTGCAGTACTGATTTTTTATTTCCATTTACAGTGCTACGAATAGGTGTTTAACCCCCTTGCAGGTCCTCTCTAGCACTCGTGGGATTTTCTCCTTCATTTGGCATTTATGGGTGTGAAAACATTTGCGGGCTTGGGAAAATTGAGCAATTGAATAGCAACATGCAATTTTAGCCTTGCGAAAGTAACAGATCAAAGGCTTCTGGAGGCTGTAAGTTACGAGTTTAACCAACGCCATTTAACTCAGAAGCCGATCCGAGCCCTTTAAAAAGACGCCAATTGAATAGCAAAATAGCTTGCAACCTCACTTACAGGCTACCGGATCTCAAAATCGCTCAATTGAATGTGGCTCTTTATCAGTGAAACTTGCTGCTAAGAATTCTGGGCGGTGACACGCAAGTGAGGGTTAAAACGTTATTTGCCTCATTTACATGTCACTATCCAGAATCCTTAGCATCAGTGGGAACACCGTTCACTGAGAAATACTGTGGGGAAAACAGGTCTTATGAGCTGCTCAAGACATATAAATGTGATCCGAATTATTACCAGTGGAATATTTTTAAATTTCTTTTCTACCCACCATAATATACTTAGTGTTTGATCATGCACAACAATTACTATATGTAATAGTTATATACACTGCAATAAAAAAGTCAGAGAGCTTCCTAACCACTGGCCTATTCAGAAGTGTAACTCTTACCTTGTGAACTAGGTCCTCCCCAGTTATCAGTAAATCTGCTCATTATTCATCTTGAGATAACATTCTGGAAGTGAACCTCAGAATATACCTGAGTGTGAGACAAACAAACCTTCAGACAACAGGAAAAGAGCAGATTCCTTATTTTGAACTATTGATGCATTAATAACCAAGTTCATTTTTTATTTATTTACTAGCGACTTGCCCGTCAAAAAATGACGGCAATGTGATGTATATGTTTGTGAAGTTGTTTAGTTATTTAAATATATTTTTGACCCTTGTAAGTATTGTGATATGAACATGTATTTTTGTAAAATGTTGATGTAATGTTTTTTTAAAATGAATTTTGTATCTGAAGAATTGTTCACTTTAATATACATAGAATCCAGAGGAAAGTAAAAAGTAAAAAGACTTTTTGAAACGTGCCGAATTTTAACATGAAGTTTAAAATATATGTAAGCAATAACCTTGAAAGTATATATTTTTAAAATTGAACTTTATTTTTTATGTAACTTTGGAAGTTTTGCAAAACATTAGTGTAATTTTGAACATTATAAACAGGAACATAGTAAATACATTTTGTAACATAATTTTGAATTAAAAGTATAAACATTTGAATGTAAAAACAGTTTAACTTTAAATTAATCAGTATTAACATGCAATTTGTATCAGAATAATTGTTAAGTTTAATATACATTGAATGTAGAGGAAGGCATACAGTAAAAACTCTCCTTAAACCGTACGTAAATTAAAGTAATTCATTACTGAGCACATAAAGTGGCGATAAACATTAATGTAGGTAGTAATCTTAAGATAACAGAGAATATTTACATTGTGACTTAAAAGGTGCTTGAGCTCTTAACATGAACTTTGTAATATGTTGAATGAAATAACTTGAAAATATTGTTTTTAAACTTGTAACATTAGAAACATTAACATAGTGACTTAACATTTTATCATAATTTTTCATAGAAATGCAAGGCAAGTATTTTGTGAGGCGAATTATCCATAAACATGACTTCCATTAATTATGACTGAATTAAACAACCAATTGTTTTGTATTTTTGAATGTTTTTCCAAAATGTTTGCATGGCTTTAGTTTGTATCCTGCAAAGTTATAGTACTTCATAGTAGACAATGTTTTTAGTAAAAATACGTCCATCTTCTAATAAATCACCTTGACTTTCATTGTTTTCAATGTAAACTTTAATAGCCTGTGGATTTTTGCACCGTGACAACGCAACGTACAATTGACCATGTGCAAAAACTGGTTCTTCCAAGAAAATACCCACAGATTTGAAAGTTTGACCTTGTGATTTATTAATGGTCATGGCAAATGCCATAATAATGGGAAATTGTCTTCTTTGAAGTATAAAAGGGAGACTACTTTCACTTGGTGCTAAATCTATTCTTGGTATGAAAACTCTCTCTCCTTTATGGGTCCCAGTTAAAATTTCAGCATCTATAAAATGGTCCTTTAATTGTTGAACAATTAATCTTGTGCCATTGTATAGGCCTTTTTTGGGGTTCATATTTCGCAGTAACATGATAATTGCACCTTTCTTTAGCTGCAAAATATGTGGTAGGATTCCAGAAGGAGTTAAAGAGTTAATGAATTCAGTTGAAAAGTTTGCCTGACTTTCATTGTCATCAGCAAGTACAGAATCAGCACTGTGATAATTTCTTTGTGGTGCATCATTTTTTTTAAAGATTTCATTATTGAGTATTAATGCATCTTTATTTTTACACGTCAGTATAACTTGGTTGGCAAGCTCGGAATATTCTTCGTTATTTATGCTCCCTTCAAATATAGCCGATATAATATCTTGTTGACAAATCATATGAGGTGGGATCTCTACAGTGTCGTCAGGTAAATGTAGTATTTTTTCTGTTCTGCCTTCTCCAATTTCAATAAGCCAATCATTGAAATCAGTTTGTCCTTCTGATCTCATATTTTGTTGCAGTTGAAGATGGGTAAAATGTTTCCATACTGTACTTGACTTTATACATGTTTCAATAATGTCTGTTCGATTTCCATGTACAACGACAGGTAATGTTTGTCTAAAATCGCCACCCAACAACATTACCTTTCCACCAAATGGAAAAATATTATCCATGACTTCACGAAGCAAACGGTCAATACATTGGAGGGCATAGCATGACATCATTGTGGCCTCATCTATTATAATTAATTTACATTTCTTCAATTTCTTTGCTTGTAAGGATGTCATGCGAATATCTGACACAGAATTTTCTAAAATAGGCACTGGCAGTTTAAATCCACTATGAACAGTTCTTCCACCTTCTAATAAAAGTGCAGCAATTCCAGTAGTGGCAAACGCCATTGCTATTTTTCCTTGTGCTCGTACTGAACTCATTAATAAATTGTACAAATATGTTTTCCCTGATCCGCCAGGTCTATCAAGATAGAAATAACGCTCTGTCACCATGTCATCATCTATAGCATTTTTAATGGCATGAAATGCTTGCAATTGTAGTGTATTTAAAGTTGCAAGTCTTTCTTCTGTTCTTTCTGCTTGTAGTTGAATGTCATAGTCTTCAAAGTTAATGTCATCTATAAGACCTGGATCAGGCAAATTAAAACTTGCACAGCTTAATCCATGAGTTAAAAAGACTTCTTGAATTTCCATTAACGCTTTTAAGTGTACAATGGGTTCATTGTATCGTCGCATAAAGTCTTCAGCCATATTACTTTTAAAAGTCTCCCACAAAGCTAATGCATTTGGAGCATTTGAGAAGATACAAATAAAAGCAAATTGTTCTCTCATCTGTCGTGGCATTTGACATTGTGCTGCTTCTTCTAAACATCTTTCCCACTCTGTATCATCAGCGAGTAAGTTTCTATGTCTTGCAGCTAAATGGAAGGATTCATATACAATGTCATTAACAGTTCTTAATTGTTCAAAACTTTGTGCTCCTGGAACATTTAAAAGTAATATCCGTAAGCAAAAACGTTCAATATCTCTTGGACTGACTGTGTAAATTCGTGGAATTATTTTATTGCCTCTGGTTTTTCTTGCTCTCCATAATCCATTCACAAAAACATAGTGATATGGAATTTCAATATATAAGTATTGTGTTGCTTGAGCATCAGTGGAATTTAATGCAAACCATGCAGTTAGTGTAGTGTGACGATCTTCACTTTGGGCCAATGCATTCATTTCATTTCCAGCATGGAAATAGACTAAATGTCATTGTGACAAATGTACTGCTAACCTATATACTGCATGTGATCTATCATGCATTTCAAATTTTAAAAGCCGCCACATAGCTTCTGGCGCACTGACATAGCGAGCATCTACATGAGATGCAAGTTCATCATGTACTAACTCACTACTTTCAGGGTTGTCTGCACTTTTGACGACTACAGTAGCTGCATCGTAACCTTTGTAAATATATTTATAGACATATTTAATGGATTTGATGGAAGTGCAGGCTTCTACGTTGATGTGGGCGTTGTACTTCATGAGTAAATGTGGATTGTAGGGTACTACATATCTATTGTCCACTTTTTTTCCACGAATAATGGCACTATCTCCTTCTCTTCTTTTATAAAGTGGATATCCATCACAATTTTCATATGTTTTGTCTCTATAATCTTTTGGAAAATCTTTTGAACATTGATTATTTTCCATACATGGTGATAGTGGATTAAGGTCTCCACAGGGTCCATGAATCATGCGATGAGTAACAATCTCATATAGTCTACCATATAGTTCTGGATCTGGTAGTTCAGCAACTATGACTGCATCCACTTTGTCCGAAGTATCTAATTTATCTTTCTCTTGAAGTATTATGAGAAGATGTGCATGTGGAAGGCCTCTTTTTTGAAATTCAATGGTATATAGATCCTTGAAAAGAAGATGGTAAAATGATGGCTTTGCCAGCTGTCATGTCTCTGCTTGTAGCCACGTCAGCAACATAGTCCATGAGTCCACAATATTGTTCTACACCTAGTTTATCTTGTTGATATTTTATAAAGTTTAAATTATTTGCCTCAACTTGCAAATATGAATCAATAATCCATTGTTGTGTTAGTTTTACACCACATAAAATTGGATTAAATTCATCTCTAATGGCAATTTGAGCAACTTTAAATTCAAGCATAGAAACATTATTTCGGATTCTGGCTTTAGCATTTGCGTAACTGGGAAGGGTTAATTTTGGTTGCCAACCTGCTTCTCCATGTGGGAAAAAGATGGGATATGTCATTGGATCTAAATTTGGACTTAAGATATTAATATTAATAAATGGTTGCTCCTCATTTCTGGGATATACTCTAATGTCTCTTTGAAATGGTGGTTCTCCTTCATCATTCTGAAAGACCATTGCAACCTCATTTGATGTTGGCAAGTTATAACGACGTTTATCAGTATGTCTGTCTCTTTTAAGCACCATATTAACCTTTGGCATGGGTAATTGATGTCTTTGTGCATGAAGTAGTTGTTCATTTTCTACTTCTGCCAATTTTTTGTAAGCTTTACTGTAGGGATTGTTGTCCATAATGTTATTTAGCTCTATAAAAACACTGGGTAAGCATTTTTTATTTTCTTCCATCTGCATACGTTGGTCAACAGCTTCCATTGTATCTAGGACATATAGTTGAGCTAATTTTCTTTGCTCTCCTTCCTCTGGATGTAAATGTGAAGTCCGATGATAAATTTGTCCTTGGACTTTAAAACAGTAAGGACCATGTCCTGGTACATTAGCAACCAATGTTGCCCCCATAGATGCAAATGATATGGCACTATTGTAGGATCTTATGTTTGTCTTAAAATTTTTGTAATTTGGAAAAGTAGGTTCAGTCATAATATTTTGTAAATAGGTTGGAAATTGTTTCCTTTCTGGAAGTTTGAACTTTCCTTTTTGACAACAACTAATAAATTGTCCATCTCTGGGTCTCTCCTGTTTAAAATAATAAGCCTCACAAAATTGACATTGAGTACTCATATCCCCACAACTATGAACCTCTACTGCTAAAGACTTGAGTAAAGGACAATTTGCAAAGCATATCAGATGTTGACTTTCATATTCATCAGGTGAAAAGTCATGAAATGTTTCAACAACAGGTTCTAAATGTTTAGTTTTTTTCGTGGATTTTCTTGGTATATGTTGTCCTTGTTTGGTTGAAATGTCCTGTAAGTTTTTAGTAAGAGTTTGTAAATGCTTTGTTTTTGTAGTTGCTTTTTTTGGTCTGTCTTGACTGGTATCTTGTAAAATGTCATCTGATGTTTTAGGAACAGTTTGTAAATGCTTTATTATCTTTTTATTTTTTTTGGTTGTATCTTTCATTTTTGCAGCTGATATTCTTTTATTTGCAAGTCTTTTGCGTTCTTTTTCTCGTCGAATTTCTTTCTCCTCCGGTGTCTGCTGGGCGGCCCATCTCTCTTGTCTTTCTCTAGTTTGACGTCTTTTCTTCTCTTCTTTGGTCTCGTTATCAGCCATATTAATCTGTAAAGAAAAAAAATAAATGTAATTGTGTATATTTTAATTTGTAATTCCTGTTAAAGATTCTTGTGCACAATTGGTGAAATAAAAGGCAAATCATTAATGTATCATTTATATTTAGTTAAATGTATAATTCCTGTCCTCACTGGCTAAGAATTTGGCCAATGGAATACTGCTGTAAATAAGCATGTAACATATTTTTTTTTAAATAATGGTTTTATTTATTAAAAACGTTGTTTGTGGATAGATATTTACCACTGCAAAACTTCTTTGCTAAAAAAAAAAGTGATGTGGTTATTGAGGTATGTATTGCATAGTAGCAATTTAAATAGAATAAGGGAGATAGTAAATTATTTTTTTTATTTTTCTGTTGACACGGATGCAACTGAAAGCAGTTTCTTTAGTTTTATACTTTAGTACTTATTATACTGTACCTTGGTTGAAGTGTGATTTAAATCCGAATGTTATTTGGTCCTCGGTTCAAAATCGTTGTCCAATGGTGTGGTCCTCTGTTGGAAGTCCTCGTCCGATGGTGTGGTCCTGTGGCGATAGCCCTCGTCCGATGTTGTGGTCCTGTGGCGATAGCCCTCGTCCGATGTTGTGGTCCTTTGGTGAAAGTCCTCGTCCGATGGTCTGGTCCTGTGTTGAAATTCCTCGTCTGCTGGTCTGGTCCTGTGTTGAAATTCCTCGTCTGCTGGTCTGGTCCTGTGTTGAAAGTCCTCGTCCGATGGTCCGGTCCGGTCCTGTGCAGAAAGTCCTCGTCCGATTGTCTTCACGCAGTATCTGTTGTAATATAAAATAGAAAATGTTGTTTGAGTGAAATGTCTTTTAAATAAGTAAAAAATTTATGAATTTGGCTGTATTGTATCAGTTATGGTTATTTTTTTCTATATTTTTTTTTTTTACTTTCTGTACAATCCCACGACTTTTGTTATTCTTATTTAAGGTTCTTAGTAAGGCTTGTGGGTTGTGATATATTAAATAAGAATATGAATTTATTTTGCTATGTGTTTATGTTATTTTTTGTACAATCCTGTTTTGTGCGCACCACTTGTGGTATACTTATTTAACCTTTATTGGGATGGTTATAGTTAGTGAAACATGAAATAATATAATTAATGTAGTTTGCTATGTGTTTGTGTTAGTTTTTGACAATCCTGTTTTGTGCGCACCACTTGTGCAAAAGTTATTTATTCTTGATTGTACTGGTTATAGGTTGTTAAACATTAAAGAAGAATGTTAATGTAGTTTCCTATGTGTTTGTGTGATTTTTTGTACAATGCTATTAGGTGCGCAACACTTTTGTTATTCTTATTTTTGCTTCTTTGTAAGGCTTATAGGTTGTTAAACATTGAATAAGAAATTCTGTTTTGTGTGTAGCAGTTTGTGTCTCATTCAATTGCGATTTGGCTAATTGAATCGTGCCCTAAATAAGCACATAGCATATTTTTTTAAAGAAGTTTTTAGTCAGTGAAAAACTTTATTTTGGATAGATTTTTAGTAACTAAAAACTTCTTTTAAAAAAAATGTTATGTTGTTATTTAGAGCCCTATTCAATTGGGCAAATTGCAATTGAATGAGGGCCTTTGTGTGTACCATATGTTGCATAGTTTGCCCCTCATTCAATAGCATTTTTTACAATGTAATAGTACTCTAAGGCCGTCATTGAATTGCAATGTTGAAAATTGAATAGGGTTGTAAATAAGCACATCCCATATATTTGTTAAAATTGAATAAGGGCCTAAAAGTGCTTATTTATAGCCATATTTAATTGTCCAAAATAGCAATTGAATGAGGGCCTTTGGTTACTGCATTTGTTATATTGTCAGCTCCTCATTCAATTGTGTTTTGGCCAATGGAATAGAGCTTAATATCAGCACAGAGCATATTTTTTTACCTAATTTTGTATTTAGTGAACTTGAAAGCAACGTGTTCACTAAATAAAAAGTTCCTTTAAAAAATATGCTCTGTGCTTATATAGAGCCCTATTGAAATGGGCAAATCACATTTGAGTGAGGCCCTTGGCCATTAAAGATATATAGGTCCTCATTGAATTGCAATTTTGCCAATTGAAGAGGGCTCTATATAATCACATAACATATTTATTGAGCAAAGTTTTTAGTTATTGAAAACCTTGATTGTGGTTAGAAGTTCAGTAACTAAAAAGTTCTGTATAAAAAATATGTTATGTGCTTATATAGAGCCCTATTCAATTGAGGAAGTCGCAATTGAATAAGGCTCATGGTTCTTTCTTGTTTATACTTAATACTTTACCTTGATTGAAGTTTGGAATGACAGACGGTCCCCTCCTGCCAATCTTAATCCGCCGGTCTTCTTGTAGTGTCTGTTTGAAAAAGAAAGTGAAATAGTTATTTGTATATTTATAATTTTTCATCTAGCAAAGCATGGCCTTTTGAGCATGTAATGTCTTGTTGTATCTTACCTCTTCTTCTTTGTTGGTGTTCTTTAAAAGGGATTGTGCTTCACAGTGCACGGTGCAAATTGTTGAGAGACGCTGTTGATGCAGAGTCTGTTTGAATATTAAAAGAATATTGAATATTAAAAGAAATAGAAAGATTGAGCTTTATATGATCTATTGAATTGCAGTAAATTAATGTCATTTAAATATACTTCTGTAATTATTTTCAATTGACCTTATTTTTTGTTGGGGGCTACACACATATGTCACATACATGAAGCACATTCCATAGTTTAATGTAATTATACTGTACGTGTGACATGTCAGTATACATGAATCATATTTAAATGGTTAAATTAACCTTATTTTTTTTTTTCAACACACATAAATGTCTGTGTGTGAGATGTAACTATAGATGATACACATATATGTGCGTGTGACATATCACTATGAAGAGGCAATACACAGAAATGTGCGTGTCACATGTCACTATACATTATACACATATATGTCCGTGTCACATGTCACTATGAAGGGGCAATACACATAAATGTGTGTGTCACATGTCAATATACATGATACACATATATGTCCGTGTCACATGTCACTATGCAGGGGCAATACACATAAATGTGCGTGTCACATGTCACTATACATTCTATACATATATGTGCGTGTCACATGTCACTATACATTATAGACATATATGTGCGTGTCAGATGTCACTATACATTATACACATATATGTGCGTGTCGTCACTATACATAAACCTCTGTTTATTATCGAATTATGTTTTTTTGTTGTTTTGTTAAATGAACCGTATTTTTTTTGTGAGCCTATACACATAAATGTGCCATATATGTCACTACATAAATCCTAATTTATTTTTTTATTTGTTTGACCTGTCCTGATAATAAAATGTAATATATTATAGCTTACCTCTCAGTTGTAATTTGCACAATGCAAAGTAGTAAATTAGTAAAGAATTGTCTTCTCAAGTAAAAGCAGCAGTTATCTCAGAAGTCACTCCGTTGATCACCTGAGGAGAAATGTATTTTTTTGTTTGAAATAGGCAGTATTTATAAACTTGTAGAAAGTTCTGGAAAGTGAGACCGTTAGAACGCAATACGCATGCGCTATTTGCGTTCCAGCTTACAATTTGCGTTCCATCCGCCATTTTCTGCGTATTACTGTTCAAAATGGTGTTTAATATGATTGTGATACGTTCCGCATAGTATGTGTTTCATTATTGCGAGTAAGTGTAGTGTAGTTACGTCTGAAGCCTCGTTTTCGTTTTGTTCATCGGCCATTTTTTCTCTCGCTTAGCGATGGTATTAGTGTCTAAAGTGTTTTATTTTGATTTAAATGTAGGTGTAACTTGTTTTTTTGAGGTGCTGGCTGGTTCCTCTTGCTGTAGGTAAGCTTTTTATGTGTTTGTTGTGTGTCTTTCTTAAGTTTTAAATGTTTGTATGTCGGCGTGTTGCGTCCGATGTTTGCGAGGTCGTAATGTGTGGTAACGTGTCTCGTATGGTGTTTACGTGTGTAGCCTCGTTTTCGTTTTATTCGTCGGCCATTTTTTGTGTCGCTTAACAAATTATTTAGTGTCTAAACTCTTTTATTTTGAGTGCAATTAAGTTGTAAGTTGCATTTTTGAGGTCCTGGGTGCTTCCTGTTTGTGTAGGTAAGGTTTTTATGTATGTCCTGTGTGTATGTATTGTGTTTGTAATTTTGTAATGTTCGCGAGTTGCGTCCGACTGTTGCGAGGCCGTAATGTGTGTGAACGTGTGTCGTATGTTGTTTGCGAGTGTCGTAATGTGTGTGAACGTGTGTCGTATGTTGTTTGCGAGTGTCGTAATGTGTTGCGACGTGGACTTTGCGAGATTCGCAGTTGTTTGGGTTGGGAATTTGTGTTGTGAATTTTGCAAGGGTCGCAGTTGCTGCAACTGAAGACCTCGCTTTGCGAGGTCCTCAGGTGCTGGCATGGAGCGCCTGTGGCGCTCCAAGCCAGCAACTGAAGCCCTCGCTTCGCGAGGGTCCTCAGTTGCTGGCAAGGAGCACCTTCGGCGCTCCATGCCAGCAACTGAGAACCTGGCACAGGGCCCTCGCTACGCGAGCCCGCAGCGTTAGAAACAACTCGTACGCTCACAACTATATATGTGATACATTTATATGTTTCATAATTTTTTTTTTAAATTTTGATACTTAATACCTAAAATTGCTGCGAGCTTCTACCACCATATTTTAGTGAGATTTTTACAAATGGTTCACTAATGGTTTCTACCCTCTGCATGAATGTGTGTATATTGCATACAAGACGGTGTAAGTGTCCATTGGTGTTTGAATATCTAAGTGTCTGTATATTTGTGTAATTAAGTGTACAAACATTGATTTATATGTGTATCTGAGAGTATACTGAGTATGTTTTAGCTCATGTTGATATCCATTGGTGTACATGACCTGACATTGTTATAAGGTCACTGGCTCCGTCACTATCAATGGCCAATTTACCACTCCCACCAATAAATGACCATGAAACGTTACTCGGAGGAATTAGGCCACAGCCACTTTATTAACCTTTGTCGACATGACAAACCAACCAGAGGTTACAAGTCACAGGGTTCAAGGATGCGCCCACCTTTAGGACTGGCTGGAGAGAAGCATCATTTTGCCTATTATCCATAAAAGGAACTAAGTCCAACCCACTAAAGGGAGACATTTAAGCCATAGACACACCTGTCCTTCCTAACTGGGTACCCGGCAGCAAAATGCCCGCCAGAAGCTGTGACTAGCAATTGCTTAGATGATCATTGTTGAAAGAAAAGCAGGTAGGGTGGATGGGTTTTATTTTTTGCTGATGTTCTCTGGAGGGGAGCAGCACCTGAAAAAGTGGAGGAGAAGGCTAGAATCCTCATAGAACCCTTCCAGCTACTCACTTACTTCCTCCTCCTTTCTACCCCTCCCAGCCACGGTTATGCCCCCTTCCCTCGAAATGTCCTCCAGGGGTTGCTAAAGTGTTTTTTAAAGTTATGGAGAGCTGTGGTGGCATCTCTTGGTGCACATTTCCTGCTTCTTGGCATGTTTGGGGGAAGGGATGTGATGTTAAGTCCAATCTGATCCAATTATCTAACAAGAATTATTGAAGTTCTCTTCAATCCTCCCCAATCCTCCTTCTGCTGATAGATACATAATCACACCCTCGTGATCCTTTGAGGAAGTGATAGAACAAACATAACATTTATTCTTAGATTCATAATCAGAGCCTTTCTGATTTTCTCTAAAATGTTTTTATGGCTTACACAGCCTTGTGTGCAGCATAATTCACAAACATGGGCCTTTTTTCCTGAACTACAGAAACCAAATGTAATGGTCCCCAGTGCTTAGTAGCAACTGCACTTTCAGTAGCTCTGCCTGAGATACATTCCCAGTTAAATCAAATTGTGGAACAAAACAGGGGGGTGAATACCGGTACTAATAGAAGGCACTCTACGTGTACATTTGTGTGTTTGTTGCAATGTATGTATCGGACTGTGTATTACTGGCCTTTTCCTTTGTGTATGGGATTGTTATATGTAGTAACTGGATTACTAATGGTCATGTTACAGTATCTGCCAAATTTGGTTTGTTTCCACACTTGATAAGTGCTTGTTAGTTACTACTGGGTGAACTCCATTGCGTATATCTATGAGATAATGAATCCACTAATATTAAGTGCACCTCAATCGTCACATTGTCTCGTTATCATCGCCTTGTCTTTTATTGCTTTCTCTTGTTTACTCTCTCATATCATTAGTAAATTTATTAACAATGAGATAGGGATAAGCTTTGTGCCAATTAGAAAGAAAGAATAATTGAATTTTATTAGTCCAGGAGCTCAGACGATCAATTAAACAATAGCACTTTGGTCTAACCCACATCATTATTCTTCTGGCTAATTAATAACAAATACTGATGGATTACTCTCAAATAAAGCTCCTTATCTGTAGTACATTTCCTTGGCTTCTTTAGGAGATAAATTGACCCTCCTTCCTGTCTTATTAAAAGTTCATTTATAATGTACATCATTTCCTATTTAGATACTTCCCAAATGCAAAACTGTTTTTCTATAACAACAGGAGCTAGATGTTTTAATTAGTCATTGATTATTAGAGATGACTGGACAATGAATACATATATGACTAAGAACATAATTAAACAGGAAAAAAGTTATAAAGTTTGTTTTTTTATCATAAAAAAATAAAATGGTGGCCCTGCAGGGACCCTTTAGTGATACATAATACATTGCTTAAATTTGTGTGTGTCAGAGAGCCATTTACATTTCTGGAAAGCTATGGTTGCATTTCTTGATGCAACATCCAGATTCTGGTTCAATGACAGAGAAGGTTGGGATGTCTATTTCAATCTTGTCAAATTATCAAACAAACAAAGGTTCTGAACTTCTGCCTGTTACTTTTTCCACCACCTCTCGTTGAGGGAGGCCACAGGAGGCTGATGGGGAACACAGGGGGCCATAAGGGGTTGCAGGGGCCACAGAGGACCCACGGGAGGTCTGTGGGTGCTATATAAGGGTCCGTGGATGTCCACAGAGAAGCCTGGGGGCCACATGTGACCCGCGGTAGGTCCGCAGGGGCCCCTCCGAGGGTAGGGGCCTCGGTGCCTTGCACCAGTTGCACCGGCAGTAGCTCCGCCTCTGCATACAGCCCCAGGATATGATGCAACAAACACAAAATAGATTCCTATACTCATAAACAAAGTCACTTCAATAATTTTGATTTTCTTAAAAAATGTTTTATGTCCATGACTTACATAACTGCTAATATCATTAGTTTGTTACATATAGTAAGTGTCTTTTTCTTAAACTGAAGTGGTCATGTTAAATAATTTAAACTAATCAACTAAACAGGTTCTGGTCTACCTGCTATAAGATCAATGTGGGAGCCGACATAGGGCCCTATTCAGTTGGCCAATTTGTTAATTTATACACACTTAAAACTGCTCTTAAAATTGCCACATATTCTTAGAACTCCATTGTTTTAGCACAGCTTAAACATTACAAGCGCTAAATAATTAAAGCTACACAAAATCGATATATTAGACCTGTATCTCTAGCTCACAAATAAAGTCAAACCCACAACTGAAAAATGTATCAAGATTCTGTAAAAAATATTGAGAATACTAAATAGGACTCACAAGGGCTTTTTCAAACCCTTATTAGAGCTGTAACATCAATTAAACACACACTACTGTACTATATAAGCATGGGAAGGCATGGAAAGACATTAGAAATAATTGCACAACAGTCTCAAACCCACAAATATGCAATTAAAAAATATTATTTTTAAAAGTTATTTCTGAGTAATATCAATCCTGGGACTCAAGGGATTAATATATATATATATATATATATATATATATATATATATATATATATATATATATATATATATATATATATATATCATGAAACCTGCGTGGACTACAACAGATGATCTAATGCATTTTATAGACTGCCAGATTCTGAGCCCGATTGGCAAATATTACTTATTGACACTAATTAATTATTGGCCTCCGATTGCAGATTACGTCTAACTCCCATGATTTACTGACGTCATGATGACCGTCTCTATTTACTATTGGCTGTGTCTAAGAAGTAAATATTGTCATGTCATTTGATCACCCCCACCAATATCCTACTAAAAATGCTGGTTTTACAAGTTCAGCCTTGCGGTCAGAAAGCTGGAGTCAATAGAATACATCTAAACATTTTTTTTTTGTTAAACACCCACAGCCAAATTTATGAAGCATTTGTGAGCTTCTAATAGAGTAGAGCCCATTGTCTAGCAGTCAGTGCTAAATTTTCAGGCACAAAGTTATATTAACATAATAATTTCCACAGGCTCAAGATGACCTTCATAGGTTGAATTAAAGTAATTTCAATTGCCAACAAATACTTGGTCTGGGTGTAGCCTATGAATGGTGGTTTGTTTTCCTATTTAATCAAATTATTCATAAAGCCCTTTATACTTGCCTTTCAGATAAAGCTTCTTGATGACCTTACCAAGGTGGCGACCTTGTAACCTTTATTGTAACCTTTGAAATTTGCCCTAGATAAAAAAAAAGTTGGACAGATGGAGGTCCTATATTGATAATTTATGTCTAAAAGATCACATTAATGTTCCTGGAAGGATTTATTATTAATTATGCACTAAACATTATTAAAATATTCAATATCAATGTTATTTTCAAGAAATTGTGTATCTGCCTCCAGGTGAGTGTGTGCCTCCACCCTGATAAGGTCATTAAGAGGAGATTTGACTAAGAGACAGTATTTTAAGATCAATCAGATATGTTAAGAGAATAAACAATAATTGACTGACTGTTCCAACAGCTAAAGCTTATTGTCCAAGGAAAACATCAACAAGCCTGGAGTCAAATCATAGTGTTAGTGTAAATATGATGTCTGAAAATGTAAAAGCTACCTGGTAGACAAAGCCACCCCCCCCCCCCCTTTGACCTTTTGTTGGGTGGATACGAGCAGCAGATGAGACTTAACTTTGACATTAAAGTGTTCTTCGTGGTGTGAAAGAGCACAAGAGTCTATGTTAAAATTATCAATTTTTTTTATTACAATAAAAACAAATAAGAAAATATAAAGTTTTAAGCCTCTGTTTACATACATGCTGCATGAGTTTTATCAGAAAACCAAGGAGCACAATGATTGTCTATAGGCAAGACAGTGATTGATAGCAGTTTGTCTGTGGACTCAAGACTATACTGACCTGTTTAGGTGAGTCCAGCATTCCATGCTGGCACAGATAGATTTGTTAAGGGTTCGTTTTTTTTCTTCTTTTTATCTCTACATGGACAGCTCTGGAGCTAATTGATCACTGGTCTGCATAGGTCAAATTCAAGAGAGGCAAGAGACCAGAAACATGAATTTTCTGCCATAAGAAATTACAAAAAAAGTCTGTTCCCTTCAAACTGGAAATGTAAGCAGTCTTACCATTGACATGGATGGGACACACATCTCTGCAACCTGACTGGCTGCAGTAATTTAAAAACAAGTGAGTTGTCTATTAGACATGTAAACACAATTTTTATTGAATATGATTTCTGAGTGAGAAATGCACATATTTCAAAAATTCAAAAACTATTTCAACATGCTTTTAGGAGATCTTCATTGTGATGTGGACCAAGTTGTGCTGAATTAAGTGGAAATTTAAATGAATGTTAAATATTATTTGAATTAATATCCACTATAATAGTTTTCAGCTTGTAAGTAATGCCTGTGTGGTGCATTCTGCATGCGAAATAGAAAGAAGAGATCGCACAGAGAGGTTGGAAGGGAGAGAGATGGGGGGAGGGGGGAAAGGAATGAGGGAAGGGAGAGTGTGGGAAGGAGTGAGGGAAGGGAGAGACAGAGAGGAAAAGGGTCGGAAGGAATGAGGGAAGTGAGACGTGAGGTTGGCAAGAAGTGAGGAAAGGGAGAAAGGGAGAGGGTGGGAAGGAGTGAGGGAGGTGAGAGGGAAAGGGTGGGAAGAAGTGAGGAAAGGGAGAAAGGGAGAGGGTGGGAATGAGTGAGGGACGGGAGAGAGAGAGGGTGGGAAGAAGTGAGGGCAGGAAGAGAGATGTGAGAGACAAGAGAGAAAGACAAGAGAGAGAGAGACATCAGAGAGAGATCCAGGAGAAAGAGAGAGACATATATGACACAGGGACCGAGAGAGATAGCAGAGAGAGACAGGACACACAGGGACAGACACAAGACATAGGGAGAGATAAAGGGACAGGGTTGGGAGAGAGAGAGAGAGAGAGGAGAGACAGACAGAGAGAGAGAGGGCATAGGGAGAGAGAGGGAGACAGAAAGAAGAGAGAGAGAGGGAGAGAGAGAGAGGGGGGGGAGAGAGAGAGACAGAGAGAGATAAGGGAACACAAAATTGTATTGTACCATTAATAATCAATACCTAATTAAAAGATCCAGCTCACGTTGTTAGGACACTACAGCAGTCCTTTAAAATACTTTCAAGCTCAATTTCGTAACACTAGTAATGTCAATGAATCCATTATTATCAATGTGATTTTGTATTTAATCAATGAATTAAACAAAGTGGTGAATTTCTGAGAACATATTTTGATTGCTACATTAATGTGGCAAAAACAAACAGGTTATACTGTTATATTTATTCCACAAAAAAATAATATTCACCAGCAACCTCTTCTGACAAGTCCCTCTGCAAATTCACATTTGATCTTGAATATTTTATATTTAGAATGCGTAAGGAAAGAAATAAGAAAAATGCACATCGCTGTACAGCATCAGGAAAAATCTGAAGAGTCCATTACTGTGTCCTGAGGGAATCTTTAAATATCTGAAGGACAATCTAATTGAGAGAGCCTTTACCACTTCAGGATGCTTTGGAGCACCCAAGGGAGAGCAGAGATGGTGACCTGTGACTCGGGTGGCTGTCATTCATGTGCAGTGACATATTTTTCTTTGTACCAAAGTCCTTGAGATAAGGAGGGAAACCCTGGAAGTCAGAAGAAAAATCCTTACAAAGGAAATGAAAGATTCAACTTCATTTGGTACAGGCTTCAAACCAGCAACTCTCATGGATCACACAAAATATACTGATTGGAACCCAGTGGTTTGGTTCCCTGTGCTAAAGGACCATTGTACAATGAAAAATGATATACATTTGAAAACTTTGACTTTGTCAAAGAACATAATTAATTATAATAATTAAAATAATTAGTAAAAAGTATGATATTCTAATAAAATCAAATAAATAAAAAGTAAAGATATCACACTATCAACAAAGGCCTGAATAGTTAGCACTATGGTATTTCCAGTAGTAACATATGGATGTAAGAGCTGAACCATAAAGAAGGCTGAGCTCCAAAGAATTGATGCCTTTGAGTTGTGGTGTTGGCGAAAACTGCTTAGAGTTCCTTGGACTGCGAGGAGATCCAATCAATCAGTTCTATGGGAAATCAAGACAGACTGTTTACTGGAAGAAATGATCACAAGGCTGAAGCTCAATTATTTTGGCCATTTCATGAGAAGACAGGATTCCCTAGAGAAGACTCTGATGCTGGGAAAGATAGAAGGCACAAGAAGATGGGGGAGTCAGAGATGGAGATGGATAGATGAGTTCATTGAAGCAATGAAAATGAGCTTGATAGAGCTCAGAGGATCAGTGGCTTACAGGTGTGCCTGGCTGCGTCCCATAATCTCGGACACGACTGAACTTCAACAACAAAAAAAGCTTGGAAAATATCATAGAGCTAGTTTTTAACTAGAAAATAACTACAATGTGTTGAAATCTGTAGGTATCCATGATTCTTTAGTTTAAGTGTGTGTGTGTGTAAGAGGGACATTTCCATTTATTAAGAGCAGTTCTTGTATCTAATAATTTAATTTACTTCCTGAATGTGTTAACTTCCTACTTCTGAACCAGCGAAGGTAAAGGGACTTGGAGTCAATTTCAGTCTTATCCATTTATTTCCCGACCTCTCTCTGTTTCCTCCTACTCCATCATTCCGTCCATTGTTAGATACAGAAAAAATACCCTCATGGTCCAGCTCTCAGGATGTTATGTGACAAAAAGAAAATGCATTTTAAAACTTTTGATTTTCTCTAAAAATGTTTTAAGACACAGGTCCTAATATATTCTGCAATTACAGCTACTATGAATAAGTTACCCATTGATGACACACAACATGGAGAAGAACAAATCTGGAATATTTCCAAGATGTAGGGGCTGTTAGACAGAGAGTTTCACAGAATCACTGGAATCAAAAATGAAAAGAGAACTCTGGGGATGTTGAAGAACTCCTATGGCTAGAATTGCCCCTTCAACCTTTTAGAGACTGCAAGACATTTGTCTAATGACAGGCAAGTAGGGCAGCCTGTGATGACCCAGAGTTGAGGCCATGTGCACCCCAATTTTCTCCTTCTGGGTCGAGACTGTGATGACACAGAGTTAAGAGGCTTTGTGCACCTACATTTTCTCCCGCTAGGTTGTGCCTTTTGTGTTTAATCTCACAGCTCCCAGCAAACACCTCTTAGGGGATCTCTGGAAATCACAGGTCACTAGCTCAGCTCTAAGGTTACTGACTTAAAAAAATAATAAACTCTTGATTAGAATGAAAATCATATCAGAAATAACATCAGACATCCCGCTGATTAGAATGTCAGAGTCGGACTGCCTTTATTTTACACAACACCAAAAAAAGACTTCCCCCCTCCCCTCATAATCCCCTCCCTGTAACTATGGCTACCAACCCCCTACTTCATACCTTTCTCTGAGATATAACTGATCTGGTATTTTCTGCTGGCATTTAGTGAGGGCAATAAAATAACTTCAAACATGAATACTATCTTTGATCACACCGGGGATGCTAGGGTATAACGTAACATGTGGGGTCATTACACACATTCAAATTCCTGCAGAGTTAACTCTTAGTTGTCACATTCACATACATGTGACATAACACTACTACAGTGCACAGGCCACCATATAGCAACCCCAACATTAATTATTGTGGTCCACACTACACTACACATAAAACAGTCCTTCAATAAGTCTCATCTCCATTTTGATAACCTTGGATATTAGTAACCCAATGTGCCAGAGTCCAAAATAGCAGTGTTGCTTGTAGGGTTTAGGAGAGCCCCAGCATCAGTCATGACAGACGTTTCCTGCGTTGTGATAGGCAATTGCGATAACAGAAAAGGAAATAAGATCAGAAATTAGTCACCTTACCTGTAATGTAGACATTAACCCATCTCTAGGTGTTGTTTGTAGCCTTTCTGCTCAACTGAAGGCAGTATCATTATTTATCTTGAGATCCAAAGCAATTCTGGCATGAAATCACTAAAGATTGAAGATCATCTTATTATTATCATTACTACTCTTTATGATTTAACAATAGTTTCTGTCAAGATATATAAAAAGTACAGCAACTAACAAGGTGAAGAGTAAATACATGAGATAACAAATTCTAGGTAGAAAATCACAGGAAGACATGTAGAAAAAAATATGCATGCTCCCATATACACTGTTTTACATAAAGAACAGCACAGAGCATCTTTTTAGATCTGAGGTGTCCACCATTTCTACATGCTTTTCATGTAAATAAAATAGATTTTCTATGTGATATATTTATAATATTAGAAAGTCAAAGTGCTTTTATAATTATTTTTAAAAGGGTTTGAAAAATGTTTGAAGGGAGGCTAATGGAGAGAGAAGAAGAAGAAGAAAAATTGTCACTCTGTTACATACCACAACGTTGGGATGGCAGCCAACATCTGTAAAATTATTGTAAATTACATCTCCTAGGAAGGTTTTTAGTTGTCAAGAGGGGATGCCTTGAGGTTAGTAGAAAAAAGTTTTTGACTTAAAGAATGAATAGTTTCTTCACAGTAAGGCAGTCACATTGTGGATTTCACAATCGAAGAAGGCAATAACAGCAGATTCATTAGATAACTTTAAAAATAGATTTGGTATACATTTGAATAAAAAAGGCATAACATATCATGTTGGCTAGAACAGGATGGGTATTGATCCAAGGAGTAATCCAATTGGCAGTATTTGGGATGAGGAAGCTTTTTTTCCCGTAATGAGACAACTATCAATGTTTCAATATGATTTTTTGTTTGCCTTCAATAAACAAGTCACACAATTAACAGGTCAAAGGAGATCTAAAAAAGTTGACAGTGATGGACTAAAAGTGTTTTTCAACCTCAGTTACTATGTTACATTAGGCACATGGATAGAAAACAATAATAGAAGATAGATAAATGCAGACTATACTTCATAGATGGAAGAAACAACATTTTAAAGACTGATTTTTTTGTTTAAAATGCTAATTCACATTTAAAAGCCACACCAATATGTCACATGTAATGTTTAATTAAACCTTTATATCGCAGGGAATTGGATAGACTTTGTTGCAATTCAGTGGTCATCAGGCAGCATCTTCCCCCATAAACACCTCTCCTTTCATTAGGAGCTAACTTTAACCAGATGGCACTCAATTACTCAGACAACGATCAATCACACTGGATAATTAATAAATGATACATAAAGATCTGTAACATCAACAAATCAATGGTAAAACCAAGGTCATATTTTTGGCAATAGCATTACTTTCAAATATAGGGCCTTATTTTAATAGTTGCTCGCAAATGCCTCAAACTCATACATTTGGCTTCAGGTATTATTTTTTTATAAATGTTTAGATGTATTATATTGACCCCAGTCTGCAAATTCAAACCACAAGCCTGAACTCCTTAAACCTGCTTTTTTTAAGCCTGGTAATAGTAAATGAGACCGTCATAATGATGTCAGTAAAACATGGAAGTTACACGTAATCAGCAATCAGAGGCTAAGAATTAATTAGTGCCAATAAGTAATATTTGCAGATCGGGGTCACAATCAAACAATCTCTAAAATGCATTAAAGCATCTGTTTTAGTCCATGTGGGTTTCATGATGTGTATTAACCCCTTAAGTCCGGAATCAATATATTTCGATATATTTAAAAATACAATTTTTTGTTGCATATTTGTGGGTTTGAGACTATTGTGCAATTATTTCTAATGTTTTTCCATGCCTTCCCTTGCTTTTATAGTACAGTATTGTGTGTTTTATTGCTGTTACAGCTCTAATAAGTGTTTGAAACAGCCCTTGCAAGTCCTATTTAGTACTTTTTTCAGTTGCGGGTACGACTTTATTTTCGAGCTAGAGCTTCGAGTCTAAAAGAATATAGATTTTGTGTAACTTTAATTATTTAGAGCTAGTAATATTTGGACTGGGCTAAAAACGGTTTTGAGTCTTTGGCCGGCCCGCAGTGATTGTGGGTGGGGAACTCAAAATCAGATTGCGAGTAGCTAATAGAATATGCAGCAATTTACATTTACGATTTGGGCAATAGAATAGGGCCCATAGACTTATAAATCAATACACCCACTAAGTCTGCTAGTGTAAAATTACATTTTCATTTTCACGAATATACTGTAAAAACATACGTTTTTGTATAAATACAATATTAAAGAACAGAAGTAGCAAAATAAACCAGTTTTCTCTGACAACAAATTCCAAGCTGTTATAAAGGGCAGTGTTTTGGGAATTATGTTTAAACTTTAACTTAAAATTTATTTTGAGATAAAAAAAAATGCATTTTGTTAGAAAGTAACTCAATGAATTGTTTGAGACTGTATCGACAATACTAGACCTTGACATTCAGTGGGATTCAACTTTGTGAAGCTTCAGTTTCTCTTCACTGATCAATGAGGTGACTTTTTGAAGTTTCAGTCATCGATACCTGGACATTCAATAATCCCCAGCCACCCACCGAGGATAAAACTGAAATGTCAATCAAGAAAGTTGTACATTTAGTAGCTAAACTTATTGAAGAAGTTCCAGTAACTAACTAAAATCCGGCATCCCTTGCTTAGCCCATGGCAGTGTCGCATTAAAAGATAACTTGCATGATATCTCGTTTAAAAGCGTCTTTTTTTATACAGTAAAAAAAAAACACTTCAGATAAAATCTATTTGGAAATCAAAAATAATAGTTTCCATTCAGAAGGTCTGAGTGCCTGTGGGAAAGTCATTGCATCAAAATCCAGATAGAATCAACATTAGCTGAAAGGGAATCATGTAAAGCATTCCTAGAATGGTAATGAAGTTTGGCGCCCAATTAGGTCGGGTATTTCGAAAGTGCTTCAAAGCTCCATTTATGTACAGACTAGATCAAAGTTGTCTGTCAATTGTCTTTGTAGAAAAAAAAACACATATTCAATTTAACTTCCATTTTTTTTGACTACCGTTTATAGTCTACTGTTTCTTACCAGTTCTGACAGTTTCTGATGACTATCAATCAGCCACTCAGTGGGTGGAACATTGGAACACAATGACAGGAGAACAGAAGATGAAGCCTCGCACACTTTGCACACTGTTCTCTTCTCCACTTTGTGGCCTTTCATTATTCTATTTTTGTATTAATGTGAAATTAATTGTTACTTTCAAACTGCTGTGAGGTAAGAGGAGCTTTATATAATGCAGAGCCATGAGCTCTTCTCCTCTTTGGAAAGGAATATCATTGTCACAATCATACAAAGCTTATATAAATGGCCATTCATGTTGCCCCATTTTATATTTAGAGTGAAACTGAAGATTCAAGTTCCTGTTATGTACCAATAAAAATATAATTATTTCAACTGGAAGGTATTAAAAGGTCCTTTAGTGATAGAAACCCAGCTTTGAATTTGAAACATTATGGATGACTCTCAAGAGATCATTCTACTAGACTGGCCTTGGTATCAGTATCTAGTTAGCTCATGATTGCTGAATAGCTCCTTCATTTAATGGTTCTTTTTCCATATGGCTTCTGATTAGTCAATTTATAGACACCCAGAATCTGTGGATAGGAAGCAATTGCTCCAGTAACGAGTTAATTAGGTACTGATAACAACACCAGCCTGGTGGGAATATCTCTTGATCTGAGTGACAGCAAAAACGCACTACATTTAAAGTTGTTTTTCTATTTCTAAATAATATTTTTTTAATGTATTCAGTTGCAAATATTGTTATTTTATTACTGCTTCTGCTATCTTGACATAATTGGGACCTTTGCTGTTGTACTCTTTAATTACTACAGTCAAAAAAGCTGACAATTATGTAATAGTGAAGGGGTTTTATAACAAATTAAATACAATATGGCTTGCTTTAAAGTGACAGTGAGAGTATTTTTTTTCTTTCCTGCAGCTGAAAGAGGGTATTTTAAAATGTCCCACTGTTTTGCTTCTGACCTATCCCAGCGGATCATGAGGATTCTTGTTGATTTCCCTGCTAGCAGGAATGAGCCCAGACTGGGATTCAACCATCGAACAGGACCAAGGGACCACCAGAACCAAAATAGCAGAGTCACCGACTGTAACTATAGTCAATCAGATGCAGCATCAATAACCCCAATTTATAGGATTATCCCTTCACCAGAATAAATAATACACGTAAATTATGTATATCCAGACTGACAACTCACTATTGATGTGGTACAGTATTTTGCATACCCAGTCCAACCATAACGGGACATCACATATTAACAGCACAAGTATAACATGACTCATCACAAATAGGAAGGCAGACAGTAAATCATGACCCACACTACATAATATGGCTGTCACACACAAACATCTGTAGTAATATTATCTATCTTGGGCCTACATGGCAACAGCAAAATGGCTCCTATGATATTCTAGGCAACATTAAATGGTGGTAATTGTCCACGTACCTAAGTATTTGAGCGATGATTTAAAAAAAAAGAGGAGAAGTAATGTTATTGTACCCCATGGTGGACTATAGTAGTCCTTAGTCCCCAAAGTCCAGTGCCCCCCCCCCCCCCCCCCCCCCGGGTGTGACAGTTTTGTTTTTTCAAATGGAGCTCACAAAGTAGGAAAACTGATTCAGATGTTTAATTGATCTGGGACTTTACCTGGCAGCCAATGAGCAGTAATATAGATGCATGATTTATACTTGTCTGCCAATGAAATGTACAGACATTTGTATGCTGTGTGCACATCCCATTGGTTTAAATTAAGTTTTTACAGGTTTTACTAATTCATTTTTAATGCAATACACAACTTAGTTAATGTTTAAAATCTTCTTTTAAATGCATAAAAAGGGTGTATCTTGTCCCTTTTTTTATGCAGTCCATGACATTTTTTTGTTATTCATATTGTAGCAGCAAACCAATGAGCATAAGTATTAGTTTATCTAATGGGCTAAAAGATGGCAGTCAGCTCATGTGCTCAACTCGGTGGTACTAGTCATGAGAGACTGGAAGCAACAAGATAGTATTTTTGACTTGCCACTTTCCATAAGTGGAACAGGTAGTGTCATAAGTGTTAGGCTTAAAAGGTTAAACTAGGGCTAGACCTGAGATCTGGGGTAATATCCATTATGACTGGTACAAATGAGAATTTCAATACAAGTGCTCAAATGATTGATGTAAAACTAGCTTGATGATTATTGCAAGTTTTGTGGAATAATTAAGATCTGTTCATGATCAAAAAGTCTCTCTTTTTTGTTTGTTCTATGGATCGAGGCAGATAGGACATCTCTGATAAATATCATAAAACTGGCCACAACCATTCTTCCGATCATGGCTTCTAGTTCTTGTATACCTCTTTTTCTCTGGAAAATACTTCCTTCCTGTACTTAATCATTTGATATATTTGACAGGTTCCCAGGTGGTCCAGTGGTTAGGATTTGGTGTTTTTACCGCTACAGCCTGTATTCCATTTCACTCAGGAAACCAAGAGATTACACCACCCTGAAGCCATGCAGGGTTGGGCCTAGTCAAGACTTGTATGGGTGACCACCTAGGAATACCAGAGCTGTACAGTGTTGCCCCCAAAAAAGGGAACTAGAAACCCACTCCAGTATCTCTGACATGAAACCCGAGTGGATCAGCATGACCAAGGACATAAAGATGTGCCTTGTAGTCGGAAACTACTGAACGACGCCCAAACAAATAGGACTAAATAGTCCCTTCCACTCAGTAGCGTCTGCTAAATATAAGACTTTCTCTACAAATGCTTTTAAGATCATGGCTTACATAGCTGCTATTATTAGCGTTGCAGCAGGTGCCAAACATTGGTGCCCACAAGAGGGTGCAAAACATTGGTGCCCACAAGAGGGTAAAGGCTCTCTGCTATTGGCAGTGGTCTGGAGTAAAGGGACTGTCTTAATTTTTTAGGTGCCATACTTATACTAAGGTGATCTGACCATAATATATATTTGACATTTTATTGACTCCTACAGGCACCTACCTTATATCAGAGAAGTTGCAAGATGGGGCTTCTCATCTCAAGTTTTTCTCAAATTACAGTGGTCGTTAAATTCTCTTTTTTTAAATGAACAATTCAAATGTAGACTATTTCAGTGCATAAAAACACACACAAGATTTAATTTTTTTTTCCTAACGAATTTGAAAAGAACTGCATCAGTTTACGACATATTTCTCTACATGTTTATAAAACGGAATTCATTAGTCCTAAAAATTAATTACGCATAATTTTGCAAATAGTGGCAAAGAGGGATTTCCGAGTGCTGCAGTATATATGCAAAATGCTGCCTCTGTAGCTTACAGCTGTAATGAAATCTTCCTTGCCAGGCGCTCACTTTTTCCTTTTGATAGACTTCTCTCCGTTGAAGTCTTTAAAAACCATTTAGCATTACTTTATGCCATAGGCTAAAATGCCAGTCTATTAAAAGCCTTGCTTACATTATGTCCCACCTAAATGGTAGTTAAAAGGGTATCAACATTATGCGCCGTTTTAACGACCTATCATATACTTTTATACATGATCTTCAGTAAGACTTGGCCCTGTGTACTGTTTCTGGTTATTAGCAGAACAGATGGCTACACGTTTAGTTTTAAACAGACAATTCTCAAGTCTTCTCTAAGGAACCTTCTAAATCACTTTTATTCTAAGGGAGCCTGTAGAATATTGCTCTGCCGATCAAGGTGTTGCACATTAATTTTACGTAAAGAAACGTGTATGTGCAATGTATAGCAATGAGACCCTTCCTAGATCTCTGCCTTGTCCTGGTGAAGGGGCTTGTGTATTTAAATGAAGCTGTGAGTTGTACTATGCAGGGTCACCCAAGATGGGCAGGTCATAGCAGAGAGGTCAGAAAAATCATGGTCCACTTGAAAAGGAACTGTCACCCACGTCAGCATCTTTGCTAAGATAATATTATGGATAAGCATGATCACAGACATAAAAATTGATGTGCCTGGCATGCTGCGGGCCATAGGGTCACTGAGAGTCAGACATGACTGAATGAGGACATGGGAACTCAATTCACAGTATGGGCAGTCAGACTGTACTCAGTACCAAACAGTGGCAGAGCTAGAGAATGGTGGGCCCTGGTGCATGGCCCCTCCCCTGGTACCAACTCACTCAGTCATCCCCTCTCAGAATCCATCCCCACACAGGACCAACCCCTTCCATCACCCACCCTACAAAACCCAACCCCTCTGTACTTTGCTGTGCTTCAGCCAATGTTCTCTCTCACCTCTTCCCTGATACACATCCCCAGCATGCTGAACTGCTCCACGCTGCCACCTCTTGGAATGCTCTACAGAAAAAAAAGACACAGCACTGGGCCCTGGTGCATTGCACCACCTGCACTACTGGTATCTCCATCCCTGGTACCAAAGGAGACTCAAACAGCAGATTCAATAGATTAAAACTGGATAGATAGATTTGAATAAAATGGTATATGACAGCTAAAAGGACTCTGTTGTTTAGGTTATACTTATGGAGCATGAAAATGTGCCTATACATTGTATTATCCATTTTTCACTAAAGTAAATAGTTACTAAGTAATTCTTTAATGTTAGTGTTGTATTTTTAATGCAAATGAGCAGCTCCTGAATACTAATTAGACACTTTTTTAATTAGGATTGCAAACTACTTGTCTGTCTCTGTAGTGGCCAAAACAATGACCTGCAGTGTTATAAGGCAGGTAGATCCCACTCCCACCCTTATCAAGCACAATTCAAATTAGCATATTGAGATGTACACTAGAATAAAGGAGCAGCATAATTAATGCTAAATATCTCAGGAAGCACTTACTGTAAAGGAAAATAGCTAGTACAATGAAGAGATTTTTGTTCAGCTGATGGGTGGGCTTATGGAAAGGTACATTGTGATTGTAAGTGCTTGACCTTGGCCATGGTCAAAAATGCTACTTAGTGGCTATGGGCCACAATATGTAATGGAGGGCTTGTTGCTGTAGTGGCTATGGCCCAACTATGCATGTAAGACTTATGGAAAGCCACATGTTTTAGTAGATATAAGCCTGAACCTGCATGGAGGACTTCTGGAAAGCCGTATGGTGATAATAAAGGCATGACCTTGGGCATGGGCAAGGACACTGCTTAGTAGACATGGGTCAAAAATTACAATATAGAGCAAGGTGAAAGCTGGTATGAACTTGATGCAGTGATGGGTAGAACCATGGCTCTCCAGCAGTGTGAATGCTCTCAGGGACATTAGAAATGGTCTAAAATGGAAGCAGAAAGTGTTAGTTGAATCCCACATGTGTGGCCTGGCATACCTTAGATAGGGATTATTTGTTATTCTCATGGGTATTAACAGAAGGCTAGTGGCTTATCCTTGATGCCAGAAGCTTGCCAGGCTGTTAGCTTCATTTTTTTTTCCAAATTAAATTTAAATGGCAAAAAAGTCTAAAATACTAGTTTATGAATTTATTTGTTTTAAATAAAAAAATGACAAACGTTTGCAATCATCTTGTAGCTCCAGCAGATAAAATAACAGAGCTATTTGGATTTTATTCATAATATAATTCTGTTTATATGCATTTGAATTGTTAAATATATAAGGAGTAAAATAATTATATCATATACACTATATTATCACGTTCTACTATATATGATTTTGATGGTATTCTAGACTAATTAGTGCAAGTGTATGCTAACGAGTGACATAATTTGACTGTTTTTTCTCTGGTGGGCAGAAAGATCTACCCGTATGCAATCAGCATGTGCATGCATTTAGCTCCCATCACCTATAATTGTGGAGCAAACTGTGCTGCAAATTAGCTTGCTGTGCCTCTAATTAGCATAGCGTGTCAAGTGGAGCAACTTATATTCTTTTTATATAAATTATACTTTTATCACACTAGATCTTTTCTGCATGCCTCAATTCTTTAGACCATCTCCTTACTTTAAAAACTCTCAAACACTATATCTGTTTAAAGAAGAGTATCACCTCCACCCTAACATGTTCCTCAATGAAGCTATGACCTATACCATGTAGGGTCACCCATAATGGGCAGGTCATGGCAGAGAGATCAGACAAATTGCTGTCCATTCGAGAAGGAGCAGGAAACTGACTCCAGTATCTTTGCCATGGAAACCATATGGATAAGCACAACCAGAGACACAGACAGATGTGCTGTGTCCATATGGTCACCGAGTGTCAGGATTGACTGAAGGACTGAACAACAACAATGAGCAACACAGTGTTCCTTAGCTTAGATTAAAAACTGTTATAGAAATGTATACAGTGCTTTTCACCAAGAAGGGACTCAAAGAGCTGGGTTGCCCAGGGATTGCAAAGCTCATCCAAGAGGGCCGAGAAAATTAACTTGAGTCAGACAGACTGAACACATTAGATGGATATGTTTTTGGCCACGTTTCAAGCATAATTACATTTCTTTTCTTACACATTAAATAATAATGTAGCACATTGACCCGTTCCATGGCAACCCCTTCTCAGTACATCTGTATATTTACAAATACTTACATTTCTGGTTTATTAGTCATTTATCATATATACCACTTGAAATATTACTTCATGGCTATACTCTATGATAGACTCCATCTGTTAATTAGTTTAATTAGACTTACTGTCACAATAATGTATTATTTTTACAGTAAGTATTTATAAAGTATGTCAGGCTATAATAATACAACGTAAGAAACTGATACAAGGGAGGATGAGGTGCCTAGTCCATGGAACTTGCAATCTAGAATGTATGACTGCGAGTGGGAACCAAGAAGGTGAGAGAAATGCATTATGGACAGTGGTTGAGTCCCCAAGCTGTATCCATTGAAAGTGGCTTTTTAGTTAGAGTTGAGTCAGTTGGCCATAGTGGAAGGTGTGGGTTATGATGACCACTATAGTCTAAAAATAATAATATAGACAATACAGTTTTTTACAGTTGATATTGAATTATGCTACAGTGGCATCTTCCATATACGAGTTAAACATATAAAGGCTCTGTTTGTTTGTGTTTTACTGTGCAGATTATTAGAATAAAAAAAATGGAAATATTGTTGACCTCTAAGGGTTAGGGTGGAAGGATACTTTGAAACAGAGATTTCAGAGAGCATTTAAAGGTTTAAAAACAGAGAGCTTGTTCAAACAAAATAAGTAATTCCACAGAGTAGGTTCAGTTACAGGAATACCCTACATACAAGAGTGAGAAAGATGTAACAAACGTAGATAAGAGATACTGAGACAGTTTGGAACAGGTACAGCAATCCCCTCCCTCCGTGCCCCTCTCCCACCAGACCCTGGTTATTCTTAATTTATTGAATCACTCAAATGACATGCACCTGATCAATCAATTGACATGATTACTATTCCTACTTATTCCGCTTAGATTACACTCTCGATCATTATGTTTCCTATTACTTTCTTCTTCAGCATTAGCTCCTTCCTGTTTCTTGGTCTATCCTCCTCATTTTATCCACATCATGTCTCCAACAACATTACCATCCTACCTTCCCTGCTCTCCTCCCTTCTGCTCTGCTCCACAAGCTCCCCTCCTTTCTCTGCCAATCACTATTTCCATTTTGTAAAGTTCATAAGCAGAAATGCTTTTGCAAATCCAACTCTCATCTCCTCTCACTCTCACTGCTTATTTTGCTGGCTGCTGGATATATATCTCCTAACCCTGCCCCCTCATTCAGTCCCACCTTTTATCTGCCACGCTCAGCCACCAGGTCTGCAAACGCTGTCCATAATCTATGTTATTGAATTTTGTCCTTCTGCTGTATCTGAAATGTACCCTTCCCCATTCTGTAAAGCTGGCTTTCCCATTTGCAGGTTATATTATCTGACTACTAGGGGCAGATTACATATTTCATACAAGAGCCAGTCACCTCAAATAACTTTCTATCATATCTCTTCCATCTACCACTAAATGAAAAAACTTTCCAACTTCCCACACTTTCCTACCAAAGCAAATGTTCATATCTTTCCTGACCCTCGCTTATCCTTATCTTTCTTCCCCACGTTTCTGCCTCTTCCACTCCCTTTATTTTATAAGGAGCGAGTTTCCAATCTTAGTAATCTGAGTAAGTAAAGGTCCATTTCCTACTGCGCACATATAAACTTCCTAAATATTCACAGTCACCTCCCACCTCAGAAAATCTACCAAAAACAAAAATGGTAGATTCCAAAGCAGCAAAGGTAATACAGTACAAGCCACATGTTCGTTTTACATTCTAAAAGAATGGTGACATTCTAAAAGAATGGTGACCATATTAAATTATAGCTTATCAAAACAAGATATACAAGACCACAGTGGTCACTTAAATATCATCCATATATTGTATTTCACAATTATAACATGTATCTAAAATATGTCAATATCTAACTTATTTAAAAAATAGTTATACATTGTATTAGCTATTTTCCAAGTTAAATAATTTTTGAGATATAGCTTATTTTACTGTGTGTGGCACAGTATGCTAATTTGTGACATAGTATGCTAATGAACAGCATTGTTTACAAATACAAATATCTATCCCTGTATTACCATACATTTTATGCAGTTAGAATTACTTCTCCAAATAAATCAGGCAAACTAAGGCATTAGTTTAATTACTTTGTTGAATATTGCGACTCACAGAGAAAAGAGAGCATATCTCTGCAGTGATTTTAATTCAGAACATGACAGTGAAAGATATTATGGGAAGAAGTTTATACAAAGCCTTGAAGAAAAAAAGGCAAATATACTTATTTCTATACTACTTTTGTTGTACCCTAAAACCAGTTATCTTCCCAATGTGCATTTTGCCTTCTTATCATGATCTGCTTTTGGATGGCTGACTGGGACTTCCTTTAAACAACAACCAATGGCCCTTAAGGGCCTAAACCTACCCTACAAAGAGCTCATTACTGGGGGCAAAATAAAAACCTGGTCGGGACTCTCATGCCTCCAACTATAAAGGGAAAAATCCCCATGTTAACGCTCATTGAACATAGGTCTGTTTGTGATTGGCTCATTTGTATCAACCAGGCAAGTAGGCGCTGCTCTAATTGGCAGCGATCAATCACAGAGCTAGCTCCAAGGAAGCCACCTGATTTGCTAAGGACAAACAGGAGCAGTTCCAGCCAATCACATGAGCACCTAGGGGGAGAAGCCCTGATTGATTCCCTAGCAGCTCATAGAAGGAATGGAGTAGAAACCAGCTGCCATTATTTTTTACATAAATAAGACCATGGTTGTGTCCATTTAAGGGAAAAATCATGAGTTTTTAGTTTATTTTTTCAATTTTTTTATTTCAATATATTAAAAAAAGTTGTTTTATGGTGATATTAACATAATTTTTCAGATTTTTGGGGCACTTAATTGTCCTCCTTATTCCCTTGGTCTTTTTCTAATAATATTATTGTTCCCCTTAATACATCCTAGTTTTCTGTAAAAGACTATTCTGTCTTATTTGGAGCTTTAATATAATTTTTATGCAAACACCATTCGCTTAGCATAATCTCCATCCACTGGTTCTAATCAAAAACTAATCACTAACAAAACTGAGCTCTCAGTGGAATATTTACAGTGTTGTACTAAATATAACCCAATCAATATTTGGAATAGTGACATTTGTATGTCCAGTACTATCTCACTGCTTCAGCTTCCCTATTTATAATTCAGTCCTACATTCCTACTTCACTTTTTTCCTCTGTTTCGTTCCCTATGCTGTGTGTCTCTAAATTTAAACAAAAACGCATAAAAAGTGATAAAAGCAAAGCTATTTCATGGCCGCATGTGGTCAAGGTGCTACTGAGTTCACATTTTAATGGAACAGCTTCTTCTCAGGGGACAGGATCAGACATACAACGTGAAACTTCTTCCTAACTAGGAGAGCATTAAGGAATCAGACCAGCGGCTCTATATTCCCTGTACACATTCTCAGATTAGTGTAGATGGGCCAGAGGTGTAGGACACACAAATTCCACACACAGCAAACAACCCTGAGATTAACTTTGCACTGCTCTCAAAGTCACATTTACAGCCAGATGTGATTTAGTATTTTTTTTAACTTTATAATGGAACTTTTCATGTATTTTTGTATTATTTTTATATTATTTAAATGTTCTAACCAAGTTTATTTAATTCATTTTTCCCTTTCATATAAACTGTACTTACTTTTAACAAGTCAATAGACTAACAGCCTGTCAGCTACTGAAATCTCCTGTTTCTTCCTGTGTACTCTCATGCATGCTGTTATCCTTTAATCTGGCAGCACAGCATTCTGGGAGTCAATTCTAAAGTAAGGCCATACCCACAGTGTCTCATTTTCTTTTTAAAGAAAATATCACATAATCTTCTTGTCCCCTTAAGATTGTTATCCCTATCTCTCTTGCAAGGGTTCAATGATTGGAACTTAACCCAGTAATCAACCAGTCATAAATAAAAAGTAATATTTTGAGTTTACTATTATCCAGTTGGTAAATGACCACAAGGAGTCTCCCAATATAAAATGTGTCAACTTGTTTCTGAAGTAGGTAACAAACGAAACAACTGCAACAGTGTAAGCAATGATCATAAAAACGTTTTTAGTGATTATTATTATTATTATTTTATTATTATCTTTTATTTGTATCGCGCCAACATATTCTGTAGCGCTGTACAGGGGATAAGAACAGGGGAAATATAAATTTAACAAATTCAAAAGTTGAAGGGCCCTGTTTTGAGAGTGATAATATTTACTTTTAAAAAACACTTTGTGTTTGCTTGGAACCTGAGGGTATAATCTGATCTACTGGTCAGAGGAGGAAGACCAATGAAAAGGCTCAGAAGTTGGTAGCTTGAAAGAATAATTGCAAGGCATTCTCCTGTAAAAATGTAGATGCTCTTCTCACACATGCAACTTTTGTCAAGGTATCATGGATACCTCCATAGTGTAGCATAAGCATCAACATTTTCTTTTCTTATTAAAACTGGTTTTAAATCTAATAATGCTCTTAGACTTAAAGTACCACTGCAATGTCCTACCAAGAGGTGATGATTATTTGAATTCTGCATCCATCATTAGTAAATTTCCTGTATAAAATAATGTAAATATTCAAATTAGCGTATCAGCTTCCTCTTGATGCTGATCTCGACCTGATAAGTTCATCAGGAGCATGGTTGGGGGGTTGGCTAAGGGACAGATCTAAATAGCTTTAAAGAGCCGTATATCTAACTCTAAGTTCTCTTCATGGTGTTAAAGAGAGCAAAATTGTATGTTAAAAGGATCTATTTTTTAATTATACTAGTAACACATGAAATGTCTAAAGTTTTAAGTCTGTTTAAATACAAAGTCTATCCTGCCTACTGGCTCTTGCATGAGTAAAAACATATAGCCAAGCCACACAGTGAAGACAGTGATTGATAGCAGTTTATCCCTGTACTCAGGAATGCACTTACCAGTTCACCCATAAAGTACCTTTTTAGGTAATTCCAGCAATTCATGTGTACACAGCTGAATTTGTCAAGGGTTAATTCCTTTTTTCTTTTGCTTATGACACAGAGCTGTAGCTGCGGGTTTGGCTGTAGGCAATCAGTCAGTGACAAATGTAAACACATTTTATTTTATATGATTTCTTAGTAAAAAATGCACGTATTTCAAAGATTGAAAAAGATCTTTACTGTGATGTGGTCCAAATTGTGACCATTAAGAACAACCTGATTAAACGGACCAAACAATGATTCATAGGCTGTCCCTACTGATAGAACTTATTTCCACTGGAAATCTCTTTAACACAACAAGTCTCAAGTTAGTGGAGATCATCATGTTAGTCTAATTTTTTGTCTGACCTTGTACTGGGTGGATATCAGCAGCAGCTTAATTTTGAAAGTTTAATATTGAATTTTGCTTTTTAAAATCATTGAATATGAATGTTAAAGGTATGTAGAAGTCTCCTGGGTTTGTAAATATTTCCTAAAAAACAGCCACTGATTAGTAGAAGAATATGTATTATATTGAAAAGTTGAATGTACTTACATATTTATACTGTATGCTGCATACTGCTATCTGAATGTGCACACCCCTAGTAAGCTTATATAACTGCTAGGTACAGGTTGTGACCTTCAAAGGAAGTGCTGCCAGTCACATGGTTGCTGGGGTCACAGCTGAAATTTTCCACAAGGAGACAGAGACAGAGAGAAAAAAACACCAGCAGCAGTTGATGCAGGTAACAGACAACCTGCAGGATTGTAATCTAGTTTGAATGTGCTGCACAAATAGAGTTTATATGAAAATACATAGCACTTTCTAACATGTGCCAGGCTACATATCCCAGACTGCTTTGCAGCCCAGACAGAAAGCCCAGATTGTGATACAAATGTTTCAGCCTCTGCTTCCCCCTGATTGGCCAAAACAATTTTTGAATTTGATGCTAATTTAGCCTGGGGTTGGAAAGGGTGTTAACCCTAATTTTCAACTGTCAGAAGTTACAAGACATTTTGCTAATTTCAAGGTAAAGGTTTATTGTGGTATTTTGTCATGCAAAAAAAATGTTTCCATATATTACTGATTCTCCTCTATAAAATAATCTCATAATCCAGGAAACCTAGATATGCCTTTAAGGATCAATTTCTAATTAAACAATATATCTCATGTTGTTTGGGCATTATAGTGCTCATTTAACTCATTGAAACATATATATTGGCAACAACAAAAAATAGAGGTGCTTAATGAGAGAATGAACAAACCTTAATAGGTCAGTTCTATGGAAATGATAACCCACTCTGAGAGCAACCTCTTTTAACTCATGTGTGGCCTTCAAAGGGAGAACATACATATTGTTTTCATAAAACATTGTCTCTTCAGTCTGTTGTAGGAAAAAAATGTAATCACTAATATAGTTTCCATAAGTGCATAATGCACCAGTGGGAGCACATGAACACTACGGAGGGGTGAGAGACACAGGGAAGGGAGAGGGGGGGGAGACACAGGAGAGGGAGAGTGGGAAGAGACACATGGGAGGGAGAGGAGGGAAGAGACACAGGGGAGGGAGATGGGGAAGAGACACGGGGGAGGGAGATGGGGAAGAGACAAAGAGGAGGGGGAAGAGACATAGGGGAGTGAGAGGAGAAAGAGACAAAGAGAAGGGGGAGACACAGGGGAGGGAGGGGGAAGAGACACAGGGGAGGGAGAGGGTGAGAGACACAGCAGAGGGAGAGGGGGGAGAGACACAGGGAAGAGAGAAGGGGAGAGACACAGGGGAGGGAGAGGGGGAAGAGACACATGGGAGGGAGAGGGGGAATTGACACGGGGGAGGAAGATGGGGAAGAGACACTGGGGAGGGAGATGGGGAAGAGACACAGGGGAGTGAGAGGGTAAAGAGACAAAGAGAGGGGGGAGACACAGGGGAGGGAGGGGGGAGAGAAACAGGGAAGGGAGAGGGCGAGAAAGAAACACATCTAATATTATACTGTCATTTATGATGGGTAAACAACTAGTTAAATGATCATTCAAAAGATATGTTTTACATTTTTTTACTGCAGCGAAAGGTTGTCCTGCTCCTACAGGTTCAGTGTACAGCTGTAGGTTTTATCCTATTAAAATAAGAACATAATCTTGTGACTCGTGATCTAATTGCAAACAGCCCACTCATTACATCAAGTTTAATATCTCATAAGTAAAAATAATGCCTTATTTCTGCTAAGCACTGCACATTATTTGCAGAACAGATCAGCGACCCAAACAGCTAATAATCTAATTAGGTATTACTAAGGCATTCTGGAACCTATACAGAGTGGATTACATTAAAACGCATTTATGTAACTGCATTACGAATTTAAACAGTAAATGAGAATAAAATATTCAGTAATTAACTCTGGTGCAAACAATAATCTTAATTTTTATTAGCAAAGAGGGGGAAAGCAGAACTTTGTTAAAGAATTAGTTGATTTCTAATTTTATTATTAAAAGTTGTAAAAATATGCAAACAATATTATAAAGTTTTTAATGAAGGGTCATTGACTCCCCAGTGTGAGAATGTTTGTTTGAGACTGTTTGAAGAAAATATAGATATATAGTTTCTATGTTAATAGCAAGACTGCATGTTGATATACAAATTCAGAATACAGTGCAAATGGCCATAGCTGTTTGTAGATACTTGTTGCTTCTTCTGAATTACAAAATTATGGAAACACATAATGCAAAGTAAGTGGTGCTAATAAGTAATCTTGTAATTATGATACTATAAAAGTGTGACTACAATTAAAGTTAAACCAATTAAAGAATCAAATGAAAAAATTTAATATTTTTATAAATCTTAGAGAAATATATTAAATATATTTGGCTTACTTGCATTATTCTGCCACTCACATAGCTCAGTATAGGGGCTGACATTGTGTTCCTCACAGATATCCTCGTCCATGTTGTTTAGCTGGTGCTTGCAATTGTTCATGCACACATGATATCACTGGTGGGTAGAGCCAGCCACACAGCTGGGCAGGTTCCACTTACAACATGGCAGGAGGAATGTAATCCACCCCCCTAGAAGGAAAGGAGGACTTTATTAAACAAATACCATGTAATAGATATTATTGTACAGCAAACAAGACTCTTCTATCATTGTAAATAATATAAGTTTATGAAAAGACCATTGTGCAATGTGAATTTTGAAGCATGAGTATGTGGTACATAGAAGCAATGCTGCCATTTATAAGAAAACACATGTAATGCCTATATTGGTGCCTGTTTAATGGACTACACAAGGATTATTTTTAATGTGTACTCCCTTGATAACGTGCAACATGTCTTTTTTTGTAGTCTGTGTCTACTTTTAACGTCTGCAGACATATCAGCCATCAATGTCATGTGTAAAATGTGCACTTTATCTGACTTTGAAAAGGGGATGGTCATTGGCTTTCTGGCCAAAAGTGGAGTTATTTCTGAAGCAGCGCACTTTGTGAACTGTTCTTGTGCTGCTTTGGGTAAAGTGTACCATGACTGGACAAACTGCACAATTGCACATAAACGGCGTGGAAACTGCAGAGCACCGCGTTTGATAAATACGGATAAATACACATCTACACAGGGCTGGACTTGTAGTATCTCTCCATGATGGGGTTTACGGTAATGAGATGCCACAAATGTTAGGATAACTATGCTCTTTACAATTGGCTTTTTTTAACAAAAGTCTCCCTTATGTCCTGGATTTGTAACTTGTTTTTATTCGCTATTGTGATCTGAAGAATAATACAAATTATTATCTTTGTTAGTTAAAACCCATTTGTTTCATTGTGTTTTATACCTTCCACATAAAAAGTCTGGACAAATTACTCTCTATGGCTTTTAATTTTGGGCTAATCTTATGGGATTACTCCACTTTTGTTTGTTTTGAGATATAACGTATATACTCGAGTATAAGCCAAGTTTTTCTCTCCCCCCCCCCATGTCTCTCCACCCCTGTGTCTCTTCCCCCCCTCTCCCTCTCCAGGGTAGGGTGGAGGAGGGGGAAGAGACACAGGGGAGGGAGGGGGAAGAGACACAGGGGAGGGAGAGGAGGGGGAGAGACACAGAGGAGGGAGGGAGGAGACACAGGGGAGGGGGAAGAGACACGGGGGAGGGAGAGGAGGGGAAAAGACACAGGGGAGGGAGAGGGGGGAGAGACATAGGGGAGGGAGAGCGGGGAAGAGACACAGGGGAGAGAGAGGGGGCACAAGAAAGGGGCACAGAGGGCACACATGAGGGGGACACAGAGGGCACAAGAGGGACACGGGGGCAGCACATTTCCCACAATCGGCTTATACTCGAGTCACTACGTTTTCCCAGTATTTTGTGGTAAAATAGGTGCCTCGGCTTATACTCGAGTATATACGGTATATATATATATATATATATATATATATATATATATATATATATATATATATATACAGTCATTTTATTTTGAAGCTTTTAATAACTTTGCTTTGTTTTCATATAATGTAAATTATAATTACTATATATATATATATATATATATATATAAATGTTTACTGTTTCAATTTCCTTCACCTTTTCTAGTTACTGTTATTTTCTAAATAAACTTGATAAATAAGATTTGCTAAAAACAATGGAGCTTCCATTAGTTAAACTGCCAATCACTGTCTCTTTCCTGAAATATACATTGCCTGCATGAATGCATATGTGTGCATTTAAGGCAAGACCCTTCACACACTTGTTTTGTTCATCATGAATGTGTTGTGTCAGATGTACAGTGTCAGCAATCAGCAACTAGCCTGGAAATTAGGAAGTGCAGTTTTCTGTGAAATGGGGCTGTTGCCTCAATAGTCCCTGATTGCCCAGGATGGCTACTCCATTTTCCTCATTTTTTAACTGATTCAAGTTGACAATAGAAAATATAATTTTTAGATAACAATATACATATTCTTTGATAGCATGTTTTATATATACTGTGTATATATACATATATATATATATATATATACATCCACACATATATATAAATACAGAAGCAACTTGCCCGTCATAGTTGGCGATGTGATATGTTATGTCTGGGCTGTCTCCCTCTATGCCCCTTCTCTCTCTCTCTGTGCCCTGTGTGCTCTCTGTCTCTTTCCCTCCCCTCTCTCCTACTCCCTCCCCCTTGTCTCTCTTCCTCCCCTCCTCTCTCTGTCACCCTCATTCTCTCTACCCCTCCCTCTTTGCCTCCTCTCTCCCCTTCCCCTCCATGTCTCTCTCTCCCTTCCCCTCCCTCTCTCCCCCTCCTTCTCTCTCTCTGAATCCTCTCACCCCATCCCTCCCCTCCTTCTCTATATTTCTCCCCTTCTTCTCTCTCTTCCCTCCTGTCCTTCTCTCTCTCCCTCCCTTTCCATCCCTCTTCCCCTCCTCTCTCTCTGTATCCTCTCCTCCTCCCTCCCTACCCTCCTTCTCCCTTTCTCTCCCCCTCCTTCCCTCTCTCTTTTTCCCTCCTTATCTCTCTGTCTCCTCTCTCCCCCTTCCCTCTCTCTCTTCCTCTACCTGTCTCTCTGCTTCCACTTTCCCCTCCCTCTTTGCCTCCTCTCTCCCCTCCCTCTCTCTTTCCTCCCTTCCCTCTCTTTTCCCCCCTCTCCCCTTCCCTTCCTCTACCTCCTATTCCTCCCCTTCCCCTCCATCTCTCTCCCCCCTCCTTCCCCCCTCTCCACTTATTTTCTTCCCCTCCTCCCCCTCCTCTCTCTTCCTCCTGTTCCCTCTCTGCATCCTCTCTCCCCCTGTTCCCCCTCATTCTCTCTCTCCCCTCCTTCTCTCTCCGCTCCTCCTTCTCCCTCCCCTCTCGCATTCTCTTTCTTCCTTCCCTCCTCTCTCTCTCCCCCTCCTTCCTTCTCTCTCTTTGCATGTCAAGCTCAGTTTTCCCAACTGTATTTCTGAGAAATTTGAGCAGAAAAAAGTTTATTAATCACCAATATTAAACAGCTTTTAAGCAAAGCACAGGGTTGGATTTTGCCTTTCTGCAGAGATATTCGGAGAGGACCAAAAGTAAAAGCACCCTGGAACTGGCAATTTAACTCTCATTGCATCATAAGCTTATTCCTTTAGGTTCTTTACACATCCTGATCTCAAAGGGAAATTACTAATAGGAGGATTTGCAATGTATGGTCCATTCAGCACATGATGGCCTGTAAGCTTAATGAGTCTAATAGTACAGACATTCTTGCTTAGGGTTAGCCTAACAGTTTGAGTACCATATAAGCCATTGCGGCAGCACTTTTTAAACAATTATAAACCATTCAGAGGAGCTTTAAATGAAAACATTTAATACATTTTCTGTTTGATTTAATTGCTCTACATGATGATGTTGAGATTTTTTAGTAGTCTTTTTAGTAGTCCTTTAAAAGACAGTGTTATTTTTTTAGGATATTTACAATAATTAAACTTAGTAATGTGAAAAATGGTTTTAGAAAAAAAACTATAGAAGCACAGCCTCTAGATTTTTTATATGCATTTTTTTTTCTCAGCTGATTCAGTTATATACTTTCTGAAAACATGTTGCATATTTTCAAGTATAGTTCTTCAAAATTGTTTTACAGCACACCAGACAATATGAATGTTTTTGGTTCTGCTTATCCATATGCTTTTCTTGGCAAAGATACTGGAGTGCTTTGCCAGTTCCTACTCCAGTAGTCCTCGATTTGTCGACCTCTCTGCTATGACCCACCCATCTGGGATGACCCTAGATTGTATAGCTCACAGCTTCATTGAAGGATACAAGCCCCTTCACCACAACAAGGTAGAGATTCAGAAGGGGAGTATAATATAAATATAGAACTATATTGGTTTATGTAAAATAATGCAAATCTGATCGTACTGAAATCCCATCAGAAACATGCAAGGTTAGACTTTCCACCCATTTTGTTTAAATGATGTATAGCTGTACTGGTCCATCCACAATATGAAAGACCCAACAGCCACCAGAATACAATTTAAAATCATGACCCTAACATATAAAGCCCTTAATAATCCAATTTTAAGACAGATCTATACAGCCTCGTTATTACATCCATTAATTGTTCTATTATGCCCAACCCCTCTAGAAATGTGGTCCCTGGAAACTACTTCATTCTCTTGGATAACTAGAGAAGATGGAGCATTGATCCAGGGAGTAATCCAATTGTCAGCATTTGGGGTCAGGAATCAATTTTTTTCCAACTTATAAGGTAAATGGCTATGTTTCAATTAGATATTTGAGTTTTTCTGGATCAAATAAGAATTTACCTCATATTACAATGATTAGAGGAGAACTAAAGAGGTTGAAATTGATGGAATAAAAGTCTTAATTCAGCCGCAATTACTATGGTTTTCATTTCATGTCGGTTTTCATTTCATGTAGAAGCGAGAAAAGGACCACTCGTAACTGGGAGATTTTTTTTAACTAGCTAGGGAGCCATCCTATGCCTCCTCTCAAAGAATAATTCTCATAAAGAAGGTGACACACACCAAAATGGGTTTCCTGTTGCTTTCTACCCCTAACTTGTACACGCATCCTGATCGTGAATATACTAACACTAACATCCTTCCTTCCTTTCCCCTATATAAACCATAGCAGAGAAGGGGTTATATAAATATAAAAATTATTTGAGGGGATTTAAGACACTCTGCCTATGACCAGCTACCACTATGAATCCCTGGGATTCCCCACAATAACCCCTATGAGCTTGGGGATTCCCCTGGACACACACTATGAGCCAGGCGACCCTCACAGATTCCACCTTACCACATGCTAGCCTCTTAGACCCCTGGGATTCCTCATGCCACTTAAAATGTATTCTATACTATGGTGATCTCCACAGACCACCATGGCATATTTTACTATTACTGTGGGTATCCTTATAGACCCCCATGGCACTGCAAATTAACCACTAATATGATGGGTAATTTAACACCTGTTTCACTGGGGTCCTTAATAAACCTGCATGGTATCAATAACTATAACTTAACATTAACCTGACCTTCCATAAGGACCCCCATAGTCCCTGTTACTATAAATCACACAAAATAAAAAGAAGCTTTACAGAAAATAAAAAAAATACACTAAACCTGTAATGGGGGGGGGCAATAGATCACCCTCCCTATGATGCCCTTCAGTGAGGATCAACAAAGCCCTTGTCTTCAATCTTCTACTCTGGATAAGCGTGTCATTCATGCTGTTCATCAAGAATCCCTTGTCTCTTTTCTTGATTGAAGCCCTTTGTCCTCATTTTCTGCCCTTTGAAATGGGCCTCCACTTAAAAAAAGCACCACTCTAAGAAAAATAAAATAATAATAATACCAATGGAGCTCATAGCAAATGTGATAGGGAAATCCCCAAGGAACCCAAGTTCATATTGAGTCAATGCCTGGGATTCCCGGGCTCATAGTAGATAGCAGGAATTGAGGGAGAATCCCGTCTCATGGAGGTAGTAGTAATAACCCCTTAATTGTGTTGGATTTGAAGAATCCAGCCTTAAATCCGAGACAACTAAGGTGTTAACTTGTTGTTAGTGTCAGATTTGACTCAAGTAAGGTTCTCAGATGCATTTGTTTTGTGCCTATATAGGTGGGTGAAAGTACATGTAGGATTTTTAGAAATCCTCCGAACTCCTTACTACCTATGTGTAACCCTAGAAGTGCTGACATTTCACTACTGGAAGGATGTTAAGGTTATGGGCTTTTGGAAAAATATGAATGGGATCGATACTGGTCGGTGAAGATTTTAAGTACTTTACCAGTTATTTATGGTGTGTGATGGGATGGCTGGTAACTGATTTATGAGTACACTTTACTCTTAATTTTTACAATGTGAACCATGGAATGGAGCCCAATATTAATATGTAACTATTTTCTATTCTAGTTTGTAAATTGTTGTTGTTCAGTCATGCCCTATGAACAGCAGCATGGTGGCACATTGTTATGTCTCTGTGTTGTGGTTTTTGGCTATTAATTTAGTGATATTATTAATATCAATAACATGTATTAATATTAATAAAAAAATTATATATTATATATTTGCCAATGTCAAAAATTTGAATACCTATTACATGGTATATATAAGCTTTAGCCTCATGAAATAAACAGTATTATAAGAAAATATATTTATTATAATGAATAAAATTATATCAAAACCAATTAATATGGTATAATAATTATGATACATGTTATATCAAGGTATATTTAAATGATAAAGAATCGGTTATTAATGCATTGTTCACATAATCATATATAAGACATACCCAATATGCCTATTACATTAGATATGACAATTATGATATTAGAGTTGGTTTGGTCATTTTTGGTATGTTCACAAATATCTAATCACTAACATACCATACCATTTTAAAGTCATACAAATTCTGTTGTATAATTATAATATTATCTAATACAAAAAGAAGACATTTTCTCATTACAATTATGTACTAAATCAAAATATATTGGTTTGCTATAACAGCTGATATTTGTGTTATTTATAAAATATTTCTTTGAATTGTACATCGACTTACAATTACAAGATTATAGTGATATTGTTTTATCAGAAAAATATTGATATAGTATAGCAATGTATTTTATAGTAAAATAAGAAAATCTTTCCATAATTGTAATGCAAATAAATAAATAAATATTATGATCTGATACCCTAATTGAATGTCGTATCCATGATTCCCTCAATGACAACGCCCAGGGAAGTTTGAACTTTTTCTTTTCTTTCAATTCTTTTGGAAGTAAGCTGTGAAAGTTTCTTTGTAGCTATTGGAGTTTACATTTTCAATATCTATGTGTTTTGGGAGTGTCCCAAAAGTATGTTTTAAGAGAATGTTTATAAGTATATCTCATAAATGTGTTTCTCAGTTGAGTATATTCTCTTAGGCCTCCCTGCCATCTATTTCTCTAATGTCTTCCTGATGTTGTGTGTTCTGCTGTTCTCTTGTTCTTGAATTGGGGCAGTCTTAAATAGTTAATTCTTATCTAAGTTTTTTTTTCTAATTCCATACTGAGATCACTAGCTACCTTGGGAAACACACTAAATAATTTGTCCTAGTCACTTCCAAATTTTGAATACTATGGCCAGGGCTGTATCTACCTTTTTGGAGCCCTTAGGCAGTAAAGCTGAGGAGCCCCTCCATTGACCCATTTTTGCCTTTTCTGTACATGTAAGTTCCCTTTCCAGTTGTAACTGTCTTGTTCTAGGTGGTTACCCCCTAGTAGCCAGTCTATGAACTACAACATTTTCATTTTTATAAGAAGTGGCGCCCCTGGGCGGCTGCCTATTTGGCCTAATAGGTTATCCGGCCATGACAATGGCTGTATTGACACAGCTGTAAGCTAATAAGGATTGTAAGACACCAGGGTGTATTTTTAGATAAATATCTGATATTTGGGGACAAGGAAATAAAATACTTGTGTCGTCATTGTAGTCAAAAATGTATGTTTACCAACCATTGTTCATTCTGATCTAAGCCCTCCTGGGTATACAGAACAGTTTCACCATGACTAAATGAAACTGATGAAATGCTCTAATTCTAAGATTGGATATAAAGGCTATGGATTGAAAATGGCTATGGATCGAAGAGCGAAGCATTTGTGGGCACATTTGCATGTCCCAGCTCAGCTTCCCAGAATGCAGTGTAATAACTATTTTTCTCAGAATTCTGAGCTGGAGGCAGTTTTTTAACTTGCTTAAGGCATTCAAATGTAAACATGGATGTACTATTTATTTACTGTGCTACTGTACGGTGCAGGGCTTCTATCGATCTTTTGCCTACCATATTATAAATGATTGTTGTGGTGAACTACCTACTCATAAAGTCCACAACACAGGCTGAGATCCCACTCCATGCTGATGATAGCCAGTAAGCTTGAAACAGCTGAACATGGGTAGGATACTCAGCCTGTGTTTAATCCATCCTTGGCTTTGCATTAAAGCTGTATAATGAAGAGCAAGGCAGTTGTGGGCACATTTGCATGTCCCAGCTCGTCTTCCCAGAATGCAGTGTAATAACTGTTTTTATCAGTATTCTGGCCATGAAACAGTTTTTTTTAAACTTGTTTTAGACATTCAAATGTGAACACAGATGTACTACTTATTTACTATATATATATATATATATATATATATATATATATATATATATATATATATATATATACAGTGGATATAAAAAGTCTACACACCCCTGTTAAAATGGCAGGTTTCTGTGCTGTAAAAAAATTAGACAAAGATAAATTATTTCAGAACTTTTTCCACCTTTAATGTGACCTATAAACTGTACAACTCAATTGAAAAACAAACTGAAATCTTTTAGGTGGAGGTAAGAAAATAAAATAAAATAAAAATATTGTGGTTGCATAAGTCTGCACACCCTCTTATAACTGGGGATGTAACTGTGTTCAGAATTAAGCAATCACATTCCAAATCGTGTTAAATATGAGTCAGCATACACCTGCCATCATTTAAAGTGCCTCTGATTAACCCCAAATAAAGTTCAGCTGCTCTAGTTGGTATTTCCTGAAATTTTCTTAGTCGCATCCCACAGCAAAAGCCATGGTCCACAGAGAGCTTCCAAAGCATCAGAGGGATCTCATTGTTAAAAGGTATCAGTCAGGAGAAGGGTACAAAAGAATTTCCAAGGCATTAGATATACCATGGAACACAGTGAAGACAGTCATCATCAAGTGGAGAAAATATGGCACAACAGGGACATTACCAAGAACTGGAGCTCCCTCCAAAATTGATGAAAAGACGAGAAGAAAACTGGTCTGGGAGGCTACCAAGAGGCCTAAAGCAATATTAAAGGAGCTGCAGGAATATCTGGCAAGTACTGGCTGTGTGGTACATGTGACAACAATCTCCCGTATTCTTCATATGTTTGGGCTATGGGGTAGAGTGGCAAGACGAAAGCCTTTTCTTACGAAGAAAAACATCCAAGCCAGGCTACATTTTGCAAAAACACATCTGATGTCTCCCAAAAGCATGTGGGAAAAGGTGTTATGGTCTGATAAAACCAAGGTTGAACTTTTTGGCCATAATTCCAAAAGATATGTTTGGCGCAAAAACAACACTGCACATCACCAAAAGAACACCATACCCACAGTGAAGCATGGTGGTGGCAGCATCATGCATTGGGGCTGTTTTTCTTCAGCTGGAACTGGGGCCTTAGTTAAGATAGAGGGAATTATGAACAGTTCTAAATACCAGTCAATATTGGCACAAAACCTTCAGGCTTCTGCTAGAAAGCTGAACATGAAGAGGAACTTCATCTTTCAGCATGACAACGACCCAAAGCATACATCCAAATCAACAAAGGAATGGCTTCACCAGAAGAAGATTGAAGTTTTGGAATGGCCCAGCCAGAGCCCAGACCTGAATCCGATTGAAAATCTGTGGGGTAATCTGAAGAGGGCTGTGCACAGGAGATGCCCTCGCAATCTGACAGATTTGGAGTGTTTTTGCAAAGAATAGTGGGCAAATCTTGCCAAGTCAAAATGTGCCATGCTGATAGGCTCATACTCAAAAAGACTGAGTGTTGTAATAAAATCAAAATGTGCTTCAACAAAGTATTAGTTTAAGGGTGTGCATACTTATGCAACCATATTATTTTATTTTTATATTTTTTCTTCCCTTTGCCTAAAATATTTCAGTTTCTTTTTCAATTTAGTTGTACAGTTTATAGGTCACATTAAAGGTGGAAACAGTTCTGAAATTATTTATCTTTGTCTCATTTTTTTACAGCACAGAAACCTGACATTTTAACAGGGGTGTGTAGACTTTTTATATCCACTGTATATATACATATGTGTATGTGTATAAATCATGTCATATAATAATAATGATATTAAAAGAGATATCAATTAATGTATTACAATAGTTCTGACATCTGATTGTGCTAATCTGTTAGGCTGTTTTGGCAAAGATAATGGAGTGAGTTGTCAGTTCCTTCTCCAGTCAACCATGATTTGTCTGACTGCTTTGCTATGACCTGCCCATTTTGGGTGACCCTACATGGTTTAGCTTTGTAAATAGCACTAAACAAAATGCTAGCACTTTATAAAGAAAGTGTAATAATAATATTATTTACTAGAATATTGCCCGTCAAAAAATGACGGCAATGAAATTGTAAGGTAGCTAATGCTGTTTGGTGTATAATACTGAAATATGTAATAGATTACTAAATGAATATACTTTACCTATTTTGAAGCATTGTGTTGAAGAGCTGGCAATCTGTTTTGATGTTGCTGGAGCATTAGTGGTGTGGAGCTGCTGTGTAAGCATGCTGAATGTGTGCACTGTGTGGTATGAATATCTGTAGGTCGTTTGTGGCGTTTTGCGAGTTTCTTGTGGTGTTTTGCGAGTTTAGAGTGCTGTAGCCTCGTTTTCGTTTTGTTCGGCGGCAATTTTTTCTCTCGCTTACAGTTTTTTTTAGTCTCTAAACTCTTTTATTTCGAGTAAAATGAAGGTGTAAGTTGCATTTTTGAGGTCCTGTGTGCTCCCTCTTGGTGTAGGTAAGGTTTTTATGTATGTGGTGTGTGTATGTATTGTGTTTTACATTTTGTAATGTTCGCGAGTTGCGTCCGAGTGTTGCGAGGCCGTAATGTGTCGTGCTCTTTGGGTTGCGACGTGAACTTTGCGAGGGTCGCAGTTGCTGGCATGGAGCGCCTTCGGCGCTCCATGCCAGCAACTGCGGCCCTCGCTTTGCGAGGTCCTCAGGTGCTGGCATGGAGCGCCTACGGCACTCCATGCCAGCAACTGAGGCCCTCGCTTCGCGAGGGTCCTCAGTTGCTGGCAAGGAGCGCCTTCGGTGCTCCATGCCAGCAACTGAGACCCTCGCCCAGTGCCCTCGCTATGCGAGGGCCGCGACTCGCGTAGCGAGCCCGCGGCCCTCGCTTTGCGAGGGCACTGGGCGAGGGTCTCAGTTGCTGGCATGGAGCGCCTACGGCACTCCATGCCAGCAACTGAGACCCTCGCCCAGTGCCCTCGCTTTGCGAGGGCCGCGACTCGCTGTGCGAGCCAAGGCCCTCGCTACGCAAGGGCCGCGGCTCGCTATGCGAGCCCGCAGCGTTAGCAACAACTCGTACGCTCACAACTATATATGTGATTACTATATAATGTGTAGATGTACAGGCTGGGCATGCTCTTGTGCATTATTATTATTATTATTACTATATAATGTGTAGATGTACCGGCTGGGCATGCTCTTGTACATTATTATTATTATTATTATTACTATATAATGTGTAGATGTACCGGCTGGGCATGCTCTTGTGCATTATTATTATTATTATTATTACTATACAATGTGTAGATGTACCGGCTGGGCATGCTCTCTGCGTGTACGCTTTCTCTATCTGCACCCTATGTGCACTGCTGTCTGTGTGCAATCTCTGTCTCTGTACCCCTCACTCTCTTTGTCAATCTCTCTGCACTCTCTGTGCGCTCTATCTGTGAACTCTCTCTGCGCTGTCTTTGTGCTCCCTCACTGTCTGTGTGTGCTCTTGCTCTGTAATTCTCTTTATGTCTCCCTCTCTCTCTGTACCTGACTCCCTCTCTCTCTGTACCTGTCTCCCTCTCTCTCTGTACCTGTCTCCCTCTCTCTCTGTACCTGTCTCCCTCTCTCTCTGTAGCTGTCTCCCTCTCTCTCTGTACCTGTCTCCCTCTCTCTCTGTACCTGTCTCCCTCTCTCTCTGTACCTGTCTCTCTCCCTCTCTGTACCTGTCTCCCTCTCTCTCTGTACCTGTCTCCCTCTCTCTCTGTACCTGTCTCCTTCTCTCTCTGTAGCTGTCTCCCTCTCTCTCTGTACCTGTCTCCCTCTCTCTCTGTACCTGTCTCCTTCTCTCTCTGTACCTGTCTCCTTCTCTCTCTGTACCTGTCTTCTTCTCTCTCTGTAGCTGTCTCCCTCTCTCTCTGTACCTGTCTCCCTCTCTCACTTTGCTGTCTTTCTCTGAAATGCAAATGGCCGCCACGCTTCTGTTAAGATCAGGTGTTAGGCCCACCCCCACTTACATCATAGCCACGCCCCCTTTATGATGTCAGCGTTAGCAACATTTTCTGCTGCTCACAACTATATTATTATTTATAGTAACCTCCTATGATAAAGAATCTGGCTTGATAAAATGCAAAAAAAAATTAGAAAATGTAAAATGAAGAAATAAAACACTTTATATTTAGCTCTTATATTACAATTTCCTTTACAGGCATCAGACATTTAGTCTTTGTGAGTAACAGAGCTATAACAGAGCTATATCAAAAGACTGTGACTTTGAATTGGAAGTTGACTGCAGAACTAAAATCAGTAGAACTCCCAGTAAGATAACCCTGTCCCTCAGGCTACAGGCAAACAAGCATTTAGAGAAGGAAACAATGAAAGAAGTTCCTTACATACATCACAAGATGCAATATTTTTTTTTGCAAAACTAAGGTGATCCTTTGAGCATGTCATGATAAATTAGTGGCACATTATTTGTATTATAATATTGATATATAGTAAGAACTACAGTTTTAGTACATACCAAGGCATGGATACATTTAATAAAACTGTTTTTTGTGAGCGTCAGCTTTCTCTCAGCAGCTTTTCCAAATCTCACATGACATACAATGGGAGGGCAAAATGAACATAAGCCCTGTGAGGGTTAGCTCTGCATGACATGCAATTCAAACCTTGGCTGGCAATTCTGGAGTAATCTATAAAGGGAGGTGTAGTGATGGAGATTGTACCAGCTCTCTTCCAGCAGGGACCCAGTACATTGGCTGTCAGATTGTGATTGAGTTTTGGACAATAGCTATAATGAAGCAGCCCCCAGGGAACACGCTTCTAGAGATGCTGGGCATAATACAACAATTAATGGATGTAATAATCAGACTATACAGATTTTGGCTAAAACTCAATATCAATGCACTTTAAGAATGAAAAGAAAGCGACTCTCTGCCAGATACACAGGTCTAACCTAAAGCCTACAGAAGTGAGGAGGGTAGAAAGCAGAGTGTGAGAGAGAGATAGAGACATAGAGCGAGGGACAGAGGGTGAGATATATATATATATATATATATATATATATATAGTGACAGAAAGAGACAAGAGAGGCACAAAGAGAGAAAGAGTGACAACTAGGAGTGAAAGAGACACAGAGATATGGGTGGAGAGGGAAGAGAAGAGAGACAGAGACACACAAAGAGGTATAGATAGAGAGAGTAAAGAGAGAAAAGAGATGAGAGAGAGGGAGAAAGAAAGAGACACAGAGGATGATATATATATATATATATATATATATATATATATATATATATATAGTGGCAGAAAGAGACAAGAGAGGCACAAAGAGAGAAAGAGTGACAACTAGGAGTGATAGAGACACAGAGATATGGGTGGAGAGGGGAGAGAAGAGAGATAGAGACACACAAAGAGGGATAGATAGAGAGAGTAAAGAGAGAAAAGAGAGAAGAGAGAGAGGGAGAAAGAAAGAGACACAGAGGATGAGATATATATAGTGACTGAAAGAGACAAGAGAGGCACAAAGAGAGACAGAGTGACAACTGGGAGTGATAGAGATACAGAGATATGGATGGAGAGAGGAGAGAAGAGAGATAGAGACACACAAAGAGGTATGGGTAGAGAGAATAAAGAGAGAAAAGAGAGAAGAAAGAAAGAGGGAGAAAGAAAGAGACACAGAGGATGATATATATATATATATATATATATATATATATATATATATATATATATATAGTGACATGAATAGACAAGAGATAGAGGCTCAAAGAGAGAAAGGCAGAGTGACAACTGGGAGTGATAGAGACACAGAGATATGGGTGGAGAGAGGAGAGAAGAGAGATAGAGACACACAAAGAGGTATGGACAGAGAGAGTAAAGAGAGAAAAGAGAGAAGAGCGAGAGGGAGGAAGAAAGAAAGAGAGAGATACAGAGGATGATATATATAAATATATATATATATATATATATATATATATATATATATATATATATATAGTGACAGAAAGAGACAAGAGATAGCGGTACAAAGAGAGAAAGACAGAGTGACAACTGGGAGTATGGATAGAGAGGGTAGAAAGAAAGAGAGAAGAGAGAGAGGGAGAAAGAAAGAGACACAGAGGATGATATGTATATATATATATATATATATATATATATATATATATATATAGTGACATAAATAGACAAGAGATAGAGGCTCAAAGAGAGAAAGACAGAGTGACAACTGGGAGTGATAGAGACACAGAGATATAGATGGAAAGAGGATAGAGAGGGGAGAGAAGAGAGATAGAGACACACAAAGAGGTATGGATAGAGAGGGTAGAGAGAGAAAAGAGAGAAGAAAGAAAGAAAGAGGGAGAAAGAAAGAGAGAGACAGAGACATTTAGAGATGGACAGAGAGAAAGGAGGAAGGGAGAAAATAGTCTGCTGTGCATTGCTTTTATATGACTCAATTATACTGTCATTTCTTCTGCCTATATTATTTAAATCCTCCTCTAAACTAGATTATCATGGTCTCTACGTGTGTTCTGCTCAGGGCTCCTTTTTATAGCTTACCAGTTGGGGCAGGCAGCACATTTTCAGTAGCCTTTCATCTGATCAGACAGCCACAAATGGAGCATGGAAAACCCAGCATCAAGCAAAAGAACATAGTTCTACCACCTATATCATAACCAGATGATCCTTTATTGTATTGGATACAGCATATCTATAGTAAAAGTGCAATACTATCTATACACATTAAGAGATTGAAGAGTGCTGCCATAAAACATTATAACTGGGTAACATAAGTAAAATCACTAGATAAAAAGGTCACATAAATGTAATTACTCAGAGAAGGCCTTCAAAGATAACATGTCCCTTTGTTTTAAATAGTATTTGAGGAATTGTTTTAGCTCGAAAAAGGAACTCTTAGATCTTCCTTTGCAAATAATAATTTGATTACACCACCGTAGACAAGGTCACATAGAATAGCCTAAATTACGACAAAGCTACTTATAAAACAATAAACACAAATATCAGACATGTTTAACTTGCATATAACCATTATAGCAAGCGGTTTTACACAAATATAATACAACCAGTATTATCATGTAGTAAGACAACCACATCTGTAGTATATTGAATATACCCAGAGCTCAGCATGGTACCACCTGTACAGGGAATCCCTTAGTCTAGAGGCAAAGAGAATGGACCATGGTGGTTTGTGACCATCACTACCTCTGTGTGTTTTTCATGCATGCAAGTTCTACATTAAATATCTAGCTTTCATTATGTTCTTTATATACTCATTTTTAGATTATCAGCTCCATGTACTCTATGAACTGTCCTCCAATTATAAATATAGAAACAAAGATGTTACCACAAATAAGAACCATCATGTCTGCCCATCTACCAAGAGTTTTTCTTAATTAATCTTCACAATGGCCTTATTCATATCAGATATGCTTAAATTCCTCAACTGTGTGTTGACACTTCCACTCAAAGACTTTCTGTTAAGTGGACATGGATTTCACTAGGGATCTAATATACAAGTGCATCTATTTACTTTGTGCAGTTTATTTTATTAATAAGTGCTTATACGCTCTGTTTTTTCCCCGCCTACAATCATAGAAATAGTTCCTAACTGGTTTCCCCTCTGTAGCTCATGAACACAGTTTAATTCTAAGTATGCAGTATCTTGTAGTAACCAATCAGTGGCAACAATCTGAAACATGCTTTTGTAGAGAGAAGTCCTACTGAAATCCAGAAACCTTCCATTCCCCTTTAAGTAATAATCTTGCACATTACCCCAAAATCTTCCACCTTCTAACTTGAAATCATGGCTTCTTGTTCCTTGTGTCCTTATTTTTTCCTGGAAGATACTTCCCTCCCTCCTGAACTTTATTAAATCATTTAATGGTTTATATCATATCCCTCTCACACTTCTGTGTTACTTAGTAATGTCATGAAGTCTTTCTTTATACTTTTTGATTTCTAGACCACGTATTATGGCCAGATTCAACATTTGGAAGTGATATGTTTCATTTAATTGTAAATAAAAGAGACATAATGCATCTTGCAAAATAAACGGCTTTCTTGCCTTCCAGGAGAGTGATTCAAAATCTATTACAAAGAGGGCCATCAATTTCTGCTTTTCTAACATAACTCTTCCAGTGCTTTTCATTTGGTAAGATGACTTTAGGCCTATTTTAATTATAACTCAGACAGGAAAAAGTAAAGCAGCCGAGGGGAAGAAGGGAAAGAGTCAACATGCAAACAGTGCTGCAGGAAAACCAAAGAACTAGGATTAATATTTCACATCACATCCCTCATATACAAATCCCAGGAAAATAACATTGTCAGACTATTCACAGATACAAATCACTTACTCCATATGGGTATGTAATAATTATGTGCAAACATTTGGGATGACTTGCCGTCTGCTTCTGACTATTTGCTAAAACAGCCAGAGTAAACCTGTCTCAGGGAAAATAGAAAAATTAGATAAAAAAAATTTGTTCTACTTGGCTGAAAGGAGATTGTGTTCCAGTGAAAAAAAAAAAAAACATTTCTAGAAGAAGGTAAAGGCACATTTGTTGCAGCATTGAAGGGGTTATTTTGTGTTTGAACCAGAAACTAAATTTGCAATGGTGAGTTGAAGAACTTTCCACAGTAAGGGAAGAAAAATATATATATCTCGAGCAGGCCAGGAGACCTGTGTTCCCACATAATTTACCAGTGAACAGTGGTCACGGTACCTGTCCCTACCACTACTTATGTTGGGCTTGTTCTGACCTACCCAGCAGTATGTGATGGTTCTTGTTATTATCCCTGTTAGCAGGAACAGAACCAGACTGGTATTGGACCACCAGGATGACCACAGGTACATGTGAATCACCAGTCAGAGTAGTAGAGTTACTGACTGTGACACTTCTTTAGGCATATGTAGAATCCTTAATCCCGATGATAAGAATGAACCATTACCTCAATAATGAGCACACATGTAATTATATATGATCACACTGAGAACTGTTTATTGGTCACAAATCCAGCATATGTATGCACAGCAGTAACCCCTCACCACCAAGTCACACCACCATTCAGCAAACATTTCCTTTAGCCAATCCTCAACCTTCTTCTCCTAGTCATATGGTCCACCTGTCAATCAAGGCCTGAAAGCCTTCCTAACGACTGCCAGGTAACTTGGAGCCTGAGACTGTAATTATCAAATTACTCCTTAGTTCTGTTTGTCAAGGGGGCTAGTTGGCTAATTTAGGAAGGAGACAGTTTGTCTAGTGGTCTACATGACTATGTATCCTGGCGCTCACTGGGATGAAAGCACAACTGCGGTCAGAGATTGCAAGCCTATGTGAAAAGCTCTTAAAGTGGTAACGGCTATATGTCACAAGGGGACAATAATGGTTAATTAGATCTCTCTTTTCCACATTTAACTGAATTTACTGTGCTCCTGGGAATCGCACAGCTGTCCCTTACACCCCTATAGTGATGGGAAAGTTGTTTCAAGGAGACTAACACCTGGACTGTGGCATGCCGGAGGGGGATCCATGGCAAAACTCCCACAGAAAATTACATAGTTGATGCAGAGTCTGGTTTTAAGCCATAAAGGGCATAAATCACCTAACATTCCTAAATTGTTTGGAATAACAGGCTTTAAAACATCAGGTATGATGTTGTATAGATCAGGTAGTGTAAGGGTTACACCCGCTTCACAGTAACAGACAAATCTCCCCGTTTAATGCATCGAAAAACAACCGCAAACAGTCCCTTTGCACAACCGCAAACTCCCCATTTGCACAAGGTTGGATACCAAGCTAGCCATGTCCCGTTCCTTGTCCTCACTGATGTCATTGAAGGTCTCTTCCTCCACCCAGCCACCAAGGGTCCCCGAAAGGTGACAACAAGCCCCCTGGGATGCCTGCTGTGTTTGGTCTTCCACCTCCTCAAAGCCACCTTCCTCCTCTGACTCCTCTTCTTCAGACTCCCAGAGTCTGGGGGCTTCCCCTGCCCAGCATGGAAGATTATACACAGGTCAGAGTCTGGGGGCTTCCACTGCCCAGCATGGAAGATTATACACAGGTCAGAGTCTGGGGGCTTCCACTGCACTGCATGGAAGATTATACACGTTGCCTCTGTCTGCGTTATTATAAGGTGTGTACTGTTAATTAGTACTATTCCTATCGGTTTAATCCCTGTTACGTCCACTATTAGGGGACGTGTATATGGCATGGATTTTTGGAAGCGGGAGATGGAAAAAGATGCTTGGTCGGTCCTCCCACTTCAAATTTGGGGCACTGCGCGTGCAATCTAAGGTGCCCCCAGATATGAGTGTCACTGTGCACTGGCAAAAGTTGGCAGAGTAGATGCAATAGGCTTCACACACACGCCTGTAGGCAGGCAATTGCTATTCAATCTATTACAGTCAAAAAAGTGTTGTTTTATTTCACTGAGCACAATATAAGCTGTGAGCCTGACACAGACAGGCAACTGAAATTAGATTACAGGAAAAAAATGGTTGTTTTCAATATATGTTACACCACCAGGTATGAGTAGTGAAAATAAGCACAATATAAGCTGTTAGGTGTTAGCCTGTCACACACACACGCTGGCAGGCAGGCATACAGTCAGGTCCATAAATATTGGGACATTGACACAATTCCAATCTTTTTGGCTCTATACACCACCACAATGGATTTGAAATGAAACAAACAAGATGTGCTTTAACTGCAGACTTTTAGTTTTAATTTGAGGGTATTTACATCAAAATCAGGTGAACGGTGTAGGATTTACAACAGTTTGTATATGTGCCTCCCACTTTTTAAGGGACCAAAAGTAATGGGACAAATTAACAGTCATAAATCAATCTTTCACTTTTTAATACTTGGTTGCAAATTCTTTGCAGTCAATTACAGCCTGAAGTCTGGAACGCATAGACATCACCAGACGCTGGGTTTCATCCCTGGTGATGCTCCGCCAGACCTCTATTGCAACTGTCTTCAGTTCCTGCTTGTTCTTGGGGCATTTTCCCTTCAGTTTTGTCTTCAGCAAGTGAAATACATGCTCAATCGAATTCAGGTCAGGTTATTGACTTGGCCATTGCATAACATTCCACTTCTTTCCCTTAAAAAACTCTTTGTTTGCTTTTGCAGTATGCTTCGAATCATTGTCCATCTGCACTGTGAAGTGCCATCCAATGAGTTCTGAAGCATTTGGCTGAATATGAGCAGATAATATTGCCCGAAACACTTCAGAATTCATCCTGCTGCTTTTGTCAGCAGTCACATCATCAATAAATACAAGAGAACCAGTTCCAATGGCAGCCATACATGCCCATGCCATGACACTACCACCACCATGCTTCACTGATAAGGTGGTATGCTTTGGATCATGAGCAGTTCCTTTCCTTCTCCATAATCTTCTCATCACTCTGGTACAAGTTGATCTTAGTCTCATCTGTCCATAGGATGTTGTTCTAGATGTTGTTTGGCAAACTCTAATCTGGCCTTCCTGTTTTTGAGGCTCACCAATGGTTTACATCTTGTGGTGAACCCTCTGTATTCACTCTGGTGAAGTCTTCACTTGATTGTTGACTTTGACACACATACACCTACCTCCTGGAGAGTGTTTTTGATCTGGCCAACTGTTGTGAAGTGTGTTTTTTTCACCAGGAAAATAATTCTTTAGTCATCCACCACAGTTGTTTTCCGTGGTCTTCTGGGTCTTTTGGTGTTGCTGAGCTCACTGGTGCGTTGTTTCATTTTAGGGATGTTCCAAACCATTGATTTGGCCACACCTAAGGTTTTTGCTATCTCTCTGATGGGTTTGTTTTGTTTTTTCAGCCTAATGATGGCTTGCTTCACCGATAGTGACAGCTCTTTGGATCTCATATTGAGAGTTAACAGCAACAAATGCAAATAGCACACTTGAAGTGAACTCTGGACCTTTTATCTGCTCTTTGTAAATGGGATAATGAGGGAATAACAGACACCAGGCCATGGAACAGCTGAGCAGCCAATTTGTCCCATTCCTTTTGGTCCCTTAAAAAGTGGGAGGCACATATACAAACTGTTGTAATTCCTACAGCGTTCACCTGATTTGGATGTAAATACCCTCAAATTAAAGCTGAAAGTCTGCAGTTAAAGTACATCTTGTTAGTTTTATTTAAAATTCATTGGGGTTGTGTATAGAGCCAAAAAGATTGGAATTATGTTGATGTTCCAATATTTATGGACCTGACTGTAGATTACACAAAAAAAATTATAAAATAAAATAAATGATGTTCAAAGTTTCCTCAATGATAAAGTATAGGGGGCGAAACGAAAAGCGCATGTGTTCGCCGTTCGCGGCGGACGCGAACATGCGAAAATCGTCGCGAATAGTTCTTCAGCGAACTGTTCGGGACATCGCTAGTATTCAATTCTGATAAATCAAACAGCATAAAAGTAAATAATAATCATATAGCTCTGTATATTATACTAAGCTTCAGCTGTTCAATCACACAAGGCTGAGGGACCCCATTGAATCGATCAGCTCAGCAAAATGGCAAGAGATAGGGGAAACACAGCTCCTGGCTGAAAATCTGTTAAAGAATCAAGTCTACGCAGTTTTGATATGGTCGCCATATTTATAGCAAATCATAAACAGGAAGTTATATCGAAGATTATTGCACATTTTCTGTTAAATAAACAAGCATCAAGTGCCGTGGCAGGGTGTCTACAGTTGGACAAGTCACAATCTTTGGTACAAACTTACACCATGGCCCAGATTTATCAGAGAGATAAACATTTGTCAATATTTTCCCCACCACTAAATTTGCTGGCTTGGAGACTGAGTGGGAGTGCGCTCCTAATCTTTATTTTCATTAAAGACAGGAAGGAGGAGGGAGGATTTGTTGATTCATTGGTGGATTCGGATAATATTTCATTACAGAACACATTCCACCTCATTCCCAAAGGCTCAATAGAGTAAGTTTGCCAACATACTGCACCCCTTGTACATTGATAACGAAGTATGACTATCATGGCAGCTTCCATGCAGTTGCTAAGTCTCCTAAATTAGGATGTTTTTCTGAAAATGCTTTTACACCCATTACTTACATAGCTGCTAATTTTCTTAGTTTGTGCATACTTGACAAACGTAAAGTTTTTGCTAATCTACAGCAGTCTTTTACATGGAATTAAATTATACAACATAATTGCAGTTAAATGTCTGGCTGCCATTAGAGATAGAATCAGTTAATGTCAGTGTCATGGTTAGGATTATTTCATAAACCCTAAAAGTCCCTATCACTACCCCCTATTAATCAAATTAAATACAAAAGATCAACAGATACTGAATATAAAAAAATTATTACTAAAAACAAAATACAAAATAATTACAAATAAAATATTAAAATAAAAAAGATGAATTGCGACCACTTGCTTGTTGGGGGATGCTAGTTACTTTTGACAACCCTCCAGCAGTGATCCACAACACCCTGGTCCTCAATCTGCAGCCCCAGATAAGTGGGCAATACCATGTTGCTAGCAGAAATTAGTTCTCGTCTTTCTTGATTGAAGACCCTTGGCTACTTATCTTCAGTCCATGGAAAGAGCTTCAACCTAAAAAAAATGTGCTGCTCTAAAAAAAAACTAACACAAAGAGTAGAGGTGCTCATCTGAGAATGAACAATACCTTAGTAGGTTGGCTCTATAGGTCTGGTCACCTACTCTGAAAGCACCTCTTTTAACTCACTTGTTCCCTTCACATGGAAAAATATCCTGTAGTATATCAGTATGGTCTCACTCAAAAGAGTGACTGTGCCCAGAAATACCAGGCAATTCTACCCTGAAGAGGAGAAACAGCAAACAGCAGACGCGTTTCGGCCTCTGTGGGCCTCATCAGTGAGGTCCAGCTGTAGTCCCTAATGCACAGTGAGCAAGGAGCCCAGGTCTGGTTCCCCCTATCTCCCATGAGGTGAGAAAATCTAACAAAAAGATTAGAGGTGCTCATCTGAGATGAAAAATACCTTAGTAGGTTTGCTCTATAGGTCTGGTTACCTACTCAGAGAGCAGCCTCTTTAAGCTCACTTATGCCCTTCACAGGGAGAAATCTCCTGCAGTATATCAGTCTGGTCTCACTCAAAAGAGTAACCCAGACCTGAAATACTAGGCAATTCTACCCTGAACAGGAGAAACAGCAAACTACAGACAAGTTTCCGCCCCTGAGCACGTCTAACTTTGTTTTTTGTTTATGCAAATGACCCTTAGGGTTTCGTCAGACCTATATACTACAGCTATTTCTCCCTGTGAAGGGCACAAGAGAGCTGCTCTCAGAGTGGGTTATCATGTCCATGGAACTAACCTTTTAAGGTTAGTTCATCTCTGATTGAGCACCTCTAACGTTTCTAACTGTTTCTTCTGTAAAGGGTAGAATTGTCTGGTATTTCTGGGCTGGGTCACTCTATTAAGTGGGACCAGACTGATATATTACAGGATATTTCTCCCTGTGAAGGGCACAAGTTTGCTCTCAGAGTGGATTATCATGTCCATAGAACTAACCTATTAGGGTTAGTTTGTTCTCTGATTGAGCACCTCTAACTTTGTTTTTTGTTTTCTGCTCTAAAAAAATGGCTTTTGATTGGCTAAAATATACTTAAAACATATTTTAACCAATCAGAAATGGAGTATTTGAACATAGGAACTCTGACTGGTTACTCAGTAAACAATCAGAGAAGGCTACTACACCTTTTGGTTAAGATTTCAACCAATCAGAAGGCATGAATCTGTGCATTCCACTTGCCTTTACCTAATAATAGAGCTCTATTTCCCCCAATTCTGATAAGTTGAAATATCAGCCAATCAGAAAAGGTTTTAATTCCAGTATTACCCTGCTGTAATTGGCTATAGAAACACCCAATAAGAGAAGTGAATGATAATGGGGTACTATTCAAATTTAACCCCTATGAAAAAAATTGTAAATCCTTCTTGCATTCTTTAAAGAATCAGCATAGTTCAAGAAAAGAACAAGATTGTGAAGTATGTAACTAACTTACGTCATTAGCAGATGTGGACGTTATGGCCAGAGAAGATTCTGTTTGTGCGCAGAACAATTCCATCTTGTCTGACTTGACCACTTCCTGATAGCTCTGTACCTGACAGTAGTTCTCATCTACTGAACAGTGGATGGAGGGGTTGAGTAGGATGGAAGATGGAGGTACATTTTCTAGAATGTTATTAGATTAGATAACTATCTACATTCCCTACTAATGACCAGAAGCAAGCAGCCCACAATTATAACTACAAGCCCAATCCTACTGAAATGTGAACACCCATCTAATACATGCAACACTAACCAAACTATCATGGATGCTTGCTGAGACCAGTAAAATCCTAAAAAATATATATCTAAAACATATATTTACGGTACTTTTCTTTCCTAAATATATTCATAGATTACATTTTTTTTTTTAAATCTTATTTTTCCCTAATCCAGTGATCTTTAATAATTCAGCACCTAAATTCATTCTTTATACCCAAGTCAACAAGAACAAAGATTAAATCTAGTACATGAATATGGCTTTTATGGAAAAGCTAACACCTCCACGGACAGAAAAAAGGAAGATTGGTTTATAAATAGTTCAGTACCTTTTATTATTATTTGACTATTTAAAGAGGTGAGATTCTCTCTGACCACAGCCTGATAATTGCTCCTGCAGGATATTATTCTCTGTAAGTGTAAGCTCATTTATTAATAATTGATTAATTAATAAGGTATCATGGCTCATAAGATATTTATTGGAAGAGTCTCGTATGGTAATTCTCCATAGAGTATGTGTGTTTTTATAATGAGAAAATGTAATGGATTGCATTTTAATGTAATGGTTGGGGTATCTTATTGTTGATTGTGTAGTGTGACATTGAAGCCAGATTTACTTAGTACGTGATACATCCGTGCTTCACCCTGGCGCTCTGCGGATTTCAGGAGCTGCATTAAGCACAGATTATAAGAAAATGTCCTTGTGCGACTGAAGACTTTAGTGAAATTGAATAACACTAAGGCAAGGTTGGTGAGATTATTTTTTAACTAGTTCACAAAAGATCCAAAAATATTATGCAAAAAGATCTACTTTCCACATTATATTAAAGAAACCTTTTTTTACATTTGTATATACTTATATGCAAAAGTGCTGCTTGAGAATAGAACCAATAGATTTTAGTAATATTTAAAAGATGAGTATATGATAAAAAAAATGCTGACATTAGACAATATTGTCATAAAATTACTGTTGTATTATAAATACATTATGTTGCCCCAGCTAGTCCCATGGAGGTATTGATAATACTTTGGCTGCATGTGTGAGAGAAATGTTTACATTTCTGCAGGAGCTGGGCTTGCAGCTATACCTGCAAGTGGGCTGCTACTGAGCATGTACGGGGAAAAGGGCTGGTGTCAAATAGCAAAAGCGCCCTTGATCTAACACATGCGCCTCTCCCTCCCCTTTTTTTCCACTGTTCAGTAGATACACAACATGTTCTCAGGCTCCAAGATGCCACACAAGATGGAAAGATGAAAGTTTTCAAAAACTATCTTGCCGGTCAGAAAGGGAGGGGTGGGGTGCGTGTGGGGGGGGGGGGGGATTGACGAGGGAGAGGACCATTTGCTATCTACTATAAGCTTTTTTAATTTTTTAATTTGACACCTAGCCCATTTTCCACTCATGCTCAGAAGCAGTCAATCTCCAGAGTAACTGCAAGCATTGATCCTGCGGGAAAGTAAATGCCCTACTCATACGCCAAGCCTTCAGCACAGCATCATGGATAGCTCCTGAGCTCAGCAGAGGCATATTTTAGATTTCAAATTAAGTCTAGACTTATAATATTTAACATCTTTTCATGTGACAACACTGAAGAAATCCCGATGCTGTCTCTCCCTCTCTCCTGTCTCTCTCCCAACGCTGTCTCTCCCTCTCTCCTGTCTCTCTCTCCTGTCTCTCTGTCCTGTCTCTCTGTCCTGTCTCCCTCCCCCAAAGCTGTCTCTCCCTCTCTCCTGTCTCTCTCCCAACGCTGTCTCTCCCTCTCTCCTGTCTCTCTCTCCTGTCTCTCTGTCCTGTCTCTCTGTCCTGTCTCCCTCCCCCAAAGCTGTCTCTCCCTCTCTCCTGTTTCTCTCTCCCCTGATGCTGTCTCTCCCTCTCTCTTGTCTCTCTGTGCTATCTCTCTCTCCCGATGCTGTCTCTCCCTCTCTCCTGTCTCTCTCTCCAGATGCGGTCTCTCCCTCTCTCCTGTCTCTCTCCCAAAACTGTCTCTCCCTCTCTCCTGTCTCTCTCTCTCCTGTCTCTCTGTCCTGTCTCTATCTCCCAATGCTGTCTCTCCCTCTCTCCTATCTCTCCAAACGCTGTCTCTCCCTCTCTCCTGTCTATCTCTCCTGTCTCTCACCCCCGACGCTGTCTCTCCCTCTCTCCTATTTCTCTCTCCCCTGATGCGGTCTCTCCCTCTCTCCTGTCTATCCCTCTCTCCTGTCTCTCCCTCTCTCCTGTCTCTCTCTCTCCAGCACATGGGCACCTCCTGGCATTTGTCTCGGCGTTCAGAACAAAACGCGCACGCTCTCCTCCTGGCCGCCGATCACATGCTCGTATCCAGGCACTGCGCAGACGTTACAGACTGCATGTCAGTTATTCTAGAGGATGTCTAAGGTCAGATGGAACAGAGTCCGGACAACATGTGTGAGTTATTGTATCCATAATGTAATAACAATGTAAAATTGCATAAAGAAATAAAACACAATTCAAAGAAATATTGTGTGACCTCGATATGTATTACTTGGAGAAGAGAAGGAAAGGGATGATATCTTTAAAGCTTTAAAACATATTAATGGGTCTATTCAAGTGCAATTAGGTTTCAGAGTGAGAATCCAAGAACAAGAGGTCATGATTTGACATTAGAGAGTAAACGTCTCCAAGAGTGGAAATAAGGAAGGAGAGTGAATCATACCTTGTAATAATATTATGCCATCTGACACAATTATATGTCTTAAAAATAATAAAAGATATATTTAACAAAATATATAAAAGCTTTGGCAATAACACAACGGTTTTTGTTAAAACATTTTTGAAAACACAGATTAAAGCACCAGTGCAATAAATGCTTTTATGTATGGGATTTTAGATAAATAAACTTAATAATGGACAAAAATATTTTAGTAATAGACCCAACCATAACCTTTATATTGTTAACTTTTGTATGCAATTTTTTTATTGCAATGTTCCATTTTCTTTTCTCAGCTGTTGCTGTCTGTTACATTCTGAGGAGGGTGTGGCCGTGTACATTAATGAGCTCACAATGATATATAGTGACGGTTTTAGTTGCCACGTTGCAGATAGAAGATTTCTGTGCGTACAAAGGAAGTTGATCAGCAGGAACCAATGTGATAAGTTTCACAGCAAAATAACTGCATTTAAATTATGAGAATTCATTTTTTTTTATTATTAATATTCTATAAATATCTTATATTTTGATTATTCTGATTGGGCCATAGGTGACTCCATCTTCACTTCTAACCTGCCTATAGCTTCAAGGGAAGGGTGATTCTACTTGGGCTTACTCTTTCACTGAGTAATAGAGGTCAGACACATTTTGATCAGCTGGAGAAGGAACTGGTAACCCACTGCAGTATATTTTCCATGAAAACTTTCTGGATAACCACAACCACATGAACAAAGGTTCATAGAGAGTTGTTAACGACTGAATGACTAAACAACAAGTCACTTTAGTCCACCTTCTAGAGCACTACCTTGTCATGGTGAACTGGCTTGTGTACCTCAGTGATGCTGTGAGCTATACCATATAGGGCCAACCAAGATAGGCAAGTCATAGTAGAGAGTTTAAACAAATCGCGGTCAACTTGATAATGAACTGGCAACCCACTCCAGTGTCTTTGAACGTAAACCAATCACAACCAGTCACAACCAGACAAAATATGTGCCTGCTATGCTGTTGTCCAAAGGGCACTGAGAGTCGGACTCAACTGAACAACTAAACAACAGTCCCTTAAGTAGACTCCAACTACATCCAAAGCTATATCACAACAACATATAATGTTTGGTATTTTCTGCAACTCTTCATTATCATAAATAACCAATATTTACAAGCTCAGAGATTTTGCAGCCCCCCAACCCATTGCATGCAGGGTGAGGCCTGGTCAGATTTGGATGTGAGACCACCTAGGAATACCAAGAGCTGTATACTGTGGCCCACTGGAGAAGGAACTGGTACCCCACTTAATTATCTCTGCCTTGAACACAAAGTGGATCCACATGATGTGTTGTGGTCCATGAGGTCACGGAGAGTAGGAAACGACTGTACAACTTGTGCACACACAACCCATTGCAGACAATGTTCCCCAAATCTCCCATAGCCAGCCTTTACACAGATATCTAAAATGTAGGAGCTGTTTCTAGGAACCTATAATATGAATGCCATAGGGCCCCCCTTCAAAGATGGGCCCCCTCACAAAAGTACTAACTACCCTGTCTATGGCTAACATGCTACATGATATCTATGCACCAGAAAATATCTGTAAGAAACTGTTAATGTGTTGTGTGCAGATGGCTGTGAAAAAAAATAGAACATAACTGGCCTCCAGCGCTGGATGTATCTCCTATTTTAGACTCTCCTCTCGGCAACCTTGGTTCCATCTATTCCTGTTCCCTCCCACACTTATCACGTTATTGCTTCTATAGCAGCAGATATTCTGTGTCAGAAAGGACACAGCAGCCCGATCACCTGCATTTGGGGGCACAGAGTAGGTCCCACTTATTTATAGGTAATAACATGCACTTTATCAACTGAATGTTATTAAAAAAAAAATTATATATATTTTGAGCTGTCAGGCTTTCTTATCCACCCACAAAACACAATTCTTAGCTTTGTTAATGTGAATTTATTGCATTTAACTGTTAATAAGCCACTGTGCACTAGCAGAGCTACTGCCAGTGCAGGTGGTGCAAAGCACTGGGGCCCTGCTATGCGAGGGCCCCAGTGCTTTAAAATGTATTTTTCAAAACTACATAAATGTTTTGCTTCCCTACACTCTCACATCCCTGGCTCATACCACCTTGGCCCCCCAAGCACCGTTGGCTCATATCCCCAGCACTCCTGCCCCATTTTAAATTGTTGTTGTTGTTCTGTCCTTCAGTCGTGTCCAACTATCGGTGACCATATAGATACAGCAAACCCGGCACATCTGCCTTTGTGTCTGGTTGTGCTTATCCATATGTTTTTCGTGTTAAATATACTAGAGTGGGTTCCCAGTTAATTTTACATGATTTGTCTGACTTCTTTGCTATGACCTGCCTATCTTGGGTGACCCTACATGGCATAGCTCAAAGCTCCATTGAAGTACACAAGCCCCTTCACCACAACAAGGTAGATCCAGAATGTGGAACCTTAAATTATTTTTAGAGAAAATATTAAATCTTAATTGTTGCCCTATATTTGATTTTTTTTTTTGATAAGCTACATTTGGAAATACGCAAATATTTGATAATACAAAAACTGCAGGAATCATCCAGTAAAGAATAACTAGATGTACAGAGATGTTAGGTCTGAGTTGTAAAGAGATTATCTCAAGTTTCCTAGATTATGAATCCATCTGATAGAGGGGAATCAATAGTGTATGCAAAAAAAAATTTGGAGTGCAAAAAAATCCCATGATAATATTAATAAACTTACAACTTGGCAGTTGATTTGAGAGTGAATGTCCCTGGAAAATCCCAGCTAAATTAGCATAAAATTCATATTAAGCTGTAGCCAATCAGAGGCAGCTGCAACATTGGCTTCTGACATGCTCAGTACAAGGGAGGTCAGAAGCGAGGGCGGGCAGCCTCTCTCTCTCTTTATTGACATTTTCAGTCTAATACATATTTTTCTTTTAATCAGAATCTGTTAGTTTAGAAACATTTAAAACCAGAGAATCTCCCATACGAATAAAGAATGCGCAGCCTTCATGCAAAAGAAGTAATAACGGCATCAGTGCAGCAGTCAAAGCCTATGGTGAAACAAAAACATGAATTTCTATTGTTTTTAATGTCTGCAATACTATATACAACATGTTACAGCAGTAAAAACACATGCTTTAAACTTTTATGTTTTACTATATTTTACACAGTGTGAAACATGGCAACCTACGTGAGAGAAAACATGAATAAAGGGGGATGATCCAGAAGGGTAGAATTTGTTCTTCTTGAGGACTCATTTAATTGATGTATATATTTTATATGAAAATGAGGATGATAAAATAAAACATTTCCTAAATAATGTGTTTAACCCTTTGCTGTGTGAAAAACTCTACTATTTCATTTCTCTATGGCAAAGAGCAAGTTAAAGAGGAGGGAGAGGCAAATCTGACACAGAATAAATCATAAATTCTGAGAATGAATTGTATTGTCCTTCCAAAAGAAAGACAATTGAGATGAAATAGAGACTGCCCTTGCAAGATGTGGATGGACATATTTATATGCACTCAAGTATGTCAGAAGATAGCATAATGCGGCTGTTTGTATTGACAACATCTGTTCCCTGTCACAGCCTCGAAGGCTGGTGGAGCATAAATTGAAAAAATGTAAATTTTGTTGCTTACTTGTCTGGGAAAAAAAACGATATTGATGTATGGCGAGACCCAACACATGCAGTTAGTTTGGTTCACTCAACCTTCCCCGCAATAATGGAAGCGTAGAGGTCCTGAAGAAGCAGAAAGACCTAGAGATGAGTTTTGGGTCTGAAACTTAGGCCTCAAGTCTAACTATTTTTCAAAACTCATTAAAAGACCATATATATATATATATATATATATATATATATATATATATATATATATATATATATATATATATAAAACAATCATTTAATTTATGGAGAGTAAAAGAGCGATAGAAGCCTCCACCATAGAGTAGTACAGTGGATGAATAGTATATTTGTGTACACGTTTGAATGTCTAAAAATAAGTAAAAATATGTATTTCCTGCTCAGAATTCCGAGAAATACAGTTTGTTTACTTATTTTCCTGCTCTAATTCTAATATATTATTATTAATATTATTATTATGTTTTATCCTTAACTTTTTTATTTAAAATGGTTATGGATTGCAAGAGCGAAGTCTTTGAGGGCACATTTGCATGTCTCTGCCAAAGTTCCCAGAATGCAGTGTAATATCTGTATTGCTCAGAATTCTGGGCATGAAACTAGTTCTTTAACTTCTTTTAGACATTCAAATGTGGACACAAATGTACTATTTATTTACTGTACTACTGTACGGTGGAGGGCTTCTATCGCTCTTTTTGCCATTATAAATTAAATGATTGTTGGGGTAAAGTACCTCCCAACAAAATCTACTACACAAGCTAGGAACCAAACCGACACTGATGAGAGGCAGTAACCTTGAAAAAGCTGTACGTGGGTGGGATTCCTGGCTTGTGTATCATCCACCCTGGGCTTTGCATAAAGCTGTGTAATACAGTAGGTTTAAGCTTAAAGGAAGCCATGTTTAAAATGGTTTGGAATACAAGACTGAAGCCTATGTGGGCACATTTGCATGTCCCTGCCCAGATTCCCAGAGTGCAGTGCAATCACTGTATTTCTCGAAATTCTGAGCAGGAAATAAGTATTTTTTTAACTTATTTTAGATGGTTAAATGTGAACACAAATAGTTTTTATTTACCAAATATATATATATAATGTTTTTTTTTTTTTTCTTTAAACCAGTATTTCTCAACAACCGTACCACTTCCATTAGTAGGCATAGATTGTAGTTGCAGATAGAGGAACTTGTCTGCATTTAAAATGTATTCTATTCCAAACAGTGCAAAACTGCATGAAAATGTTATAAGTCACATGTTTTATTACCCTGTAAAAAATGTGGTTCCCTAGGTTAGAAACTACTTCTTTAAAAAAATGGATACTTTGAACTTATATAACCTGATTTAATGGAAGATAAGAACAAAAAGACCCATTTAGTCTGCTCACCCCTGGCATGTAGGTCATTAAATAGATTTAGAAATTAAATTAATGTACACTCTTTTTATGTACAGAAAGTTTACATTTTGTATGTCTTGATTGGAGACTGATGGCATGATTTACTGACAGTAGAGAGAGCAGTGTGAGGAGATAGTGGAGTAGGGTGTTATATCACTAGAACACTTGGTTATTTGATGCCTACCCCCTTCCTCTGTACAAGCTCAGAAGTCGGCAGTAAGCATTGCTACTGCAGAGATGTAAATGCTCCCTTTACTCATGGGATAGCTCTAGGCCAGTGTTAATCAACCTGATCCCTACTGCCCACTAGTGGGCGATTAAAGCATTCATGGTGGAGGGCTGGGTAATCGCTATGTGGCATCACTGACGAGTGACGTCACACTCCGAAGACCCGCAGCACCACACTTGGTTGGTTGGAGAGCTGGTGAGAGAGCCTAGGGACAGCAGTCAGGACTGGGTCACTATCTAGTAAGTACAGGGTGATACATAGCAAGGGTCATATGATTTGTGTAATTAGAGGACATTTTACCATCAAAAGTGGGCGGTATGTATTAAAAGGTTGATGACCCCTTCTCTAGGGTGTAACAGAGACATAAAAACATATTTTTTAAATTACAAATAGCATTACATATATATTTATCATACAAGAGACATTAATATACAAGTATTACATCATCAAATACATTTATATATATATTAATATATATCTTTTACCTTACAGAGTATATTAAACAGGTATCTACAATGCAGAAAGGACAACCATATGAGACAGCCCACGCTAAAGATGGATGCCTGAGTCATCCTGAAGCTTGGTTGCTATGGGAATCTCAGTAGAACTATTTGGTGTTTCTTAAAAGCTGAGTTAAAACAGCTGGTGTGTAAAATGCATAAAACCTACATTATGACGGATGATATATCTCTGACCTAATGAACATGTTTGTGTATATAAGTGTTGTCTGACCGTCTCCATTACCTTCTTGTAGCTAAGCCTTTTACATTTCTATTTGCAAAGCACATAATATTTTACAGTGGTTACTGCACTGGACAAGTGGGATTTACAAGGTATTGGATAATGTTGTTCTGAAGAGCATGCACTCTATATTCCAGCTGTTGTTGTGCTGTGTTGGAGAAGATTTTTGTCACCCCTGATTAAGAGTAACATTAACCATTTTACTGGCATGATTTATACATTTATATGGTTATTTTCATAGGATATATAGGTTCCCCTGTTAAGGCATACAGTGTGCATTTTGGGGATGTCAAGTCAGGGGTGTAGGAACTGAGGGGATTGGGGGCGGGGGGGACAAATCTACTCCAGATTAAATGAATGGGGGACATAAAACATAGCAAAATTAAACTTAATCACGCATTACCAGATTTGGTCATGAGAGGGCACTATTGAGCTGTACGGCAATCCCATGAAAGCTTTGACCCATAATTTTATATATATTTATATATATATATATATATATATATATATATATATATAATATATATATATCTATATATATATATATATATATATATATATATATATATATATATATATATATATATATTGGCATATAGACATACGTTATATATATTTTTTTATTAATTAATTAATTTATTTATTTATTATGTTGGGGGGCTAGGGACATTGAGAATTTAAACAAAGAAATTAGAAAAAAACGTTTTTGAGGGGCACTACGGCAATTAGGCCCCCAGAGCAGGGCCCCAGTGCATTGCATCAGCTGGGAGTAGTATTACATTTTCCCCCCAGATTTTTTGGGGCTCCTACCCCCATGTGCCAAGTTTATAAATGTATTCTGTAGCCTTGTTATTTTCTGGGCTGTATTGGCCATAAATATGGAAATTTGGTAAAAGTATACTTGGGACATCAGGGCATAGTTTACATCAATGTTTTAAATTTAATTGAAATTATTAGTTTTTTAAAGGTACAAAAACATTTTGTTTGAAGATTTATTTTATATTTGATAACAAAAAAAAATAAAAATCTGAGTGTAATGTGGAAGCGAACATATTGATGCCTATAAAGAGACATTTTTAATGAAATCATGAAGGTGTGTCTGGCCTCTTGGGTCTTTTCTCCAAGTCCCTAGCACTCAAATAATGAAGGCATATAGATTAACCTTAATGTATTTCAAGAAAGTAGAATAGTGCTAGTTTCATTAACCAGAAACCAGTTACATGTAATTCTACTGTTTAGGGGAGTGAATTGTCACTCATTTTGCCAACCACAATTTTAATGATTTTCTGCCAGATAGCCTTGTACAAGATTATATTTTCTTTAGTCAATACCAATTCCTGATTGATGGGACCCAGAAGATCAAAACAGCTTTATGCTTCATAAAATAGGTGGGATAAGAATATACAGATCCATTTTCTTTGTTACAGATACCTGTACAGATTCTCTGATTTCAGGAAAAACGTATGTGTTTTGAGAATTTATAGAATAAATTGTTCATTTCTGGTTGATATACATAGATAAAGTAGTATCCTGAAAATTGTGTTTTATAAACACATAACAATTTTTAGCCATTAGAAACATATTTGTAAAAGAAATATAATGAATAGTAACTCAGAAATTAACACTTAGAACTTGCAAGGTATTATTAGAGATAACTCACTCCCTATCTTAGGTTCCATTCATTTTGTTGATATTTTGTTAAGTTTTCCATTTACAATAATTATTTTTATATTCTCTACTCTACTCTACTAGTTTTTGAAAGATCATTGGAAGAACAATCTGCATAATTATAATGCATGAACTGAACGCTTACAATTAAGTGGTAAGACAGGAGTGGCCAACTCAGGGCTGCCAACAGTCCAGGATTTCTGAATCTCTCATTCTGTATTCAGGTTTTATTTAATCCGGTTGATCCATCTGTGCTCAGGGATCTACTAAAATACTGTGCTCTTTGAGGAGTTTATGGGACCAAGTTCCTCACCACTACCGTATAAATATATATACTGTATATATTTGGTTGAAAATGGCTATGGATTGAAGAGCGAAGCATTGTTGGGCACATTTGCATGTCCCAGCTCAGCTTCCCAGAATGCAGTGTAATAACTGTTTTTCTCAGAATTCTGAGCTGGAAGCAGGTTTTTTACCTTGTTTTATACATTCAGATGTGGACACAGATGTACTATTTATTTACTGCACTACTGTACGATGGAGGGCTTCCATCGCTCTTTTGCCCACCATATATTAAATGATTGTTGTGGTGAACTACCTACTCATAAGGTCCACAACACATTTGAGATCCTGCTCCATGCTGATGATAGCCAGTAAGCTTGAAACAGCTATACAAGGATAGGATTCTCAGCTTGTGTAAAATCCAACCTTGGCTTTGCATTAAAGCTGTGTAATACAGCAGGCATAAGCTTGTAGGAAGCCATGTTTGAAAATGGCTATGGATTGAAGAGCACGGCATTTGCATGTCCCAGCTCAGCTTCCCAGAATGCAGTGTAATAACTGTTTTTCTCTGAATTCTGAGCTGGAAGCAGTTTTTTTTAACTTGCTTTATACATTCAGATGTGGACACAGATGTTCTATTTATTTACTGCACGACTGTACGATGGAGGGCTTCTATCGCTCTTTTGCCCACCATATATTAAATGATTGTTGTGGTGAACTACCTACTCATAAGGTCCACAACACAAGCTGAGATCCCGCTCCATGCTGATGATAGCCAGTAAGCTTGAAACAGCTATACAAGGATATGATTCTCAGATTGTGTAAAATCCAACCTTGGATTTGCATTAAAGTTGTGTACTATATAAATATATATATATATATATATATATATATATATATATATATATATATATATATATTTATATATATATATATATATATATATTTATATATATATATATATATATATATATATATATATATATATATATAATAGATTATTGCATAGTTACATAGTAATTGTGGTTGAAAAAATACTTTTACTACATCAAGTTCAACCTTTTTAGATCTCCTCTGATCTGCAATATGCAGATTAATTGTTAATTTATCCATAGGAATGCAAACAGAAAAAAACCCAAGTAAACTTTGCCAATTGTCAAAATGGGGGAAAAAAAATCCTTCCTGACCACAGATATTGGTGATTGGAATCCTCCCTGGATCAATACTCCCTCTCTAATTATCCAGGATAGCCCTGAATGCCCTTTTTATTTTAAAATATATCCAATCCCTTTTTAAAGTTATCTATCGATCCTGCTGTCACCACCTCCTTTGGTAGAGAATTCCACAGATTAACCACCCTTGCTGTGAAGAACCCTTTTCTTTCTTTAAGGTGAAATCTTTTTATTTCTAAGGTTGTCCTTTTGTCAGTTGAAAACCTCTTGGCAAAAAGAGCTCACTTGACAAAGCCTTATTTTGACCCTTGACATTTATTCATATTAAATCTCATCTGCCATTTAGCCCATGTTTCTTATTTAAGCAAATCCCTTTGGAGGGAAAGTACATAATTATCTGTTTTAATTACCTTGCACAACTTTGTGTCATCAGCAAAAATAAAGACAATATTTTTCAATCCTGATTCTAAGTCATTAATAAATATGTTAAAAAGGATAGGACCTAATACCGAACCCTGAGGAACCCCACTTACCACATTAGTCCAATCGGAGTATGTTCCATTTACAACAATCCTTTGCTTCCTGTCTTTTAGCCAGCTCTCAATCGATGAGCAGATATTTACTGCAATTCCTGTATCCCCTAGTTTGCTCAATAGTCTCCCATGTGGCACTGTATCAAAATCCTTTGCAAAATCCAAAAAGACTACATCCACTGAGTTGCCTTGACCCAAGTTCCTACTAACCTCTTCATAGAAACTAATTAGTTTTTTTTGACAGACCATGTACCCAAGAGTGTTCTACTCCTACCATACCAATGGAGGATAAAAACAGAGCCGGTTGTAATCTCCAAAGCTAGACAAGAAATCTTTCTGACAGCAGTCCCACCATATTGCTTTTCAGAAAGCCCTTTTAGTGCTAGAGGAATAAGATGCCTCTCCTATATGATATTCGGACCCTTGTTACAAATTATAGAATATTGCTTGGCTTGGTTTACAGCAGGGGTAGTCAAATATTTTTCTACAAAATTTGCCAGGGTCTGAATATCTTATGAAAATTAAATCAGGTCCAGAATATAAATTTTCAGAGATACTCATACAAATAATATAATAAAAATGATATTTAGAAGGGCACAGGAGAAATGCTCGCATAGTTACATGCTGTTCTTTTCCTAAACTATACTAATAGATTAAAGTACTTGGAAGCTTCAGTTGAGACATATGATGAATTTGTGTGTGGATTCGTCCATCATTCCCGATGAAGGCCTCAATATCTTGTTGATTGGTTGACTGGGCTCTGTGTCTCAAAATAACAAAGTAGTCCGATTCAGGTGTGGAACGTCCTGTCACACATTGTGCAGACATGTGATGACACTGTTGGCGATGTGCGCCACACCTGCACTTGCGCAGCTCACAATTTCTTTTAGTACACCTCACCTCAGAGGTTTGGCAGCCATTGTGAATGAGGCTGCAGCATGATGGATGGTTCAGTGAGGTTTCCCAGGTGAAGTTATTGATATTGAGGGACTTCAAGGAAGCCTTTAGCTTGTCACAGAACTTCTTATTTTGTCCCTGAGTAGAAAAGCTGTTTGGGGATGCTCTCATTTGACAGTCGGACAACATGCCCACATGAACTTAATAATTCACTGAAGGCTCCAGCAAAGGGGCAGGGAGCCGGGCTTCAGATCCAGGCCCACCTATGGTCATATTTTTAAAATGTACTATTTTGAAGAGCTACACTTATACAACATGTTTTTACAATGTATAAAAAATAGCATGGCCTCTTATTATATCCTTTATATGCAATTATAGTGGAATCCAGCCATTTTGGCTTCAATAGATCAGCTTGCCGAGAAGGGAGGAGACTTTAAATATACACAACGGAAATATGGCGGTTACATCTGCTAGTGCTCTCAGCAGGAAGAAAACAGAAGTTTACAAGGACACACCAACCTAGGAAAAAAACAAACAAGAATACAAAATGGGGCCATGATTTGAAGAATAATTGCATATAAAATTAGCAAAATACAAAGGCTGTGTTTATTTGTTTGTTTGCCTATTATGTTGTTTAATCGCTCAATAAACACTATCTAATACTTTGACAACAGAGGTTCTTTAACATAATTTCTTATATTAACGTAGATTTTAATTAATTGCATTGCCTCTTTAGTTACGCTCAGTCGATTCTCTGAAAATCCTTTTTTATCTTTACTTGTTCTTGTAATTTATTATCATTTGTATAACACTTCCTTGAGACAACTATCATTATATGCCCATGTTTTACACCTGGAAGAACTGCTGCTCACATTTACTCAGGAAACGCAACACAAGTCTTATTCTGAGCTGTTATTAGGACTGAGCCGCTGTCTTCCTCGTCTACAATAATCAAGAGAATTTTAACAGCTGTATTGATTTGATCTTGTTGACCTATCAGACTGCTGAGAAGAGCACGCCATCTAAATACTCGAGCATATGCTGACCTGAGTTGTTAGAAGAGACTGCGATATACATCAATAGTGGTTGAAATGTGCAGTTTGGGCCAAATATCCATTAGAAATCATTAGTATCTCATTGAAGTAATGTATTGATGAGTTGAAAGCTAAGAGATTGATTTACAACTGAATTCAGTCCTGTCTGTCTCTTGTGGATATTTGAACCTAAAGAACCAGCTGGAAATCTATTTGTAGTTTTCTCTGTGTGAATAAACTGAAAATCCCTGGAAGACTCTCACGGCCTTTCTTTATGTCGCAGTCAATATCCACCAATGCAATAACGATCTCATTGCCATGGTGGCCAAGTAGACTGTCACAAATTGGTGGATGCCGGTGGAAAATTAAATTATTTTTATTGTCTTATTTTTTCTTCTTTTCTTTTAGATTGAAAGAAGCAATATAACAATATAGAGATGAAAAACAAATAATAAAGAGACAAAAAACTGGACTGTGTCGCCCCAAAGTAGACTGGTCTCATTGAGCATTTTTTTTTTAAATGTACTCAACCAAGGAAAATTTGCAAAATGTTTTCATGATATAACAAAAAATAATATTTTTTGCATAGTGAGAATTTGATCAGTGTATTGTTATAGTGATTCCAACTGCTCATGCATGACAGGCTTGTCGTAGAATAATTTGTAATACACAGCGGCAACTTACAGTACATTCCACTGAAACTATATTTTCACTACAAGTTGTAATGGAAATGTATGACAATATTTATTACACTATTATATTAACTATTCCTTATTTCTAATTTGATATATTATGTCTAAAATAATCAACTTATTTCAACAACTTATTTTGAATATAAAATAAGTTATAATTAAGCGACTAGACATTTATCCATGTTTCTTATGTCTAACTGTATGACTTATTTACCATAGGTTAGGAAATATATATATATATATATATATATATATATATATATATATATATATACACATCTGCAGTTTATAGTGCTGATTCACTATAGAGCTGTTTTCCCTGACAGACCACTTTCAATGCTAAACCCTGCTATAATACTGTTTTTGCCAGCTGGACCCAGTTGGTGGATGTTAGAGACCTTGCGCTCCCCCACCTTCCATTTGAGGATGCCCCACAGATGCTCAGTAGGGTTTAGGTCTGGAGACATGTTGGCCAGTCCATCACCTTTACTTTCAGCTTCTTTAGCAAGGCAGTGGTAGTCTTGGAGGTGTGTTTGGGGTCGTTATCATGTTGGAATATTCCCTGCGGCCCAGTCTCCGAAGAGAGGGGATCCTGCTCTGCTTCAGTATGTCACAGTATATGTTGGCATTCCTGGTTCCCTCAATGAACTGTTGCTCCCCAGTGCCAGCAGCACTCATGCAGCGCTCATTGCAGCCTAAGTCCTGTGTGCTTCAACTTCTCGCCTCGCTTCACGAGGCTTGCAGTGCAAAGAGCGCTTTTGGCTCTCTTTGCTGCCTAAGTCCTGCGTCGACAGCTCATCTCGCCTTGCAAGGCTCGCAAAGTGTTACCAACAGAACAAACATTACGAACACTGACTACTATATATGTGATATCTCCATGTTTTTCAAATGTTATACTTGTCAGACCAATAGTCATCATAGACTACATAGGAAGTGGAAATATTTTCTTTTGAAAAATTACATGTTTTGGAAATATAAAAAAAATACAGTCTCTAACTTGTTAAATTTTTATATGAATTAATTATTATCACACTTACTGCCACAAGCTATTTTAATTACACAAGGGGTACAATGGGGGTCCCCTTCTGGATCGTCGCCTTGTTGTGGTGAAGAGGCATGTGTACCACAATGAGAACTATACCAGGTAGGGTCACCCAAGATGGGCAAGTCATACTAGATAGGTCAGACAAATCACGGTCCATTGGAGAAGGAACTGGCAACCAACTCCAGTATATATACCAGAAACACCTTATCCAAATCAGTACTACATAAGATCAAGACAAACTGCTCACTAGAAGGTTTGATCATGAAACTGAAGCTCAAATATTTTGGCTATATCATGAGATGGCAGGATTCCCTAGAGATGACACTGATGCTGGGAAAGACTGAAGGCATACCAAGACGGGGACAACAGAGGCAGAGATGGGTATATGAAATCATTGAAGCAACGAATATGAGCTTGAGGGTGCTCAGATGGGCAGTGGCTGACAGATATGCCTGGTGTACTGAGGTCCATAGGGTCACGCAGGGTCGTACACAGTCTACTGGAGAAGAAATTGGCAAACCACTTTGCCATGAAAACCTTATGGTTTGGCACAACCAAACAAAGATATGCCTGGCGTGCTGCCATCCATAGGGTTACAGAGAGTCAGACTTGACTGAACAAAATTACCAAAACAACAATGGGGGTAAGTTGGATATCAGTGCACCAGATGTTTGCATCTACATTTTATGGTTTGTTAACCAAGGGACCAACAAATGATATACACTTCATACATAAATTTACATTTAATTGGTCTCATTTCTCCACTTAAACTCTCCCCAAGTTGTGCACACTGGTGCAGAGATCTAGATATTGAATATGATTATATGTAATATATTGTTAATTCTGAGCTAGTCTGGAGTTTGATAAATTGCTTGGGGTATTTGCATGTAATTAGTACAATTAATTTGAAAAGAGACCGAGAACCAGAAATACTTTGGAGTTGAGAAAAATGCTGTATAATAATGAGAGACAAAAACATATTTTGTGCACCATTACAAATGGATGCAATGCAATCCAAATTCATTACAACAATGGTGCATTTCCATAATAATCTGTATCCGTGCTCGGAGACTGTATTTCTCTGCAGAGCTTGAAAGATGAATGGTCTTTCTGAGAGCTGATATTCTCTAGGGATCTGTAATAAAGTCTCTTCCTCAGTTATTCACTTGCCGGCACCGAGCCTGCGTGAGCTCCAGCCATTCCTCGGATGAGTTTGTGAAGAACAGACACACATATTGCAAGAAATAAATGTGCTTTTTAATATCTAAGCTGAAATCACTATTTAAATGCAATTTTCTTCCAGAACATAGCAACACAGAATATGACAGCAGATAGGAATCTCTTGGTGCATCAGTCTGTTGTAAAACGGCTGGCTCTTTTTGACCCTTTAATATCTGTTATATCCACGATTATGTATTGTGATTTATAGTGGTATCTTTTGGACTAACTATCATTATTAATGGATGCACTTATCTCTTCCCTTTGTCAAACCATGAGCAATATTAACTTGTTGTTGTTCAGTTGTTCAGTTGTGTCTGACTCTCTGTGACCTATGGATCAAAGCACGCCAGGCACATCTGTTGTTATGTTCCTGGTTGTGCTTATCCGTAAGGTTCTTGTCAGATATACTGGCATGGGATGCCAGTTCCTTATCTAGTGGACCGCAATTTATCTCCTCTCACCGGAGGAAATTGACCAGCAGGAACTAACGTGGTAGGTTACACTGCAGCATAATTCCATATCAACTGTAATCAATTTGTTGTTTAGTCATACAGTCATGTCAGACTCTCTGTGCCCCTATGGACCACAACATGCCAGACAAATCTTGTGTCTGGTTGTATTTATCCATAAGGTTTTCATGGCAAAGATACTGGAGTGGGTTGCCAGTTCCTTCTCCAATGGACCTCAATTTGTCTGACTTGTCTGCTATGACCTGCTCCTCTTGGGTGACCCTATATGGTATAGCCCACAGCTTCATTGAAGTACACAAGCCACTTCACCATGACAAGTTAGCGATCCAGAAGGGGATTAACCTGTTAGATGAGGTCAATAAATTAGGCTAAAATAGAGGTTAAGTAAAAAACAAAATACAAAATGATGGTGGTAGACAGTGTGGTCTGGTGAAGGACTAGACTTGATAATGGATTATGATATATTTTTAGAAAGTGCTATGTCTGTACTGACACACTGTACACACACTATCTGTATATTAAACCTTCATACAGACAGTATAAGCACCGCTGTTTCTGTACTGACACTACACACTGCATCTGGATACTGCACCTCCATGCACACAGTGTGAGCACTGCTATTCCTGTAGTGACACTATAAACATCACCATGAAACTGCACCTTCATACAGACAGTGTGAGCTCTGCTATTCCTGTACTGACGATGCACACATCAGCATGATACTGTACATTCATACAGGCAGTATAAGTCCTGCTGTTCCTGTACTGACACTACACACAGCATCTGGATATTGCACCTTCATGCACACAATGTGAGCTCCATTATTCCTGTACTGACACTACACACATCACCATAATACTGCACCTTCAAACAGACAGTGTGAGCTCTGTTATTCCTGTATTAACATTACAAACAGCATCTGGATACTGCACCTTCATACGGACAGTGTGAGTCCTGCTGTTCCTGTACTGACGATGCACACATCAGCATGATACTGTACTTTCATACAGTGTGAGCTCTGCCATTTCTGTTCTGACAATGCACACATCAGCATGATACTGTACATTCATACAGGCAGTATAAGTCCTGCTGTTCCTGTACTGACACTACACACAGCATCTGGATACTGCACCTTCATGCACACAGTGTGAGCTCCATTATTCCTGTACTGACACTACACACATCACCATAATACTGCACCTTCAAACAGACAGTGTGAGCTCTCTTATTCCTGTATTAACATTACAAACAGCATCTGGATACTGCACCTTCATACAGACAGTGTGAGTCCTGCTGTTCCTGTATTGATACTACACACAGAACCCTGATATTGCACCTTCATATAGACAGTGTGAGCTCAGCTATTCCTGTACTAACACTACACAATTTTTCATTATGATTAAATTGAGCAAAATACTGGAAATGTATTGGCAAAAATATAGTTAAAGTATAGATAAAGTTTCATCGCAAGATGGGGCATCTAAAGGCTGAAAATTGAGAAATTGAATTAGCATGCAACCTTAACATCCCTCCTCCTGCAAAGTTTTTTGTGATGACATCATTCATGACATAATCTATGACATTAGGTGACATCATTCAAGATATCACATATAATATAAATTACATTATCCATATTACTGTTTACATCCCTCTTTAACCCCCCCCCCCCCCCCCCTTTGATGTGACACAATACATTTATAATTGTACACTTAATTTAATTAATTGAGTTAACTTTTGAGGGTTTCACATTTTTAAAATGAAGATGATTATTTAAATATATGTGGCTACAAATATTTTTCTTAAACGTATATGATGTCATCAGTATTTTTTCAGTGATGCCATAACTGATGTCATTTTTATTATACTTGTTGTCATGAATGATGTTACCTAATGTAACAAATGATGTCATGAATGATGTCAAAACCTTAAATGACTTTGCGTAGCGACCCTCCATGCAGTCCCTCCACCACTGATGATCAACATTTTGAATGTAGATGAAGCTTCAATGAGAAGCTTCCTGTCCACGCCCATTACTGAATTTAAATTGTATAGCATCATAACTACATGTAAAAGATAGAGGTTGTATTAATATTATTTATCTATATACTAAAAACATTTAGCCTGTTTTTAAATCTAGTTTGTCATCAGAGAATATAGGACCAATACGTTTGAATACCCAGTATAGTGAGTCCACTATGGCTGGCAGTCCATTCTGTGCCACCACTACACTCTCCAGTCTCAATATACTGTTTCGCCCACTTGCCTGCCTGCTTGCACCAAGCAAAGACATTGGCACAGATTATACGGCACTGGGAGGGGATTTCAAGAAAATAATGTAGGGACATAAGAGAAGATGCAGCTTTTTTATATTGTGGTTTTATTTATCTTTGCTGTTTCCCAGTTACTGACAGCACCCAGGCTGCTTACAACAATCTGTCTGACTAATTGATTTGCATCAACTTTATGTTCCTTCTGACAGGAGCGCTACAGAGTGGAATGTTAATTAATTGAGAGGATACAGTAGATGTCTTTTTTTTTTTTTGCATTACAAAAAACAACACCCTTTATTCCTTTTCTTAAGGAAAAGTGACAAAATAAACATATCTTCTATTAAATGAATATATATATATATATATATATATATATATATATATATATATATATATATACAGTTGCAAGCAAAAGTATGTGAACCCTTTGGAATTATATGGATTTCTGCACAAATTGGTCATAAAATGTGATCTGGTCTTCACCTAAGTCACAACAATAGACAATCACACTCTGCTTAAACTAATAACACACAAAGAATGAAATGTTACCATGTTGTTATTGAACACACCATGTAAACATTCACAGTGCAGGTGGAAAAAGTATGTGAACCCCTAGAATAATGACATCTCCAAAAGCTAATTGGAGTGAGGTGTCAGCCAACTGGAGTCCAATCAATGAGATGAGATTGGAGGTGTTGGTTACCCATCTTCTGTTGAGCTTCAGCTGGTGGACAGATGGCCTTAAGTTCTCCTGCAAAATGTCTTCATAAACTTGGGAATTTATTTTTCCTTCGATGATAGCAATCCGTCCAGGCCGTGACGCAGCAAAGCAGCCCCAAACCATGATGCCCCCACCACCGTACTTCACAGTGGGGATCTGTGAAGTACGGTGGTGGGGGCATCATGGTTTGGGGCTGCTTTGCTGCATCAGGGCCTGGACGGATTGCTATCATCGAAGGAAAAATGAATTCCCAAGTTTATGAAGACATTTTGCAGGAGAACTTAAGGCCATCTGTCCACCAGCTGAAGCTCAAAAGAAGATGGGTGTTACAACAGGACAACGACGCAAAGCATAGAAGTAAATCAACAACAGAATGGGTTAAACAGAAGAAAATACGCCTTCTGAAGTGGCCCAGTCAGAGTCCTGACCTCAACCCGATTGAGATGTTGTGGCATGACCTCAAGAAAGCGATTCACACCAGACATCCCAAGAATATTGCTGAACTGAAACAGTTCTGTAAAGAGAAATGGTCAAGAATTACTCCTGACCGTTGTGCACCTCTGATCTGCAACTACAGGAAACGTTTGGTTGTAGTTATTGCTGCCAAAGGAGGTTCAACCAGTTATTAAATCCAAGGGTTCACATACTTTTTCCACCTGCACTGTGAATGTTTACATGGTGTGTTGAATAAAAACATGGCAACATTTAATACTTTGTGTGTTATTTGTTTAAGCAGAGTGTGATTGTCTATTGTTGTGACTTCGATGAAGATCAGATGACATTTTGTGACCAATTTGTGCAGAAATCCATATCATTCCAAAGGGTTCACATACCTTTGCTTGCAACTGTATATATATATATATATATATATATATATATATATATATATATAGTATCTCACAAAAGTGAGTACACCACTCACATTTTTGTAAATATTTTATTATACCTTTTCATGTGACAACACTGATAAATGACACTCTGCTACAATGTAAAGTAGTAAGTGTACAGCCTGTATAACAGTGTAAATGTACTGTCCCCTAAAAATAACTCAACACACAGCCAATAATGTCCAAACCGTTGGCAACAAAAGTGAGTAAACCCCTAATTGGAAATGTCCAAACATGGCCCAAATAGTAATTTTCCCTCCCCGTTGTCATGTGACACGTTAGTGTTACAAGGTCTCAGATGTGAATGGGGAGCAGGTGTGTTAAATTTGGTGTTATCACTCTCACACTCTCTCATACTGGTCACTGGAAGTTCAACATGGCACCTCATGGCAAAGAACTCTCTGAGGATCTGAAAAAAAAATTGTTGCTCTACATAAAAATGGCCTAGGCTATAAGAAGATTGCCAAGACCCTGAAACTGAGCTGCAGCACGGTGGGCAAGCCCATACAACGGTTTCACAGGACAGGATCCACTCAGAAGAGGCCTCACCATGGTCGTGCTCAGCGTTATATCCAGAAGTTGTATTTGGGAAATAGACGTATGAGTGCTGCCAGCATTGCGGCAGAGGTTGAAGGGGTGGGGGGTCAGCCTGTCAGTGCTCAGACCATATGCCGCACACTGCATCAAATTGGTATGCACAAGAAAGCCTGCAAACAGTTTTCTGAAGACAAGCAGACTAAGGACATGGATTACTGGAACCATGTCCTGTGGTCAGATTAGACCAAGATAAACTTATTTGGTTCAGATGGTGTCAAGCGTGTGGGGTGGCAACCAGGTGTGGAGTACAAAGACAAGTGTGTCTTGCTTACAGTCATGGTCTTGGCCTGCATGGGTGCTGCCGGCACTGGGGAGCTACAGTTCATTGAGTGAACTATGAATGCCAACATGTACTGTGACATACTGAAGCAGAGCATGATCCCCTCCCTTCGGAGACTGGGCCACAGGGCAGTATTCCAACATGATAACGACCCCAAACACACCTCCAAGACGACCACTTCCTTGCTAAAGAAGCTGAAGGTAAAGGTGATGGACTGGCCAAGCATGTCACCAGACCTAAACCCTATTGAGCATCTGTGGGGCATCATCAAACAGGAGGTGGGGGAGTGCAAGGCCTCTAACATCCACCAGCTCCTTGATGTCATCATGGAGGAGTGGAAGAGGACTCCAGTGGCAACCTGTGATGCTCTGGTGAACTCCTTGCCCATGAGGTTTAAGGTATTGCTGGAAAATAATGGTGGCTGCAAAAAATATTTACACTTTTGGCCCAATTTGGACATTTCCATTTGGACATTTTAAACTTCCTACTTTACATTGTAGCAGAGGGTCATTTCTTCAGTGTTGTCACATGAAAAGATATAATAAAATATTTACTAAAAAAGGGGTGTACTCACTTTTGTGAGATACTGAATATATATACTGTATATATATATATATATATATATATATATGTGTATACACACACATATATATATATATATATATATATATATATATGTGTGTGTACATATATTTATATACACATATATATATATATTTATATATATATATATATGTATATATATATATATATATAAATAAAATAAATAAATAGTACATTTGTGTTCACATTTCAATGTCTAAAACAAGTTAAAAAAAATTGTTTCATGTCCAGAATTCCAAAAAATCGAGATTTACACTGCATTCTAAGAACCTTGGCAGGGACTTTCAAATGTGGCCACAAATGCTTCGCTCTTGCAATCCATAACCATATTAAACATGGCTTCTCTTAAGCATATGCCCACTGTATCAAATAGCTTTGAGCAAAGCCAAGGTTTGATTACCCACTCACGAACAGCCATATGAAGGTTCCTGCCTTATCATCATATATATACTTATGTGTGAGTGTGTGTAAGTTTTCAATTTTGTGTGGGTGCTTTAGGAACAAATTCTATGTACGTTTGATCTTAAGCTCAAAAACAGGGCCCTCCAGTCTTTGCAATGTGTTAATTTTGTTTTTGCCTTGTACTTAACTCCTGTACAGTGCTATGAAATATGTTGGCATGTTACAATTAAAAGATAATAATAAATATATATATATATATATATATATATATATATATATATATATATATATATATATATCCTTCTCAATACATGTTAAAGGGATATGGAAGGTTCACTCTTTGTAATCTTTATATAAACTACCTTAGCATTAATTTACATATTTTAAACATTGTTTTATTTACAAATGGTCAAATGCTCTGTTTTTACTTATTAAAACTTCCCAAACAGTCCCTGCTAAGATCTGCCCCCTGTATCTATTGCATATAATGTGTCTATAGTACTAGATGTACTAGCCAATTACAGACTGTGTCTCAGCAGCATGATAGTAAAATGCATCTTGGGCTACAGTGGTCCTAATAGGTCGTTGGTATATGACTGATAACACTGCAGGCCCCATCCAGCGGTCATGAGGAAGCAGCCGTACCTACATACAGGTTACATCTTGCAGCTTTCTAACGCACTCATTTTGCATTCTAATCATCTGCTCAAACTGATGTTCTGTGGGATAAAAAGTAAAAAAAAAGAAATTGTAGCAAATGCATTGGAAGGAAACACAATCATGTTGTTTAATGCCTCGGAGACAGCCATTTCCAGGGCCATCTTGTAAAGAGCAGCTTCACTGAGGGTTAGTTTAATCATAAAGCTCCTCTTGTGACTAACAGCTCCCTCAAGACAAAATGTAATCAGCACAATTGTGCTTCACATCAATAGACCAAACCTATTGTAAAAATGTTTATATTAACTGATGGACCCAAGTAAACATTGTCTGGATCTCAGAGTCACTGTGAGTGGTAACGTCTTAATGACATATAACATGGGGTTAGCTATAATCATCTGCATTTTACCATAGATAGAAACTGCAGTTCAAGAAAAAGGCACTTGTTTTTACCAAACTAACAATATTTAGCAGCTGTGTAAGCAATGGACATAAACACATTTTTGGGGGAAATCTGACTTTTTGAAGACGCTGTTTATGAGTACAGGAATCTATCTTGTGTGTGCTATATAACATCCTAAATGCTGGATGATGGGGAGTGTGCTTGTTGTTATCAGTGGAGGGAAAATGAGGGAACTGCCAGAAGTCTTTGATAACTGGATACGATTGAAATGACACCACACCCTTCCCCCTCACTGGCCTAGAAAGAGATGATTTGCATCATTCAGTGCAACCAGAGCTCTCCAGAAATGTAAATGGACACTTGGGTCTTTTTTTTGTTTTATATAAATATTTTTCTTGGAACAAACCCCCCCCCCCCCCCCCCCCCCCCCAGATTATATGAATAGGGGAGCAGACAAAATAGCAAAATTAAACATAATCATGCATTACCGGAGTTTGCCACTAGAGGTTCCCTTCTTGCCAGCGAAGTATGCCTCTTCCATTAGTGGTGGATAAGTACCATTCCTTTGATATTCTAGCTAGCACAATCTATTTATATTGTGTAGTGCTCCACCTGTGTATATTTGCTTTTTACTTGTTGGACCTGATTATTGATTATAATTGGTTTTGTTTCTCATACACAGCAGATCACTGTATGTTTGCTGCCTAACAGCATGACACTAGTTGTGTAAATTAATTTCCATTTTGGAATGTCCTTAGCTCCTGCATGAGAGAATGTTATGTATGTAATGGGGAGGATTCAAAGGTAACATTTTAAATGAAAATTTCAGTGATGAGAAATAAATTAATGAAATAAAAATATTTCAAACAATGCATCTTTGATGCCATAATAGACATTCTTTTTTGTTTAGACTTTCAGCCATCTCTGACTCTCTGTGAACCTATGGACCGTAGCACGACAGGCAAAATCTGTCTCTTATGCATATGGTTTTCATGGCAAAGATACTGGAGTGGGTTGCCAGTTCCTTTTCCAGTGGACCGCAATATGACTGACCTCTATGCTATGACCTGCCCATCTTGGGTGACCCTACATGGATTAGCTCACAGCATCACTGAGATACACAAGCCCCTTCACCACGACAAGGTAGTGATCCAGAAGGGGAATAACTATGATAAAGCCTGGGGCATGATAACAATAAAACAATTTGTTGATAAAGCCATAGTAATGTCACAACCGATTCTGGTTCGCAACCTAGTCGTGGTGAAGGAGCTTCTGAAATAACACCTTTGAATTGTGCTGTTGGAGAAAATTGCTTAGAGTCCCTTGGACTGCAAGAAGATCCAATCAATACTACAGGAAATTAAGACAAACTGTTCACTGGAAGGTTTGATAATGAGGCCGAAGCTTAAATATTTTGTCCATATCATAAGACAGGATTCCCTAGAGAAGACTCTGATGCTCGGAAAGATTGAGGGCACATAAAGAAGGGGACGATGGAGGCGGAGATGGATAGATGAAGTAATTGAAGCAATAAACCTGAGTCTGATGGAGCTCAAAGGGGCAGTGGCTGACAGCTGGCGTGCTCTGGTCCATTGAGTCGGACGTAACTGAATGACTAAACAATAACAAATAGCTCAACGGACCATCATGGAACATTATCTAATTTATTCCGGCATTCAAATATGACCCATTGCTAACCCAACCATGACCCATTGCTAACCCATCCCATTTTTTGTGTTATTTACATTTAATATATATAAGTGATTATCACCCTAATTTACAGCCCCCAGGACATCTTTTTTCCCACCAAACACACGTCCCATTCTTGTAAAATTGCCAGATCTCACAATGCTCATTTTATTTAAATTGATCGTAAAATTCCAGCAAATACATTGTTTCCCTCTGCAAAGTTCACAATGTAAACTATTCCATTATTTGATTTATACCTCAAGGAACAGAGAAGCAATCTAGGTAATTGGATTTTGAAATCTGTTGTTTCGTGCATTTTCTCTTCCTGATAACACCTCTCCAAATATATGCCAGCTCTTGATGGCATCTCCTCTTAGTTTTGTTAAATAAAAATGTTGTGTTTCCTGCTTCCAAATCTATTTGGCATCTTGACTTTATTTTGATGGTTAGGAGCCAAGAAAGTGTTGTGAAATCCAGAAAGTGATGAATAGTCAATCGATCAATATCTATCTTTATCTATCTTTATCTATCTATCTTTATCAATCTCTATCTATCTATCTATCTTTATCTATCTATCTTTATCTATCTATCTTTATCTATCTATCTATCTATCTATCTATCTTTCTATCTATCTATCTACATATCTATATATCCATCTATCTATCAATACCATCTATCTATCAGTAAGAGCACCTAGGGAGATAGTAGCCTAATTAACGCACCACAGCGGTCAATTTTTTTCTGTAATGGTATTTTAATCAATTCATCTGGATAATGGGCTAAACCTTTTAAGAAAGTTACACAAATAATCACAACATTTCAATATTTTATATGAAATTATTCTTTACAGCAAGAAAAACAACTTTGTATTTTTAGGAGTGTAATGGGTGCTTATCACCCATACTGCTTTAGAATATGAGAAAAATATTATTGACACTACCTAGATTAGCACTATAAAATACACACAATAAATACTTATTATTAACGTCGTAGATAATAAAATATAAAAATAAAAATATAACTAGAAGAAATAGGATCCCCAATCAAGGGATGAAATACACTGTTTAGAGACAGTAAAAACCCATATATTCTACAAGGGGGATAAATAGTAAAAGATAAAAATATTTATAAAGATTAATAATGATAAAGTGCAATAAGTGCAAGATTCGAATCTGTGCAAAAATAGAATATCTTAGTGCATATGAAATAGTATAAACAACGACTTATAAAGCGCAGTGGTGCACGATTATGAAGTATTATAATATAATATTCTAATTCTATTATTTAATGTAAACTATTAATATAATTAAAGTGCTACTGCAAATTGATTCTCAATACTGTATAAATATTGATGCTCTATAAAGTGCACATATGAGAAAGTGCTTTTAGTGATAACGTCCTAATTTCTTTAGTGATTTAATCTCTTTATAAATATGACAACACATTTTTTTAATAAATCTATATATATATATATATATATATATATATATATATATATATATATATATATATATATATATAGATAGATAGATAGATATAAATATAGACCTTGATTCCTATAATATATCAATCTCTAAATCTCCATATATATATACTAGCGAATTGCCCGTCAAAAAATGACGGCAATGAAATTGTAAGTGAGCTAATGCTGTTTGGTGTATAATAATCAAATAACTAATAGATTAATAAATGAATATACTTTACCTATTTTGAAGCATTGTGTTGAAGTGCTGTCAATGTGTTTTGATGTTGCTGCAGCATTAGTGGTGTGGAGCTGCTGTGTAAGCGTGATAAATGTGTGTAGTGTAATAACGTGCGTGCGCGGGACCAAACCCTTAGCGTAGCTGTGTACTTCTGCATTGTTCTAAAATGGCGGCTAATGTGTGGTATGCGGCTGTGGCGGAATATCCGTGGCTGTTTTGTGGTGTTTTGCGTGTTTCTGGTGGTGTTTTGCGTGTTTAGAGTGCTGTAGCCTCGTTTTCGTTTTGTTCTGTGGCCATTTTTTCTCTCGCTTAGAGAATTTTTTAGTTTCTAAACTCTTTTATTTAGAGTATAATTGAGGTGTAACTTCCTTTTTTGAGGTCCTGGATGCTTCCTCTTGCTGTAGGTAAGCTTTTTATGTATGTGTTGTGTGTATTTATTGTGTTTTTTATTTTTTTATGTCCGCGGGTTGTGGCTGATTTTTGCGAGGTCGTAATTGGTTATAACGTGTCTCGTACTGTTTTGCGAGGGCCGCAGTTGCTCTCCTTGCAAAGCGTTAGCAACAACTCGCATGATCACAACTATATATGTGATATTTATGGGTATCTAGAAAATGCATTCCAAGAGCCATTGTGTTACTATATCCATGTTTTCATAATAGTATGTATTTCAGGTTTGAATAAATCATGGAATATAATAAAGAACCCTCATAACATTGTAGTTGGAATCTTACACACACAATAACTGTTAAAATAAATAGTACAAGTGACAAATATTAAATACACCTCACTGACGAGGCCCACAGAGGTTGAAACGTATGTCTGGGGTTTGCTGTTTCTCCTGTTTAAGGTAGTATTGCCTGGTATTTCGGGGCTGGGTCGCTCTAGTGAGTGGGACCAGACTAATACTACAGGATATTCCTCCCTGTGAAGGGCACAAGTGAGATAAAAGTGGTTGCTCTCAGAGTGGGTTATCATGTCCACAGAACTAACCTATTGAGCACCTCTATTTTGGTATTTTATTTTAAGTATTAAATACCCCTATCATTTCTAAGTTAAACAATTCTACCACCTCATATTGCACCATAGGCAGTCAATATCCTTTTTCACTGTAATGAATGGGGACCCCAAATGGGACCTCATGATCATATGAGGAAAAAATGATGATACAAAATCCTTTAAGGGTACTTATCTGATGCTTGCCCACTTGTCTACATTATAGATGCCTGCCTAACCGGTTTCACTGGATATACTTAGTTTACATTAAATAATAGAATTAGAATATTATTTTATAGCACTTACTTCATAATCCTGCAACTCTGCGCTTTATAAGTCATTGTTTATACTATTTCATATGCACTAAGATATTCTATTTTTGCACAGATTCGAATCTTGCACATATTGCACTTTATCATTATTAATCTTTATAAATATTTTTATCTTTTACTAATTATTCCCCTTGTAGAATATATTGGTTTTTCATCCCTTGATTGGGGATCCTATTGCTTATAGTTATATTTTTATTTTTATATTTTATTATCTATGGTGTTAATAATAAAGATTTATTGTGTGTATTCTTTAGTGCTAATCTAGATAGTGTAAATAATATTTTTCTTTACAGCAAGGTTCCATTTTGTTTTCTAAGCTGAATTTTTATAAACTAATGAAAATTTAAACCAATGAACCTTCCATTACTTTTATTGAAATGTAATGTCAGTTTTAGATGCCACCTTCCCAATGTACACATAGACACTTTCTGTATCCAATGTTAACATTATCCACTTATATGAAATGGTAAAGTCTCTGATAAGCTGAATGTGTCCGTGTTATCCATGGCAACTGGAAAATGCATTATATTTCTGATTTTAGCTGGATAATGTCAACACAAGACATGTTACAGATAGTGCTGTGACTTCTGCCTATCAGGACTTCTGGATCGCTACCTTGTCATGGTGAAGGGGCTTGTGTACCTCAATGAAGCTGTGAGCTATACCATGTAGGGTTACCCAAGATGAGCAGGTCATAGTAGAGATAAATCACGGCCCACTGGAGAAGAAACTGGACACCCACTCCAGTATCTTTGCCAAGAAAACCTTATATATATATATATATATATATATATATATATATATATATCAACTTCTGGGCCGCTTCTGGGTCACTTAAGATGGGCAGGTTATAGCAGAGAGGTCAGACAAATTGTTGTCCAGTGAAGACTACTCCAGTGTCTGCCAAGAAAACCTTATGGGTAGACACAACCAGAAACCTGTTGTGCCAAGGTCCAACAACAAATATCTATCTATCTATCTATCTATCTATCTATCTATCTATATATCAAGGTGAATTAGTTGATCACAAAAGTGTGTTGCATTCCAAACACCTGCAGCCTTATTAAATTGCAATTTAACCAATTGAATAGGGCTCTATATAAGCACACAGCATTTTTTTTTACAGAAATTTTTAGTTAGTGAACATCTATCCAAAAACAAGGTCTTCACTAATTAAAAACTTCTGTAAAAAAAAAATGCTATGTGCTTATATAGAGCCCTATTCAATTTGCCGAATTTAAAAAGGCTGTATGTCACCAAATCTACAGCAAAAGTCTTTTTGCACATAATTACCAAAGTGCAATTTACCTTCAGAACATTTAGCCGCGTGGGTATGTTCTAAACTGAAACAGATGGATGCTGGAACACATCCAGGAGGTTTTCTTTTCTCAGTTATGTTTCTCACTGCACCTTTTAACAAAGCATTTAAATAGCAGATTTTCTTTTGAAACCCAAAATACATCAGGTAACTTGGGAAGGGATGCTGGCCTGGTTTCATATTCCCTTTCTAATCATGGGCAGAGAGACGCAAATTTCACATTCTTCTAATCATCTTATAAGGAAACACATGGAGCCTCATTCAATTGAGCAATTGTACTGGAGCCCGTAAGCTAATTTGCTATTAAATTGGTGTTTTTTTGTGAGCCGCAAATGGTCTACATGTTACGGGATTGAAATTCTTGCGGAACTTACTGCCCATCGAAGCCTTTGATCTTTCACATCCGCAAGAGTTCTGATCGCTAAAATCGCAAATGGCTAATAAATTGCTACAATTCAAGCTTGCAAATGGCATATGTGGCCAGAATCTTATAGGCTCCAAACAGGACCGCAAAGGGTTTAGAGACTAGTTTATAACACTGCAGAAGACAATAAAAACACACCAATGGACTTTAAAATATGGCCAAATCAAAGGAAGTCATTAGAATTACTTGCACAACAATTCCCAGTTAACAAATAGGCCTTAAAAATATTTTTTTTTTTTCATATGTTGTAATGGTCATGTTTATGACAATATTTAAAGTCATGCTGCAAGATGGTGAAAGCAATCAAAGAGACAAAACCTGATTAAATTGCAACACAAATACATGAAAATGGCTGCCATATTAACCCTCACTCACAGAGGCTCTAATGTGCAATTTCATCTCACTCATCAAATCTACATTTGGAAAACAAATAGTGGCCAAATTACACCGCCACATCACATATATCAAGTACCAGGCGAACCTTTTTTGTTTTTGCTGTTCAGTCCCTCTCTTGTGTACGACTTTCTGTGACTCTATGGACTGCAACACACTTACTTATGTCTCTGTCTGTGCTTATCCACATGGTTTGCATGGAAAACATAGTAGGTTGCCAGTTCCTTCATCAGTGGAGTGTGATTTGTCTGACCTCTGCTATGACCTGCCGACCTAGAGTGGCCCTACATGGTATAGCTCACAGCTTCATTGAGGTACACAAGCCACTTCACCACCACAAGTTAGCAATCCAGAAGGGACCAGGGGAACATACACCACACTAACCTACTCTAACCCATCAGGAATGCCCCCAAACACACATGGAGGCTGTGCAGAGGCAGGTGGAGCAAAAGCCAACTCACCTCCATCAGGGGTAATCTCCGCTATAGTCATCCTGGAAAGTCCCACACCATTAATGGTGGCCATGTGCCAAGATGTATACCCATGCTGTGATCTCCCATTAAGTGTTATGCTATTGACATTGACATTATCACCTGTCATATTGTTATCAGGCCTTCAGGGGAATGTTGATAATGGTTAGTTATGCTTGCAGATGGGAATCATGCTCCTCACCATGGCCATGATGTCATCAAACCTGTGCTTCACAGACCTCACATCCCATTCCGCTGTTCCCACTGCTGTTACTGCTTCTTCTATCTCCTTCCATGCCTGGGCCCTAGGCCCAGGCCTAACTTTCCTCCCACTGCAAGGGTAATGAGGTGTCCATGGATGGCACCAAGGAGGACCACATTCTTCTGGTGCATGTAGTTCAGGTCCCTGTGCTTGCCTTCAGCCTCTTGTCCTCCCAACTATGGCTGGGGATCCTGCTGCTGAGCTTTCAAATGGCTAAAGTAAATTAGAGGCTTGGAGGATTATTATCAAGTCCCCAATTTGTACTTAACAACTAGATGTATGTTATGACTAATTTGTAGTGTATTATGTATTTAACTTTGATTTGTATTATTTCTGTTCTCTAAATTCAACATCTAGTGCCATATGAACTAAATTGTGAAATGCTGGCTATTGTTAGACTGATACTATTGGACTCTAGGTTGGAAGCCAATGACAGAAAGGAAGGATGGAGAGAAAGTGGTACAGGTAAAACCAATGAAGGCATCTCAGAGTGTGGAAACTTTCAGACAAGGAAGGATCAGGAAACTATAGCAGATTTCAGGGGACCAGAATCCCAATTCAAAGATTGTGTACCAGAAGGTAAAGTAGTAACACAAGCCAAAGTTCAAGAGCCATTAGGTAAATTAATAATATAAAAGAGCCAAGGTTTTTGGTGACAGAGTGGAGGTCACAATGGGAAGTGACTGGTCACAGAATCAGGAATATCTCAGATATAGTTTAGAAGTCGCACTGGGATGCTGGCAACCTAAATAGACGCTACACCTGGTGTACACCCAGTCGCACACGAAAGGTACATCAGTAATGATACCTGCTCTGTTGTGTCTGATAGTGGCAACAAAATTCCCAAGCACTGAGTGAAAGATAGTCATGAGCATATGTAGGCATGACCGATGAGTTGGCCTTATTAGGTTGGATATGTTATTTTATTATATATATAAGTCTCCCCACCCACCATGCCAGCCAAAGTAAGGGGCCTTTATGACTCCTTTGTTTAATAATGAACTTTTTGTCTCTCTCTCTCTTTTTTATGTATTACTTATTCCGCAAAAAACAACCTTTAGATTGTAAGTTTGCAATTTGGAAACAAGCACCCATGTACATTTGATTTTAAGCTCAAAACATGTCCCTACATTCTTTGTATGGTGTTCATTTTGTTTTTGCCATGTACTTAACCCCTCTATTGCGCAATGGAATATGTTGTATAAATAAAGATAATAATAAATAAAGAAGGTGGAGGAAAAAGGTGCCACAAGGACATTCGTTTATATAAGGTGGTCCTGGGCAAAGGGTCTACTTGGAGGTACACTGATCTTCCTTATATTTGTGATTGCTCTAGTTGCTTTAGTACCAATGAGCAGTTTCAGATTGGGATCTGGTTTTACTCCATACCCAAGTCTTAAGAAACCCCCCATGTCTTAATTGCATCAGCTGTGGCTTGAGACTTTGTTGCCTCTGACTATTTGAAAAAAATGAAAGCAGGCGATCTTACAATTGTAAAAGAGTCTAAAAATAAGATGAACAATTAGTCGCAATGCTTCTCAAAACCATAAAATAATCACTTTTTGATATCTTCACAGACCACTGAAAAATTGAACTTTTCAAAGTAGCTCCAGTAGATTTAATTTCGGAAAAAATAGTCCCGAAAAATGTAAACACAGACAGACATAAACATCAAATCAAGAAAATGATGTGTAAACAGCTCAGCGTGTAAGCACTGGCTACGTTCCTTAATGCGGCCCTAATTACATCATAGATGGAACTGAGCCCATAAAGTATCATCAACCGCAAGCACATAAATGGAGTTATGAATGTATTAGTGATACACTTTATACAGATAATTAAAATGAATCTGGCATCTACTAGATTTTGATGAAGTATCGCATCTTAATTAAAAGACATCACTTAAAGTTTTTTCTTTAGCAGTGAGATGTTCTTCTAATTGCTAAAAGAGGGTGATTCCTTGGCACCTGAAAACAGACACACAAGTGTCTTAGCTGGCTGCAATGTTATGCTCAGTGGCTGCTTTTTTTACTATATGAAAAGAGTGTCTTAGCGCACAGGAGCTGTAGAAACAATGCAGAATATCTCAGGAATTATTTTAGTAGAGAAAAATAGCTAGTGCCATGTATACACAATGTGTAAATATTTTTAACATGAAACCCAACAGTGTCGCTTTAAAATCTTGTGTACTTGGGGGACATTTTTATTGTATTACAAGAAACAAGAGGACACACCACCCTAAAGCCAAACAGGGTCAGTATTTGGATGGGAGACCACCTAGGAATATCAGGAGCTGTATGCTGTGGCCAACTGGAGAAGGAACTGGTAACCCACTTCAGTATCTCTACCAAGAGGATCAGCATGACCAAGGACAAATATTTGCCTGGTGTGCTACAGTCCATGAGGTCATGAAGAGTTGGACACAACAACAACAATCAAACCACTTTGCCCCTTCTGGATCACTACATTGTTTTGGCGAAGGGGCTTGTTTATATCAATGAAGCTGTGAGCTATACCATGTAGGGATCGGCAGGTAATAGCAGGGAGGTCTGAAAAATGGCGGTCCACTGGAGAAGGAACAAGCAACCCATTCCAGTATCTCCGCCATGAAAGTGGATCAGCATGACCATGGACATAAAGTTGTTCCTGGTGTTTTGCGCCCCATGAGGTGACGGAGAGTTGGACACAACCGAACGATGCAACAACAAAAATACAACATAAAATGTAAATGAATATGCACCCCCATTGCAGACTATAAACATATTTGATATTATACATTAATTAATGGGTTGTATTTATACATTATTTCTCATCATGTCTTCAAGCATAATTTTGCAATGTCTTACACCAGCATTAATGTGTATTGAACATAATTATAGAACAGAATGCATAAAATTAAAGTTACATTATAATGCTTATAATTACAGTGGTTCCATCTCCGAAATTAATGGCTATAGACATTATTGTATCATTAATGCAGTGTTTATTGTTCTTCTCTTTAACATCATGCCATGTGTGAATAATATTATGAACAAAGCTTTTATCCACTTACGGCGCACATTGTAAGAGTGTCCTGGAATAATCATTATACAATATTATCAGAACTGGGGCTGTGTCAGCCGAAGCCTTGTAATATAATTACTTCTCACTAAACAAATATGTAATAATACTGTTCTTGGGAAAAAAAAGCATCTCAAAGGACCACTGTGGTAAAATCTGGTATTTTAAATAATTACGTTTCTTAGTGCGTAAAATAATTTACAAAAATGCAAAGCAAAAAAAATAACAGAACTTCATATTTTTTTCTTTAATTTTTAATTTTTATTTTTTTCTGTAGAATTCCATTTTTCTCTCTCCTCTAATTCAGTGTTATTGTCTCCGGAGGTTATGTCCTTTAAGTCAATGAGCTTTCCATTGCTGCTTATGATACCTCTGGCAATTGGAGATGTCATATTCCCAATTGGTAGATAGTTTCCTGTTCATTTAACACCTATAGCAGGAAGTAGATCACTGGAAACCAACATGGTATATTTTACAGCAATTGAATTTCATTAAAAAAGAAAGTGAGAGTCTTATGTATCAGTGTCCATGGATTGCATTCACTGAGCTTATACGTGCGAATGGTCTACACTAGGTGCTGGTGCACTTTCTCCCACCCTTCCCTTTTTTGGACATTGGGGTGAACAGTATAGGGGCAGGACCCTATCTGGGTCTGGTAATATCCACCAGCAGCAACCACACATTATTGGAGCTATCCGTCCAAAAGTCCTCAGTGCTCAGGCGTTTACGGAGATCTGACAATCACAGTATATCCAACTATATTATTTTAATGATACCCCAAGCAAAGAATGTCACATCAGAATCAATTGGAGAAGAAGATGGACCACTGTTGTAAAGATAATTGCAAGAATGTAAATGGTTGCATTCACCAAAGGACCTGACGTCTGAAAAAAACTCAGTATATTGACTGCTAAGTAGATTGCAACTGGAGACATGAGACAAGTATGTGGCATATATGGGATAAAGCATGTGTGGGCCTGTACTGGATATGCATTTGCAATGGCAGCATTAGCAATATGGAGGCCTTGCTAATAAGGGAGGACTGTTTATAGCAAACTGGCTGTACCCATAGTGGGAAATAGAAAGCTTAAATAATAAGAAAGTAGTGTTATTTCATTACCTTGATGTATTAATATGCTATAATATGCTATCAATATGTTTTTCAGGATTCCGTGGTCCTATAAATATAATTTTGAAGTATGTGACTTGTATAGATTGCATGAGCCAAATGGCCAAATGTAAAGTTCTGATGATCATTACATTAATATCCCAATCTCATGCAAGTACAATGTCCCAATAATTATCTGAATATCCAGCAAGTTCCCTTCTTGTCGTGGTGAAGGGGCTTGTGTACGTCGTAACAGTGAGCTATAGGGTCACTCAAAAAGGATAGATCATAGCAGAGAGGTCAGACAAATCACTGTCCACTGGAGAAGGAACTGGCAACTCACTACAGTAACTTTGCCAAGAAAACCTTATGGATTAGCACAACCAGACACAAGATGTGCCTGTCATACTGAGGGCCATAGGGTCACTGAGAGTTGGACTCGACTAAACAACAACATCCGGCAAGTACATAAATGTCATTAAAACTCGTGATCCTTCTTTAACATGTGGCCAGCATCTTGAGAATAGGTCAGCGACAACATGTATTATTTTTAACCCAGCTGCTGTAGGTGCTGTGGGGCCCAGGAGGAAAGGGGCCTGTCATTTCAATTCATCACCAGTCATTCAAATGCTCAGAAATCCTGCACAGCAGCCCTTTGAGTTTGGACAAAGCTGCTTGGCTACTAACAACTCTTGGCTCCCTGTCAGCTCTGTCATTCCCTTGCTCCCGTCCTCTGACTTATTGCTATTGCAGTACAGGCCACTCTTGGCTTGGCTTCTTTGAGATGCTGAGATGGTAGAGGGGAGAGAAACAAGAACTGTGGGTCAGGATGAATGCTTGAAGAGGTGACATTGATGATGAAAGATGGAGAGAGAGTGGGTGTAAATGATGCGAAGCTGAAAAGTAAAGATGGAGATGTGGAAATGGAAGAAGGTGTTGTATGGGAGCAAGATAAAATTGTAGTATGGGAGGGAAATATATAGTAAAGAGGTTGCATAAAAGAGATGGACGGAGAAGAAGGGGGATGGTAATGTCTTCAATGAAGTTAATTGTTAGCCCCTATATATATATATATATATATATATATATATATATATATATATATAAATATATATATATAAATAAATATATATATTTATATATTTATATATATATAAATATATCTTGTATAATGACACGAACATAATAATAAAAGGATCATATTTTTAAATTTCACATATATACCTTTGGGAATGTTAAGCATCAAACTCTGATGAACTTCCATGCTTTTGTATATTACGGTCTCTTTAACTGCTGCTCCAACTCTCAGAAATGGTTTTAAAAACAATTGCGCGTTCTTTTTAATACCCATAAATTTCACACTTAATTTGTGAGTGATCAGTAAACTCTTGATTGAATACCAATTTGCAACCTTATTAAATTCGAAGCCCATAGCAGCATCGGCAGAGCTATTAAATTCCACCATGCCGCGAGTTACGGGCCAGAGACTCAAACCAGTAAAAATGTTTTGCAAGTTGGATATGCGGCCGTGAACATGATCAATTAGTCAAACCCGTAGTTACGGGCTTAGAGAGAGCCAATGGCAAATGAGATCCTCATCATTACGTTACTGAAAAATGGAGGTTACAGGCTTCAATTACGAGTTTCTATAATACCCGCATTCCAGAAATAATGCAATATTAATAAATCAGTAAATATGATATTCAATTCCATGCGAGTTCCATTATATGTATTAACACATTGATTGCCGGGATCGATATAACAGGGAAATTAAACATTAAAAAAAATATTTTATATTGCCGATTTGCAAGCTTGAGAATGTTGTGCTATTAATTTTCATATCTAACATCACTTTCCCTTTACTTATAAGTTCAGTAGTGTGGGTCCTCTCTAGCAACACATTGGCTTTTTGGCTCCATTTGCTGGTTACGGGGTTGAACGCCAGTGAATTTGTTGCAATTTAATAGCGTGATTGTAAGGTAACAGTTAAGGGCACAACAGATCAAAGGATTTGCGGCCGGGGAGTTCATTTTTCGACATCCCGTAGTTTTTTTTCGCCCTTACCCTGCAAGTAGTTGGCGGGCTGCTTTACGTAGCCGCAATTCTTACGGGCTAAGTTACGGGCTGCGGTTTTACACGTTGAGGGAATTTAATAGGGCTGTTTGTGTAAAACTAAGATACAGTCACTTAAATAATTACATTGGAAAAACTTGCTGTAGTTTGAGTGTCTGGCTTTGTTACATACTTTACCGGTGCTGTAACTTTACAAAATAGGGAATTGGATAGGGCCCATAGATTGTAACTGTACAATTTTGACATTTATGTGTAAAAATATTATTTAGACAGTTTGCAGATTGTAACTAGTGTATATTGAGCAGGAAAAACCCATCACCCTTCCACTCAGAGTGACAGATATTCACGGATTCTTTGTTGCAGAGTTTTACTGGAGGCAGTTGCGTTTTTTTACCTTTTCTAACATATGTATTAGTTTGTAACTATGCTCGTGTCCTTGTGTAACTGTCGGATCAGCTTTCATTTACACAATACATTTGCATATCTTTGTAATCTTTGTACCACCAGAGCAATAATCAATCTGTCATAGGAACTGTTCCAAGACTGGAGCAGCAGAGCAGAGTTTTGCTGTGAGAGATACATGTGATGGTTTAGAGCTCCGGGTGCAGTAAGGAGCCGGGCACAACTGCTTGGGGTGCATTCAAGTAACATGTAAGGGTTATCCAGTTATGTGCACGCACAGGATGCACGCCCCCGACGTCCTGATGTAGCTGTCTCTAAGTGGTCGTTAAGTGGTTAGGGGTTTTCGTGTTAGATTTAGACGGTTAGGGCGTTAGGGTTAGGGCCAGTAAGTGGTGTAAGGGGTTAGGGGATTTGGGTTAGGAATGTACTTTTAGGAGGTTAGGATTAGGCTAAGAGGGTTAGGAGGTTAGGGTTAGGGCCGGCAAGGGGTGTAGGGGGTTAGGGGCTTACAGTTAGGGGGTTAGGGTTTAGGGCCAGTAACTGGTGTAGAGGGTTAGGGCCAGCACGGGATATAGGGTGTTAGGGGCTTAGGGAGTACATCGGGATTCGGGACGCGTGCGTGCACATAACAGGATAGATCCAGGGACGTGTGCGTGCACATAACAGGATAGATCCAGGTTATACAAGACATGTCAACTTCTGTGCTATAGTAATATGTGCAAAGCTGTGTGAGTATAGACATGTTATATCTCCATTAAAGGACCACTTTAGTGTTCTTATAAATTGCTCTCTAAAGAATAGTTAGGTAGGGCTTAATAAGAAAAAAAATACTTTATTAAGCTTATACTGTGGATTTAAACAAAAAATTTTTTTTTTAACTTATGCCATTGGACAGTTTCAAAGCTTTAGATCTCTCCACCCTCTGAATAATATATTGTCTCTGGAGTGGGAGCCACCCAGGGGGAAGTATTACATTAAAAACAAACATTAGAAGCAGGCAGTAGTGCTAGCAATGTACACAAATACATTTTCTAATCATCTCCCACTAGCATGCTCTATGTACAGTATACTGGTTTGGGAAAGCATACCCCTCTTGGTGGCTCCCACTCCAGAAACATAATTCACAGTGTTGGAGAGATAAGTAACTCATATTGCCTAGGGGCATGATTAAATATAGTAAATAATTGTTTAAATACACAGTTAGGGGATGGCATTTTTTAAAGTGATTGGTGGGGCCTTTGCAGGGGCATATAGTGGGCTGTTGCTGAGCAGAGGCAAACACACTTAGCTGGCGCTGAAGAAGAGCAGCTTCCAATCCTGCCTCCCTGGAAATGGAATAGTAACATGTTGGTGTTGGTATTTAATGATACGTTTTTTTGTCACAGCATTATTGGGCGGTAGTGTTTGCCCTCTTTCATGGTAAATAACTAGGAGCCTCAAGGAGCACGTGTTCCTCTGAGAGGTGGTTTGCTGAGTTGGATGGGCAAGCACTAGTGGATATGGTTTTTGATTATCACTTTAAATCCAATAAAGAAGCTATGGCCAGTTATGTACTCAAAAATGGTGTGATGTGTTTTATTTATGGGGTATTGGGGGGGGTGGTGGATTGGGTAATCCCAATACGACAGTATAGGGTCAAGTAGCCCTTTAAATTATACAATTATTTAACATCATAATTAATATCATAATGAGTTGAAGCAGTGTAGATAATGCTGAGGTGCTGATGTCATGATGCTTTGAGGTTTATCGAAGGCACCACTTTTGATTAGAAAGAACTTCATATATTTGTGAAGTTTATAACAAACTAACTACATTCATTAGAATCTGTGTAATCCATGGGCATGAAAGCTTTTTTGGATAAAATCTTTGTTTTACTACATACCACATTTGTTTATTTCACACTTTCTACTGGCATGACTAAGACTTAGTGGCAGTCTTCTTATTTTTATTTTCTAGCCAAAAGCTAAATGGGATTGGGGGGATTGTTCAAGGGATTGTTCAAGGTAGAATTGCCAGGTGAGTGGGACCAGACTGATATACTACAGGATATTTCTCCCTGTGAAGGCACAAGTGGATAAAAGAGACCGCTCTCTGAGTGGATTATCATGTCCACAGGACTGACCTATTAAGGGTAGTTAGTTCTCTGATTGAGACCCTCTATTTCGAGATACAGTAATTGATGTGTATCATTAATCATCAGGATTGGTTATGTATATCCCAAGTATTCTTCAGTTCCGTCCTTATTTATGTCCTTACTACTTCTGCTGGAAAGACAATAGTGCTTACCCACCAACTGTGTGGCTGCTTTAAAAAAAGTGCTTATATATTTATAAAATAATACAATATGTATCATTTAAAATAACATGTCCTAGAGCATAAGATATAAAATTATTTAATTTACACTTTATTAAAAGAACAGCTTTGATATTTTTTTCTGTATAGACTTTTGTACAACTAAACTTGATAATGAGCAAAATGCTTGTAGAGGACAAAAAAATGCAATGTTCACGTTTAACTTTTATATGCAAGTATTCTTTACTTCGGGTTCCCTGGTGGTCCAGTGGTTAGGATATGGTGCTTTCACAGCTGTGACCTGGGTTCGATTCCAGTCAGGGAACCAAGAGGTCACACCACCCTGAAGCCAAGCTGCGTTGGGCTTGATCTGTACTTGGATGGGAGACCACCTAGGAATAACAGGAGTTCTGTGTTGTGGCCCACTGGAGATGGAACTAGCAACCCACTCCAGTATATCTGCCATGAATACCAAATGGATCAGTATGGTGTTTTGTGGTCCCTGAGTTCACAGAGAGTCAGACATGACTGTACAACGCACACACATTCTTTACTTAATTACATAGGCCCTCATTTAATTGCAATTTTGCCAATTGAATAGGGCTCTAAATCAGCACATAACATATTTTTTTGACAGAAGTTTTTAGTTAGTGAAGACCTTGCTTTTGGATAGAAGTTCATTAACTAAAAAGTTCTTTAAAAAAATATTCTATGTGCTTATATAGAGCCCTATTCAATTGTGCAACTCGCAATTGAATGAGGCTCATAGTCTTTTATTTGGTTCTGCCTTCTGTTTTTTAAGATGGCGCATCGATCTATTAGTCTTTCTGCAAGAACTGGCAGTTTTAGCTTCCGCATTCCCATTATACAGACATTTAAAGAGTACACTTCACCACTTCTAAGAAGCTCCTAGAATAACAGATTCTCACTTTTTGGAGCTTCCCCTTTTCTTCCTGTTCATTCTCCTTAATACTGACATCTGTGACCTAAAGCCATGCTCACATAGGAGGTGCTCCATACTACCAGTGTCATGATGTTAGAAAATAGATGGTAGTATGTTGTTTGTTTCAGCTGCATGACCCTCCTGTGTGGGTGTATCTTTATGTCACAGCTGTGAAACATGGCAACCAGCATTGAGAAAAAAAAGAGGAAAATCAGAATCTGTAACTCTTGGCGCTTCTTAAAAATATGTGACATGTAACTTTGATATGACAATAACAATTACAATGAGAAAATTAATTGATTAACCTAATTAAAACATTTATACAAAAAAAAGCCAAAAGAGTGCCCTTAAAGTGAAAAGACAGCAAACGTGTTGCCGTATCCTCTATAATTTCAGACTCTATTTCTTCCCTGTATTTGCCTTAAACATTAATAAGTACAAGTATCTCATATCTGTCTAAATGTTCTTGAGTTTCCATCTCACGTTGTTGTTTCTAGAGAGATCTTCAATGATCATATAATATCTCAGCCTCACACAGTGACAAGGAGCAGAGCTGCGGACCTGCCGGCAGCAATGTCATTTCATAATATTCTATTGATTTTCTTTTCTAGCCTATATAGACAGGTGGAATTCCTGGAAATGGAGAACAGTGAGCAAACACATTAATCCTGTGTGTTCCTTGAGATCATTTAATTTGACGGTTATTGCTGGGACAGATTGCTCAGAACCTCAAAGAGCATTTTTACAGAGCGAGATTTATCAAGTCCATTGGCTTAAATTCACTTGAGTTTGAGGTCATCACATTTAATATACGGCTGACAGTAGAAAAAATGCTTATATTTATCATGTCTAAATGCTATTTTCCTAAGTTAGACGATCATCATGCGAAGAGCATGCCTGGGTATTAGATTGGGGTTGCTTTTGGCATCATTATGCCAATGTGCTTTGTTAGTTCACCAAGTATGATTTAAAGGTCCACTATGGTGGTCATACAATATGGGCCATATGTGTATTTTGTTTAGTCATCCATTCGTGTCTGAATTTCCATGACCCTATATGACCACAACACATCTATCAGCCACTTCCACTATGAGCTCACTCAAGCTCATGTTCATTGCTTCCACCATTGCTTTCCACCATTGTCGTCCCATTTTTTGTGTGCCTTCTTTGGCAGAGTCTTCTCTAGGTAATTCTGTCTTCTCATGATATGGTCAAAATATCTGACCTCTAGCCTCATGATCAAACCCTCAAGTGAATGATTTGTCTTGATTTCCTGTAGTACTGATTTATTGGATCTTCTTGCTGTCCAAGGAACTCTAAGCACAAGCATTCAAAGGCGTCAGTTCTACGATGATCAACAGTCTTTATGGTCCAGCTCTCACATCCATATGTTAGTGCTGGGAAAACCATATGTGTATTTAGCTAATGATAACTGTTTCGCCTCTATGTAAATTATGGGTGCCGGTGTTATGGGTGCTGTTAGTGAGCCCACGCACTAGAGTGACTCCGCAACAAAGGAGGACATGCACTGCTTGATCAGAGATGCAAACGGATTCACATGGAATTCAAATATATATATATTTTAAACAATGACGTTATTTTTTTTAAATAATATGTATGTACAATTCTCATTTCTTATTCTTTAGCATACTGAATTCTAGATCCCTCACAAATAAGTAAACTGATTCAAGGTCAATGTGTTGTAAAAACTTCGCCTTGTCTAAAACTTTCTCTTTTGTAGGGCCATTTATCAGCTTATAGACAGGACTATTTTTTAAACAACATTAATAAAACAATCTGAAATCTATTTTACATAACTCTTAATAAGACTCTTATCAACAATTTTATTAGAAGAGTCCAAATCCAAATCTATTATATGAAAACATCCAGTCTGAAAATATGTTGGAGACTCTTCAATCAAGGATGAATTTGTCAATAAAAGATCATCAAAGACAAACTGGAAAAGCAGAAATCACGCACTTCACTCTTCCAAAAAAGAACATGACAATTTAAAATCTGTGTTATTTCCTATCCTGTTCTAAAACTGATGAAAGAAGGAGAATGAGAGAGGAAGTAACTACACGCAGATACAAAAAAAGCGATGGGGAGATGGGTAGAAAAATAGAAAAAGGAAGAGAGAACATAAAAATATTTTAATCTTTGATATTATATTAAAGTGGCACGGAATGATTCTATACCTTTATCTAATTATTGTTATGTACTTTATTTTATTAAGAAGTGTTTAAAAGCTCTATTTGTTCTGCCTAAAATCATTAGTGCCTGTTTGGGTCTACCCTCTGTAGCTCAGGCTGCTCATGAATACACAGACTGGGAGGTGCAGTGTTTCAATTTAGCCTGCCAATGACCTCTATCGAATTGCACGTTGCAGAATGTTGCCACTAGTTGGTTAATATTAAAGAGTGCAACTACATACATGAGCTGCAGAGGGTAAAAAAAAACAGTTAGGAACCTTTTCTAAGATTTTAGGCAGAAGCACTCAAAGCAAGCCCCCCCCCCCCCCCCCCCCCAACTGCTATGCATTGCTAAAATTCCAGAGACGCAAGAGAGTAGAAACCTGAATTTCTGCAGTAAGGAAAGAATAAACCCATTACAAGGTCTGTTCAATCAAACTTGAAATATAAGGAGTCTAACAAAACCTTACCATCAACTTAAATGGGAGACACACCCCTGCAACCTTATTGGTTGTAATAATGCAGCAGCATGTGGGCAGTCATTTATATATTTAAATAGATTTTATTTGATTTGATTTCTCAGTGAAAAATGCACATATTAAAAGAAAAAAAACATTCCAAAGTGTTTTAAAATGTTTTATGAGATCTTCACAGTGATGTGGTCCAAATTTTGCTGAATTAAGTGGCCTTTTAAGGATATAGGAAATATCAAATAGTGCTATACATTTAAAATAGAGGTCAGAATATGCATTGTTTGTATTTGTTTGCTAGAATAAAATAATTTTATTGCATATAATTCACGTCATGTGAAATTGTTGAAATGGTTATTTTGATTACAGGTCCCAACCATGCATGTTATTTTTGCGTATTAGTTCTACTTCATGAGTGGAGTCTCACATATACTCCTGACCTTAATGACATTCCAGCTATCTTGACAGATCCTAGACAGATGGAATATCACTGAGATCTGGGTATAATATGTCACTTTACTATCATATTTAAAACCATTTATACTATTCTATAATTTATTTGTAATAGTATATTAAAGGCGTCACAGTTTTTTCTATGTTGAATAAGAGTGAGGACAGCGGACTTAAGTTATTGGTTGGCTTGGGTGTCAATATCTCAAGGGTTGGCCCTCATTACCTTATGTCTTATATGTGAGCATTAGTCTGGTATCATCAATAGAAACCAGCAGATAAAAAGGAAGTATAATATCTCTTCCATGTTGTACATGCAAAGAATAACAGACAGGTACGGTAATATCCCTAGTACCACAACACACATCTTCACACTATGGTGCTGTGTTTCAGACTGACATGGAGTAATGTGATGCAGACACAATCTGCATCATCTCAGAGCGGCAAGATGCAGCAACTGCGGCAGTTGTAGTGCAAAAATGGTCATTGACTTCCTTGATCGAACAAGGGGAATACCTAACGTGGGCTCTTCGTTGCTCAAAACAGTGGTATATTGCATATATGGACATATAATCTACAGTATATGAAGTGATATTCCACTGATATTACTGGTTTGACTTGAATCTTTACCTGTTATTAGCTACTGACCTCTGAATGATCTTCAGTTATTATCATCTGATGCCATTCCCTGGATTTCTGACTTACTTGACCCTGGTACCAGCGGCCAGACCTGACCTTGTGGTCATAGTTCTGCTACCATGTCTGGGCCCTGGTGGGAGGAATAGTCTGCCATTCTATAGTTATGTCCTATTGGTCCAATTTCTGTCACCCAACACCAGATATTTGTACACTTTAAAATATGGCCTCAATTTATCTACTACTTCTTGGCTTGATGCAGTACCTTACCAGCTATAGGTCAGGGTGCAGAAATATTTCCTTCATAGCTTTTCAAGTCAGTTTGAAGACACAATGGCATGGAACAGCCATTCTAATTTTAGCCCAGAACTCCAGTCACTATGCTGGAAACCAAGGAACTATAATGAGCCTTTCTCAATCAAAAAACATGTAGGGTTGATGCTATAAACATGTTAAATGCTTTTCTTCTTTATAAGCTCGAGGCCAAGGTTTCATAGCTGAATAAAACATGATCTTATAGCAAATTATTTTGTTCCATAATAGCAGTTTTTAAAGTCTTATTTGGTTTCCTTTGTAATGGGAGAACAAAGACTGAAGCTACCATTGCTTTTATAGCTTGACACTTGAAACAGGAAATTACCTCCATGTTTATTTCTGAAGTCCAGAAACTGCCATCAGGTCTGCTACAGTTAACAAATCCAATCTAGGGTTGGATTATACACAAGCTAAGAATTCCACCAACGTACAGCTGATTCAAGGTTGCTGCCTAAGTGGGCACATTTGCATGTCCCTACCAATGTTCCCAGAATGCAGTGTAATAACTGTATTTCTCTGAATTCTTGGCATGAAACCAGTTTTTTAACTTGTTTTAGACATTCAATTGTGAACACAAATATATTATATATATATATATATATATATATATATATATATATATATATATATATATATATATATTGTGATGGTGTGTCACCAGAGGGCAGTAGAGAGCCCTTCAAGACTTCTCCCCAGGACTGAGATGGTTAATAAGATCCTTAAAATGCTTGGCTGTGGCTGCAATCAAGACCGGCTGCTGCCTCCAGGTGGAGAGCTGTTTGACAGAGCTGGAGTGTTGTGGAAGTGTGCAGGGCCGACGTCAGAGGCCGCACTGAAAACTAATGGACCAAAGCCAGAAGCTTTGAAGAGCGAGCATGCAGATAAGAGGAACAGAAAGTCCCTGAAGGTGATGACCGAAGGAGGGATCTGCTTTGAAAAGAGAGGCCGGAGATACAGAGCGAGAGAGAGGTGAGAGGGAAAGACACCTCTGCTACCTATGTTTGGACTGTATGTTTGCACTTCTATGTAAGACAGTAAGGGAACTACAGTTTAGTTATGCAGGGCTTCAAGGAGAAGCTAGGATTTATTTTCTGTTTGGTTTATTTTCTGTTGTATGCTGACAAATAAACACAAATCTGTTAAGCATTTAAAGGGCTCCTGTTTTCTCCATTTTGGTGCTGGATATTAGGGCATGGATCCTGAGAGTGACAGTGAATCTGTCACAATATATATATATATATATATATATATATATATATATATATATATATATATATATATATATATATATATATATATATATATATATATATATACACATTTTTTAAGCATTGAGTCTGACTAAAATCATTATAAGTTAGGGAGAAATCTAATTTTGTTTGAGGAAAAACACAATCTGAAACTTTGGTGTACATTGTGTGTGCGAGAGAGGCATTTACATTTCTGCATGAGCCACGTTTGTATTTAATGTTGCAAGCTGCCTGTTTTTGAGCATGCGTGGAGGAAGGGATGTTTTTAAAGCCTAAAAATTCAATCAGTTAACAATTTTAACTCTCTCGCCATTTCTCTGGCAGATAAACCCACCAAGGAATCTATGAAACCAGGCAAGATGGAACATTCTACATTTAAGCACTGTCTTCAGAATATTTATTTGTATAAAGGTTAATGTTCATTGCTTACACAGATTGTAGATGTGTTACATACCTCACAAACAGGTATAGTTATTCTTGAACTATAGTTCTTAAATTACATCTGCTACTGCTTACTAGAGATTCCTTTTATGAACCTGGGATCCAATACAAGAGGTGTCAAGTTGTCCACCATATCCCTGATAATAATTCTGAATATCAAACATAACAGCTGTGTGATTATCATTGTGAGGGTGCACACTGCATTACCTTTTAGATGTTACTGTCTCTCTACAATTATTCAGTCATTATCTTTCTACTGCTGTTTTATTACGGAGTAAATAAACCAAATGACATTATTGTTTATTGCTGCAGGTTGCTCAGTTGCAGTGAGAGAGACTTTGAAATCTAAAAATCACTTACAATGCCTTGCAAAAGCATTCACCCCCCTTGACTTTTTACCTATTTTATTACATTATAGCCTTAAGTTCAATATTTTGTTAATCTGAATTTTATGTGATGGATCAGAACACAATAGTCTAAGTTGGTGAAGTAAAATGAGAAAAATATATACATAAAACTATTTTTTAGAAATAGAAAACAGAAAATTGGCATGTGCGTATATATTCACCCCCCTTTGTTATAAAGCACATAAAAAGATCTGGGGCAACAAATTGCCTTCAGAAGTCACATAATTAGTGAAATGATGTCCACCTGTGTGCAATATAAGTGTCACATGATCTGTCATTACATATACACACCTTTTTTGAAAGGCCCCAGAGGCTGCAACACCTAAACAAGAGGCACCACTAACCAAGCACTGCCATGAAGATCAAGGAACTCTCCAAACAAGTAAGGGACAATGTTGTTGAGAAGTACAAGTCAGGGTTAGGTTATAAAGAAATATCCAAATCTTTGATGAACCCCAGGAGCACCAACAAATCTATCATAACCAAATGGAAAGAACATGGCACAACAGCAAACCTGCCAAGGGACGTCCATCCACCAAACTCACAGAGCGGGCAAGGAGGGCATTAATCAGAGAGGCAGCACAGAGACTTAAGGTAACCCTGGTGGAGCTGCAGAGTTCCACAGCAGAGACTGGAGTTTCTGTACATAGGATGACAATAAGCCGTACGCTCCATAGGGTTGGGCTTTATGGTAGAGTGGCCAGAAGAAAGCCATTACTTTCAGCAAAAAAACAAAATGGCACATTTTGAGTTTCCGAAAAGGCATGTGGGAGACTCCCAAAATGTATGGAGGAAGGTGCTCTGGTCTGATTAGACTAAAATTGAACTTTTCGGCCATCAAAGAAAACGCTATGTCTGGCGCAAACCCAGCACATCACATCACATCACTTAAAGAACACCGTCAGTGAAACATGGTGGGGGCAGCATCATGCTGTGGGGATGTTTTTCAGCAGCCGGGACTGGGAAACTGGTCACAGAGTTGAGGGAAAGATGGATGGTGCTAACTACAGGGATATTCTTGAGCAAAACCTGTACCACTCTGTGCGTGATTTGAGGCTTGGACGGAGGTTCACCTTCCAGCAGGACAATGACCCCAAACACACTGCTAAAGCAACACTTGAGTGATTTAAGGGGAAACATGTAAATGTGTTGGAATGGCCTAGTCAAAGCCCAGACCTCAATCCAATAGAAAATCTGTGGTCAGACGTAAAGATTGCTGTTCACAAGCACAAACCATCCAACTTGAAGGAGCTGGAGCAGTTTTGCAAGGAGGAGTGGGCAAAAATCCTAGTGGTAAGATGTGGCAAGCTTATAGAGACTTATCCAAAGTGAATTGGAGCTGTGATTGACGCAAAATGTGGCTCTACAAAGTATTGACTTTAGGGGGGGGGGGGGGGGGAATCGTTATGCACATTGACTTTTTCTGTTAGTTTGTCCTATTTGTTGTTTGCTTCACAATAAAAAAAAAATAAAACATCTTCAAAGTTGTGGGCATGTTCTGCAAATTAAATGATGCAAATCCTCAACTCATCCGTGTTAATTCCAGGTTGTGAGGCAAGAAAACACGAAAAATGCCAAGGGGGTGAATACTTTTGCAAGGCACTGTATGTCATGTTTCTGCAAAAAAAAAGGTTCTTAGTACACTGAGTCTGGTGCACGGAAAATAACTGATATGTGCAGGTCACAGATTTAATTAAGCAGAGTTAAATGACAACTGAAGTGCTGTAATTGAAGTGTGTTAGTTTGATTAACTTTTTAACTATGGAATTTTGCTTTTATGATGACAGGCATTTTTTTTCTTCTAAAAGGCATAAGAAACACGGAAGATGCCAGGAATTCAGATAAAATATGTATTTACTCCCGACGACAACATCCTCTCCATATAGCTCATCCTACAAATGAAGCTACAGACAAATGGAATCCTCCATTTAAATATGCAATTTTGCTAAAATGTTCCTGCTTTGCATACTTTCTAATGTTGTTATTTTGTTACATACTTCACACCGATGTATAGTTTTTCATACACTACAGGGGTCCTTTAAAAGGGGATATTAAAAACAATGGCGCCCATTCAATTGAGGTTTTGGGCGATCCGGTAGCCTGTAAGTGAGGTCGCAAATTAATTTGCTATTCAATTGGCAGGCTCCAAACGGCTTCCGAGTTACGACCTGAAAAAATGCAATGGTTAAACCTGTAACATACAGCCTCCCAAAGCCTTTGATATTTCAAGATGGCAAAATATCCAATCGCGAAAAACGCCAATCGCTATTTAGTTGCCAAAATCACTCAACACCGCAGCCACAATCAAGCCAGCAAACTCCAAACAGTGGCCAAATGCTTATGGGTTCCAAATAGGACCCACAAAGGGTTTACAGACTAGTTTGTACCACTGCAAATGACAATATATCAGATGCATTCATAATCCTGGAAATTTTTTATATGCCTTAAATTTCCATGAGTATTAATGTATTTTTCTTAATTTAACCTATTTGAACAAGGGCACAGAAGATATATGTACTTGTCTTCTCTTACACAGTTACATTCTCTTTCCGGCCTCCATCTTGCTACACTGTGTCTCCCTGGTCTCACTCTGAATACCAGCTCCAATTGTACTTTCTGCCCTCCCAGCCCCCCTTGCATTATCTTAATTTATAGATACTCACATGACTTGCACCTGCTCAGTCAACACCACCTGCTAAAAACAAATTAATAAAGTCTCTAAGCTACTCACCCACCACAGTCATACTGATAACCCTTATCACACAAGTTTACCCTGCTCCTGAATCTATATCACTACAACTATTATATCTCAGGATAATAATTCTTACCCACACAATTATCCTCTCTTTTTCCTGAGCTTACACACTGTCACAATGCTTTCTCACTCTTTCCTCTTTCTTATAACCTACTGCCTCTCTCTCAGACTTTCCTTTGCAGCTTCTCCATATCATGTCCCCAACAATATTACCATCTCACCTTCCTTGCTCTTCTCTCATCTTCTTTGCTCCCATGAGCTCCTCTCTCTCCTCCAGTCACAATCTTCTACCCTCCCTAACACTGTTAGGGAAACAGCACTGTAAGTCCCAGTTCCATCTTCTCTCCCTTTCACTCCTCCTTCTCCTGGTTGCAGGAGATATATATCCCCTAGCCCAGGCCCTTCACTCATCTCCACTCGCTATCAGGCACGCTCTGGCTCAAAGCCAGCAAACACCCGTAACACCCAGAATCTGATATCCATCACATGTCACAAACCTTCAACTCTACCTCTCTCCTGCGCCCTCTGGAACGCACGATCTATCTGCAATAAACTCACATTCACTCACTACTTATTCACTACAAACTCCCTCAATCTACTGGCTCTCACTGAAACCTGGCTCTCATCCTCAGACACTGCCTCCCCTGCCGCACTCTCTCATGGTGTCTTTCACCTCAGTCACACACCTTGACCTGGGAACAAACAAGGTGGTGGTGTAGGTGTATTGCTTTCCACTAGCTGTACATTTCACCTCTTACCCCCTGTCCCATCCCTCCAATTCTCATCCTTTGAAGTTCATACTATCTGCCTCTTGTCACCTATCTCTCTACGTGTAGCTCTGATGTATCGCCCCCCAGGCACTGCCTCTCAATTTCTTGACCACTTTTCTGCCTGGCTCCCTCACTTTCTCTCCTCCAATGTTCCTTCACTGGTACTTGGAGATTTTAACATTGCTATTGACACTCCTACCTCCCCAGCAGCAGCCAAACTGCTTGCACTCACCTCTTCTCTTGGCCTCTCACAACTAACAGATTGTTCTACTCATTATGCTGGACACTCTCTAGACCTTATCTTCACCAATCTCAGCACAACCTCCAACCCTGTCATCCACCCACTCCCTCTATCTGACCATCACCTCCTCGTCTTCAACCTCACCACATCTTCCTCTTACCATCCTTTTTTAACCCCTCCACCATCACCCACAGTAACCTTCTAGCACTTGACCATATGCAGCTCTCCACTGTGCTTGAACCCCTTCTCAGCCTTATCGCTAAACTCAACTGCCCTGACACTGCCACCTCACACTACAACTCTACTCTCTCTTCCACCCTTGACACCCTCACCCCCATAACCACACGCAGAAGCCCTAAATCTCATCCACAACCTTGGCACACTACACAAACACGATACATCTAGAAGTGCTCCCGCACTGCTGAACGTCTCTGGAGGAAATCATGCACTTCTACAGATTTTGTCCACTATAAATTTATGTTATGCTCCTATTCCTCTGCCCTCAACCTCGCCAAACAACACTACTTCACATCACTAATATCTACTCTTTCCTCTAACAACTTGCGTCTGTTCGCCACTTTCAATACTCTCCTCCGCCCACCACCTCCTCACATCCCTTCCCTCTCACCAAAGTCACTAATGACCTCCTTACTGCCAAGTCAAAAGGTCACTTTTCTAACTTTTCTATTCTTCTTCTTCTTGATCTCTCTGGTATTCGAGACACTGCTCTCTCGTTGTTCTCATCATATCTACAAAATCGATTGTTCACTGTCTCCTTCTCCTACTCCTCATCATCTCCTCAACCCCTGTCTGTTGGCGTACCCCAAGGATCAGTCCTAGGCCCCTTCCTCTTCTCCATCTACACATCCTCACTTGGTACCCTAATAAATTCTTTTGGGCTTCAGTATCATCTCTATGCAGATGACACCCAAATTTATCTCTTAGCACCAGCTCTATTCAACTCTCTTCTAACACACGTCTCCAACTGCCTCTCTCATATATACTCTTGGATGTCCACCCACCATCTCAAACTCAGCATATCTAAGTCTGAACTCCTTATCTTCCTTCCCTCTACCACAGCATCAATTCCTCACATCTCTCTCACTGTCAACAATGACATCTACAGAATTCAACACTATCTTACGCAAGACGCAACCAAAATCCTAATACACTCTTTCATCATCTCTTGACTCGACTACTGCAACTCGCTTCATGCTGGCCTATCCACCACCCGACTATCCCCACTTCAATCCATTATGAATGCCTCTGCTAGTCTCATCTTCCGTACACAATGTTCAGTATCACCTGTCAATCACTCCACTGGCTTCCCTTAGCCTACAGAATAACATTTTTAAATCATGACCCTTACTTACAAAGCCCTCAACAATAGTGCACCCACATATATCTCATGCCTCATCTCCAAATACTCCCCCACCCGCCCTCTTCGTCCTGCTAATGATCATCTTCTTTCTACAACTCATCACCTCGTCTCACTCTTGTCTTCAGGACTTTTCTCGTGCTGCCCCTATTCTCTGGAACTCCTTGCCTCTCACCACCAGATTATAGTCCTGCCTCAAAACTTTCAAAACCTCTTTAAAAACGCATCTCTTTAAAGAAGTGTATCACCTTCCACCCTAACACACTCAGCACCTCTCTCTCCCTCCTTCTTCCACATACAATACCTTTAGGTTGTAAGTCTATGAGTTTCAATCCTGCAATTGAAGGCGCAAAGACAGGACCCTTCTTGCTTTGCTATGTTTAATTTGTATTCGTTTTTGTCTTGAACTCTCCTATGTACAGTGATACGGAATATGTTGGCGCGTTATAAATAAACAATAATATTAATAATAATCTGTTTTTACTCAATTTTTTATTTTGTTTTCAGCAGATCAGATATTCTTGTTTGCACATTTAGATCCAGACCAACAACTATATATATTTAGGCTTGAGTCAAGATATGTGCAAAATATTACAACACTTTTAAGATAGTTTTACTCTCTAACTATGTGACAACTGAAACAGGATATCAGGTCAAGAATGTGAAACCTTACCATATACCTCAATATCAATACTGCATATAGAATAATTAAAGCCTGTGTTTACTTTTCCACTAGTTCACTCTAAATGCAGGAATAGTAGACACACCAAAAGAATACTTACCAGTTAGACAGCTGAATCTAAACACATGAATAGCAGTCAAACTCTTTAAATTCTTATCTGTTAGGACAGAAGGAAAAAAGAAACAATGACAATCTTACACACTTTTTTATTAGAACTGTATGTTAATAATTAGCACTAAGATTAATTAGTACTTTAAAGATGATAATAATAACAACTAAGCAAGAATTATGTCAATGGACTTAAACATCAGCCCTTTACAGGGACACTGGTGTCAATATTTTAAGGTCAGGAGTGAAACTGCAGGTGAAAAAGTGTTTTCCTTTTTTAAAAATTGCTGGTTAAGTAACTAAATTATGAAGTTTTGAATTTAACATTTTTTAGCCTGTTTCTAACCTTCCTATAAACTGGCAGAAAACATAATAACTACACTGGAAGGTGGTAATAATGAGAACCAGGTTTGAAGATTGTGGAAGAAGTGGTTACAAATCTAATATTGGCTCTATATTATATATATATATATTGTTCTTTTTCATCCTAGTGGTAAGTGCAGCAATCTATTATGCTTCAGACATGGGTTTAATTCTTCTCATTGCAATTATTTTAAAATATATAGAGTAATTTTTTTTTAAATTGTATCATAATCCACTAATTTCACATTTATTAAAATAGTTTGATGTGTATGCCATTGAACATTTGATTTTTTCCAATTCGTTAGAGATTTTGTCTATGCAATGGTTTTTCTTACTTCACTCTAATTATCTTACGTTTTAAAAATCATTTTGAACACGATGCATATTTATGTAGTACTTAGGGCCCCATTACAATCGTTTATGTTAATAATTTACATATCAAGTTGACATGGAAATTCCTACCTATAGATCCATATCAACAAAAACTTCAGCTCTGCATGAAGGCAGCGCTGAATAATGTAATATGACATGGGCTGGCAAGTTAGGTGTAGCTGTTTAATTTAAATTTACCATCAAAGCCATCCCAATCAGAGATACACATTAGTAACTGTGCGTAAGCCCTCACGCGACCTGATTTTCCTCCTCAATCCTACTGGTAATCCAACCTACCCATATAAACATACACAAATGCCTCTGAAAATGATCAAGCATCAGATATGATGCTATGATCACTTCAACGCATCAGTTGAATCGGATATGAGGCTGTATTCCTCACATCCGACACAATTAAGGTGTTAACACCATGTGAAAACGAACTAAAATTAGCATAAAATTCTTAATTTGTTTTGGACAATCACAGGCATTTATACATGCCCTAAACTTGGGGGATCTGATGGATTCCCCCTAGTTCCCCTACCCCCTTAATGGACCTCCCTGGCCAACCTAGCCATGGAAACCTTTTAAGGGACTAGCGGGGGGGGGGGGGGGGAATAAACTTACACTGTTAAGAAACAGCCATTTTACACAGCCATGTATCAGATTAGCATAGGGCCATTAGTATTTTCTAAAGTAGTAGTAATTAATATGTTGCTTATGCAGAATCTCAATACTGAACCTAACTGACTAGCACACTATTTCTTGGTAAAATAATTAAGAAGGTCAAGTTAACCTAATTCAACAGAGCAGTTGCATGATATCTTACTGGTTAGTTTTTGGTTGTTTGCATCTCCCCATAGAAGGCCTTCAATGATAAACTGTCTTATTGTTAAAAATGTAGTTGATGCATTGTGTCAGCTCAGTAAAGAACCTCTTATATCTACCTTTGTAAACACTAATTTGATCACACCTCCATAGACCAGGTCACAAAGTATTCATTGAATCACCAAATATAGAAATACAATACAATAGACATCTTTAATATGAACAGAATCACTATAGCAAGCGTGATAATCAAGGGGTAGGGACTATTACTGCCCAGGGCCACCTGCTATTGACTACAGGTTGACTACACACAAGGATCGTTGGGTTCTTCTCAGCACCACCACCCTGATATCTGGCTTCTGTATCAGTCAGGGTCTGTCTATCAGGAATCAGAACTTCCAGGAGTCCAGTAAACTTTCCAGTGGTAGTGACCAGGACAAGTTACTTGCAGGATGGAGATAGGATCAGTATCGCAGCCACCAAGAATCATATGACTGGCACCTGTGATCAATGGGTCAACCTCCAATACACATATGTCATCTCAGGCTGTCTAGCACATCAGAGATGTAATTAGCTTTTCTGGCAAACAATGGGACAAAACAATTCAGTAACCGGGTTCTGTCTGTCTACATTGTACACCTATTATGTTTAACTGTTTCATGATCATTCAGTTAAAGTTTTAACATATCACATAACACAGTAACATTACATGGGGAATTACATCCAGTATACAGGATAAGGTTGATACATATGTCATTAGACCATATGAAGCATGGTGGTACAGTATGGCCCTATGTTTCAAGGCTATTTACTCCAGCACCCACATTTCGCATGTGGCCATATAATTCCCCTACCTATTTTCCAATGGGGCGAAAAGTTCTATATGGTGGCTCAATTCACAAGGATCCAGGCCCTGGAAAGGGGTCCATAACAGCAAGCTGTTACTAACAAGTATAATACACCTAGTATTACAGTACAGTAAAACACCCCCTCTGAATTACAGTAAATAAACCCAGAGGTAAACATGGAACTACCAGTACAGGGAATTCCTTATCATAGAGGTCCAGTGCAAAGTTAATACTTCACACAACTCTGATTGACATCTGGTGGTTTCTGCAGCCCCCCACCCCTTCATTTAAAAATCACTACTATGTATATTTGCGCAAATACGTTATAGTCTTTGTCCTCTTATCAGTTACCAGTGATAAGATTTTACTCAAGAGCACAGAGGGGTTTGGTTGCTGGGGAAAGGGCCAATGCCTTGCCTCCTCAGGTCACATGAAGGAGCAAGAAGTGTGCCCTAGTTGTTCCCCAGTCAATTAGTACTGCACTAAAAGTCTTGGATGTTCTCTGTTACTGGGGAGGGGGCACATGCCCTGTCTCCTTAGTCCAGATGCTGGTCCATCGGCTGAGTCCTGATTGATCCTTGCCTCAATAGTTCTACTGCTAAACAGAAGGCATATTTTTAATCTTGTTAAATTCACCCAGGCTCTTTAGCTCTATCATTTGGAGCAGCTGAGTAGCTGCACACACTTTTCCTCCAATCCACTGTGGTAGATCCTTTATGGCCATGCTATGTTCCTTGGAGGAGGAGTACTGGGGTGCCTCACCCAGGTAACAACCTGGCACAATCAAACTATTGGGGAGATACCATCTTTGTCACACATTCAATTTTCTCATGACGGAGATTAGTGCCAGAGAAGGTGAGGAAGAGAGAGAGAGAAGAAGAGGAAAAGAGAGAGAAGGAGAGGGAGAGAGAGAGAAGGAGAGGGAGAGAGAAGTGCTGAAGCCGATCATTGTGAGACTAGCAGTGGGCGTCAAAGCCCTCCCACTGCGAGTCTCACAATGGCTGCTGAAGGGGGAGAGGGAGGGAGAGAGGAGGGAAGAAGAGAGATGGATGAGAGAGAAAGAGGAAAGGAGAAGGAGGGAAGGAGAGAGAGAGAAAGTGTGAAGGAGAAGTAGAGAGTGAGAAGGAGAGAGAGTGAGGAGAGGAAGAGAGGGAGAAGGATTGAGAGAGAGAATGAGTGTGAGAGAGTGAGAAGGAGAGAGAGTGAGAAGGGGGGAGAAAGTGAGAAGGAGAGGGAGAGAGAGAGAGAAGGAAAGGGAGAGAAAGAGAAGGAAAGAGAGAATGAGAGGGAAAGAGAGAATTAGAGGGAGAGAGAGAGGAGGAGAGGGAGTGAGAGAGAGAAGAGAAAAAGAGAAAGGAGAGGAAGATAGAGAGAGAGAGAGAAGGAGAGGGAGAGAGAGAAGGACAGATGAAGAGAGAGAGAGAATTGCGAGTTGCGCATGTGCACTGTGCATTGCGAGGCTCGCATTGAACGGAGAAGGAAGAAGTAGGGACAGGGAGGGAGAGAGAAGGAGAGAGAAGGAGGGAAGGAAAGAGAAGGAAGGAGGGGGAGAGAGAGTGAGGAGAGGGAGAGATAGAAGGAGGGAGGGAGAGAGAGAGAAAGAAGGAGACAGAGTGCGCACAGAGAAAGGGAGAGGGCACAGAGAGAGAGGGTGCACAAACAGACAGAAGACTTCATTTTTAAGACAATATTATACCATAATTTTGACGGGCAAGTGACTAGTAATATATATATATATATATATGTCTCTTTTGACCCCTCTGTCTCTTTCCACCCTGTCTCCTCTCTCCCTCCCCTGTGTCTTTCTCCTCTCTCTCCCTGCTCAAGTCTTGCGTGCCTTGCGATGAGCGCCGTTGGTTCTTTTTTCAAAGTCTTAAGGGTTCTCGCGATTAGCAGCTAAGTGTTACTGGCTTCAGCCTCATTTTGACCCTTTTTCCAAACAATTACGGGTTTACTCACTTAGCCGGTTTTCAATCTCATAAAAATGCCAATTAAACCTCAATTTACATTGCAACCTCACTCACAGGCTCCCAGCCTCTCCCCTTGTGCTGTGTGTGAGGTTGTAAGTGAGTTTTTTTAAGTAATTGGCGTCTTTTGGCTGGCTTCCGAGTTACGGGCTTGAAAGAAATGGCGGCCATTAAAGTCATATATTTTTTTCAAAGAGATGCGTGCCTTGCGCTCATCATGTGCCTGGAAATGAGCGCCTTTGGCACTCATTGACAGCCTTTCAAAGTCTTACGGTCCTCGCGATTAGCTCATTGACTATGCGCAAGCTCGTAACTTTTAACATAGCGTTAGCGACAAACTCGCAATTACGACAACTATTATATGTGATCTATGCAGATTCTTGTGGAAGGGTCTCAAGGCTATATAAAAATGACAAAATTACTTAATCAGTTTAAAAAATATAAACTTTTCTACAACATTGGTAGAGTCTACATGGTGGGTTCAGTGCCCATTGAGCATGAAGCAAGCTATCTGTAGCCAAATGCAAAATTGTGTGATTAAAGTCCAATCGTGTGATGCACCATTTTGCTAAATTAAGTAAAAAATGTAGACTATTTTCTGGGATTATCAAGAAATAGCCTGTCGAACTATATCTTGATAATAGCATATGGACATCTGTAGGACAAGTGGATGCAAATCTCTTGGATTCCTGATTGCTAATAATCAGATGTATTTTTTTTTATATTTTTTTGTCAAATGATAGTGTCCTATTGTATTATCTTTCTGAGAATTTTTATAAAGATACATGTGCAAAAAAGATTACAGAAGAAGAAGAAGAAGCACATTTTTCTTTTTTGTCATGCTTTGATCTCACAAGCAATTCTAATAAAATATATGCAACAAGAAATAGTAAAAAGGTCATACAGTAATTTTATTTATATAGATTCCAGTAAAATAGGATAAATGCTGAATGCTCTGAATTTATGACATATAGATATTCCTTCCACTGCAGTTATTCAGATTGTACCTGCAGCAGAAAAGCACCTTACTACAAACCATTTTTCATGTAAAATATTTTAGAAGAAACCCAAAAAGCTGTTAGTTATAATAGTTATGTTTGACAAAATGTATTCTCTTTATTTATATACATTTTTAGCATCCACAATGTTGTCCAATTACTTTTTTATCATCCAATACCGTATAAATATATAGAAAAAATAACTCTTAGATCAATATATTTCACCGTTTAAAATGTCAGATTTTTTTATGTATTTCTCCAAAACATACATACCCTATTTGTCTGTATGTTTTAAATTCAAGTATTTTTGACAATAGAATAAGATTATCTGCTGTTTTTCCAAAGACCATTAATTGCATATTGTAACGCATCAATATATAGACATTTTTTCAAACTCATTAGATAATATTATATTTTTGTAAATCCCAAATTAATTCCATTACTGTTCATAAATTAAACATATGTTAATAGCATAATGCAAGCAATAAATCAATATATGTCAATGCATCATGATGAAAATGTTTTTAAAAAGGATATTTTGGTACTAGACCACTAAAAACAAGGTATGTTGAAGATGCTTTTTTATTGCTCCAATTTAATAAACATCTGGCATAAAAAAAAATGGGTTGGCTCAGTTTCAACAGTATCCGTTAAAACTCTAAATCATGGCCATATAGATGTGCTACGGAGTAACCTATTCTACAGCTAATATGGATGCCATTTAAATAAAATTATATATATATATATATATATATATATATATATATATATATAAAATAAATAAATAAAAAAATAAAAAAACTAAGAGGTGCTCATCATGAACACGAACCAACCTTAATAGGTTAGTTCTATGGCTGTGATAAGCCACTCTGAGAGCAACCTCTTTTAGCCACTTGTGCCCTTAACAGGGAGAAATATCCTGTAGTATATCAGGCTGGTCCCACTCAGAAGAGGGACCCAGCCCCGAAATACCAGGCAATTATATCCTGAACAGGAGAAACAGCTCATAGTAAATGAACCGTACATCTGTGTTCACATTTTAATGTCTAGAACAAATTAAAAAAGCTTGTTTCCTGCCCAGAATTCAGAGAAATACATTTATTCCACTACATTCTGGGAACCTTGACAGGGACATGTAAATGTGCCCAAAAAGGCTTCGCTCTTGTAATCCAATACCATTTTAAACATGGCTCTCTTTAATCATATGCCTGCTATATTACACAGCTTTAAGCAAAGCTCAGGTTTGATTGTTCACAAGCCAGGAAACTTACCCACATACAGCTGTGGCAAGGTTACTGCCTCTCATCAGCGTAAGTCCAGTTCCTAGCTTGTGTAGTAGATTTATCACATATAATAGTTGTCAAACTACGAATTTGCGGAGCTGGAGGCTCCCACGTTGGCTGCAATGAGCTGATGGCTCAAGCAGAACTTTAACAAAATAAAAAACGCAATCACTATATACGGACTTACACAAAAAAATACGAACCGCGGGACTTAGAAAGCAAAATTTATGGACTTAGCCTAAAAAAATATGAGACGCAGGACTTAGAAAAAAAAACATTATAACCTCGCAAAAATACGACCTTAACGGCCAAACCGCGCGCACCTGTAAACATTAAAAACACAATAAATACACACAACAAAATGCATAAAAATCTTACCTACAGCAAGGGGGACACCCAGGACCTCTGCAAGTGAAGTTACTCCTCAATTTAAGTCCAAATTCCAGAGTTTAGACACCCGAAAAACCCCTAAGCGAGAGAAAAAATGGCAGCGGAAAAAAACGAAAATGAGGCTACAGGACCTTAAGCACGCGAAACAGCACCAAACACATAAGGATTTTCAAAAAAGCCATACGAGCTACAAGATACACTTTTAGCAAGGACTCTACATCATACACAGCTGCGTACCACATACACATTCCCACCATTTTACAACACAATGTGGAAGTACACAGCTGCACTAATGGCTTCCCCTCGTGCACGCAGCCTATTTACACTACACACTGCACACATTGCTGACACTTACACCTCGGCTCCACAACACTGCAAACCTACAATGTATGCTGCAGGAACATCAAAACAGATTGTTAGCTCTTCAGCGCAATGCTTCCTGCATATATTACTTCCAAATAGATAAAGTATATTCATTTATTCATTTATTAAATATTTAATTAGCATACAAAAATACATATACACAAAAAAAACATTCACAATAAACACAAAAGCCATTCACCCTGCACCTCACAACGAGCGCCAACGCTGCTCATAGCACACAAAGCCTTGCAATAAGAGCAAAAAGCAGATCACCGCCGACCAAACAATAACAGCAAAAGCGCCTATCAAAAAAAAAATACAACAACCAACAGCCTCGCAATGAGCGCCGAAGGATCTCAGACCACCAAAAAAATTAATGTCAAACAGCATTACCTGCCTTACAATTGTATTGCCCCGTCATTTTTGACGGGCAAGTCGCTAGTATATATATATATATATATATTGCAAATCGCTATTCAATTGCTCAATTTACCCAAGCCTTCCACTGTTTTCACACCCGTACACAGCAAATGAAGGAGAAAATCCCACGAGTGCTAGAGAGAACCCGCAAGGGGGTTAAACACCTGATCGTAGCTCTGTAAATGCAAATAAAAAATCCCCACTGCACTGTAAATAACGGGGAAAGCGATGATAGACATTAGAATTAATTGCACAACGGTATTAATTGACCTCCATCTTTTACTAGGTTATGGGCTTGCTTGATCGTTTCTGCCCTCAACTTCTCAGAACCAGTGCATGGTTTTAAGGTTTCGGCTTTGGGACAGTACCTTGGGGCCTTGGGGAATTGAATAGCATCGCAAACGGAGATGAACGGGAGCCCGCAACACACCCGCAGACATTTGTAGAATTTGCTATGAATTGAATATGGCCCAATGTTTGTAATAGAATATGCTCGGTAAAGAGCTAAAACTTCAGATCATTGTTAGCACACATATTACTTTTTGTTGAGTCTAAAGTAGAGAAGAACATTACGAAACATGCTTTTCGTACGTTTCATATAAGGCTCTGACATATAGCCCAAAAAGATTTTTTGAGAAAATAATGTTTCTTACCAAGAACACAAGTATTAATTTTTTAATAAGGCAGATTTCAATGTTGACAAATGGTCAAATAGACACAGGGATGAACTAACCAATGAGCGTTTAACAAATGTATCAGCAAGTTATCGTTTCTGTATTCTTCGGTACAAAAGCCACATTGTGAAAAAGATGGCAGAGGAAAAAAGGGGGTTACAGAAGTTAGAAACAATTACTCTGTGGTTCTTTTACAAGTGAGTGAGTGAGCATTTTTTATGAACATTGTATTAAATAATGAATTCAATAAACCTAATTATAACATGTTATACAAAACAAATTGTTTTATGTAAAGAGTCCCTTTAATGATAAGTATCATTGATTTAATGTATTTAATTTATTTGAAGTTTCAGATTTTTTATTTATCCATATATATTTGTATCACTTTTACATCACTCATTTTAATGATAATCAATATGTTTACACTAGACGGTGTTTGGTTAAAAGCAAGAGAGTGATGTAAAAGTAATAAGGGGATGTTGAATACAATGGTTTAACTCATTATTTCAGTTCAAAATGGCATTCCTGTGTCCCAGTAAATTAACATGGAACTCCCATCGTTTATTCATATATTAAAAGTGTCAAAATATTAATTTATTAGCAAAAACTGCTCCTATATTCATTGGAAATATTAAATAGTAAATTAAAAGAAAACAACACACTGGACAAGTTCTTTGCTAAATTGAGTGCTGGTGAATCATCAGAAAAGGGACAAAAAAGCCAGATTGGATTTACCTGATGTTGTCATGGAAGGTGACCCCCCCTTCTATACAATACACTTCTTCACCTTCTGCTACCATCGCTTCTCAGTAAAGGGATAGCTCTGGTAACATTTTTTTATTCATTTATGTTTCAGATCCGGGACTGAAAACAAATTATTCCAATTTTAGTAATTGCTATAGGAAAAAAAAAATCATGCTATATTCATGGCCGGATTACCCATTAGGAGAACTAAGCAGCTGCCTAAAGGCTCTTCGCCTAAAGGCTCTTTAAAAAAAAGTGGATCCTGGCTTAATTTGTTTGTTTTTTTTGCAGTTCATAGACTGGCTACTAGGGGGTAATTACAATAGGAAAAGGAACTTAAATTCACAGAAAAGGAAAACTGGGTCCATGCATACTTTGCATACTCAATCACAGAGGCTCCTCCAATTCACTGCCCAGGGGCTCCAAAAAGTTAGATCTGGCCCTGGCTATATCTAATTCATTATCTCTCAGTTTCTCATGAACGGATTAATGATGAAGATAGATGTTCCACAGTATTTATTTACATTGTGTATGGTATTAGTTATTTATGACTGCTTATATTTTTTACACAAAAACAAAGGATGTGCTATGCGTGAACCTAAATTTGATTTGAAGCAAGAGTCTGCCTCTAGATTTTGTTTACTACATAAATGGAAATTCACACAAATCCAAATATTTTTTTATGATCTACATCCAATATGTCCGGATGTTCTTTACCTGCCACAAGTGTTTGCTGTCAGCAATTTAGTCTTTGAGCCTCTCTTGGCAGAGAAGGGTCTTTGAGCCCAGCAGTCAAGTGTTATCTAAGGTTGTGGGTCAATTTAAACCTGTCAACTCATGCTTCCTAGCCACAGGTAGGCACCATGCGGTGCACAGAGAGCTGCTGAGCCGAACACATAACAGACAGCTATTTTATGGGCCAAGTTGTTGATTGAGTGACATGACTTGACTTGTTCATGGTATATAATTTGTTTAAGATTAAGGGAACACTGTAAGTTAGGAAGGACAAACCACACAGATTTGTGAAGTATCTAATAAACCACTATATAAGTAATGACTTAAACTTAAATGTATATGTAGGGTTTCTGGATTTTGTATGTAATTTATTTATGTATTTATTTACTTTTATGCATTTTTTTTTATAAAGAAGCAATTAAATACTATTTTTTCATCCTAAAATCATTATTATTATAATATTATATTTATAAATGCGCCAACATATTCTGCAGCGCCATATATAGGACAAACAAAGAAAACAATATCAATAACGATTAAACTAATAGAGAGCTCTGTCTTTGAGATTATAATCTTGCATATGGAGGACTTTCTCAAGCACCTTTATAAAATAAAAACTCGCAAACTTAGAATCTAAGGGATTTGGAAAGTGATAGATACATTGGGCATATTAAGGCTAAAGATGATAAGTTTCATTAAATAGATGTGTATTTAGTGATGTTTTGAATGACTTGAGACAGGAGAAAAGTCTATAATTAAAAACAACAATTATTTATTATGAATTTTCCAAAAATATTTTGCCCATTTTTAATCAAGATAGTAGTGTAAATATGACACTTCAGCGGTCTTTTAAAAAGGTGTTCAATTTCCAAAAATGTTCCTATAAATGAAATAATAACTTCAACTCCAACAGTCATTGGAACATAGCCAACATGTTTTTAAAACATAAAAATATAATACCACCTCTAATTTATTACTTTTATATGTAACTAGAGAATTGCCCGTCAAAAAATGAATGCAATGAAATTGTAAGTGGGCTAATGCTGTTTGGTGTATAATAATGAAATATATAATACATTAATAAATTAATATACTTTACCTATTTTGAAGCATTGTGTTGAAGAGCTGGCAATCTATTTTGATGTTGCTGCAGCATTAGTGGTGTGGAGCTGCTGTGTAAGCGTGCTGAATGTGTGCAGTGTAATAGTGTGCGTGCGCAAGCCGAAACCGTTAGCGTAGTTGTGTACTTCCGCATTGTTCTAAAATGGCGGGTAATATGTGGTATGCGTCTGTATCGGAATATCCGTAGGTGTTTTGTGGTGTTTTGCGAGTTTCTTGTGGTGTTTTGCGTGTTTACAGTGCTGTAGCCTCGTTTTGTTCGGCAGCCATTTTTTCTGTCGCTTAGAGAAATTTTGAGTGTTTAAACTCTTTTATTTTGAGTTAAATTAAGGTGTAACTTAATTATTTGAGGACCTGGGTGCTCCCTCTTGCTGTAGGTAAGCTTTTTATGTATGTGTTGTGTGTATTTTTTCATTTTTTTCTGTTCGTGGGTTGCAGACGATTTTTGCGAGGTCGTAATGAGTGGTAACGTATCTGGTATGTTGTTTGCATTGCGACGTAAAGTTTGCGAGGGTCGCAGTTGCTGTGTCGTGTTGTTTACGTTACAACATAAAGTTTGTGAGGGTCGCAGTTGCTCGCAAGGAGCGAGGGCCGCATTTGCTGGCAAGGAGCGCCTATATTTGTGATTATGCTGCGGTGGAATCTACTATTTTAGTTTCTAGTGATTTACATCTTGAGGAAACTTACACAGGGAGTTTATATCTGCCCAATGAGAAAGTGCCATATACAATGTTCAATGGTCATTAGTTAACAGGAACACCCTGTTGAGAAAGAAGTTACAAGAAGCAAGCTCAGTAAAGTAAATGGAAGCTTGAATTAAAAAAATAATTCCATTATATATATATATATATATATATATATATATATTCCAATTTCCTAATTTCAAACTTTATTATAAAGCACTTCAACTAGCCTTTATTCCACAGGCAACTCATTTAACCATCAACCAATCTGGGTATTGGAAATGGAAAATTCCCATATGTCCCTCTATTCATTGACCATGATTACTTGGCTTCCCAAAACTACTACTTCTTAACCTTCTAGTACCAGCTTTTTGACTAAATTTACAATGAGATAGTGGTACTGGGCTACAGATCGACATCAACCGAAATCAACTTTTCCTCCTCTTACGCCTAACATACCAAATCCACACGATCCTCAAGGACTACACCATAGAGCTTCTACATTGTGAAAAGTCAACTCACTAGGTCAACTGCCTGGATCTCAGATGAGGAAATAATATCATATGACACCTTGAGAGATAAATTCAATCTTCCCCTCTGGAACACTATAGTTTCTGCCAGATAAAACCCTTATTATCACACCTGATTTTCACGTATCTGCCAAAGAAACACTTTGAGAAGAGGTGTCCTGGATATGATCTAAGATTCCTTTAAATAGCCACCTGAAGGTCACAAATACAAATATGGGCTTTTACAGGAAAAATACTTGAATACAAATGGGACCAGGATACTTGGCTTGAGTCTTTGAACTTATCTGTATCTAAAAAAAATGCATTCAATTACAGTGCACTATACTAGAGACCTCCTTCAAAGTTCTGCACTGAGCATATATTACTGCTGACTAATGACATTCTTCGAAAACTTTAATTAGTCCATTATGTTCCATGGGATGCCCAGACATGGGATAATTTATCCACATTTGGTGGTTTTGCCCAAAAGTACAGACATTCTGGTAATAAGTGATGCAGCTAATGAAATGTTGGACCTGGACCTTTTGAGATATGTTTCCTTGGTATATCAATACCTGACCTTTCCAACCCTGGCAACAAACTTCTAGATTTCATTATGTTAGCGGATAAAAGCCATATACTGTAGCTAAACAATGGGAGCCTGTAACTTCAAATATATCAGCTGTTAAAAATAAATTAAACTATATATTCTTAATTACACACGTTAGAGAACTCTATGGAAATGTTTCTGATAAGATCTGGAAACCCTGGCTAGCCACATTCTATTCTTAAAGGCTCTTTTAAAATAAAATATATAACATTTTACCTTAGGGTTAAAGAAAAACAAAGGAGAGAGGGAGGTAGACTATGACATGTTTTTTTGTTGTTTAGTCATGTGCGACTCTCCGTCACCTCATAGACCGTAATACATGATGCTGATCAACTTGGTATTTATCGCAGAGATACTGGAGTGGTTTGCCAGTTCATTCACCGGTGGGGCACAGCATACAGCTCCTGGTATTCCTAGGTGGTCTCCCATCCAAGTACTGACTAGGACCAACCCTGCATGGCTTCAGAGTGGTGTGACCTCGTGGTTCCCTGACTGGAATCAAACCCAGGTCACAGCGGTAAAGACTAAGACATAGAGGGAAGAAATTCCTTTTATTTCTTTCAGTGAAACAGTCTTCACAAATAGACAAGAAGGGCTTGTGAATCTGTTTATGGTTCTGGTTCTTGGGATGAGAGAGGGGCTTGAGAGACAAACTTGTTTGTAAGACTAGAGTCTGAAGGAGTGAGAGAGGAGACAAACTGGTGGAGAAGGAAATAACCTTCTAGAAATGTTTACTCTCTTATTTGATGTTTTCAATTTACTACTTTTTATTACTTTTTCTTTTTTCTACCTTTTCCTTAGTATTCTTTAGATCTACACTTTTTTGTCACTTTATATATATATGTTTGGGTTGAATATGTTAATGTATAACATATTTAATACTTGTTCAAGCTTTTTTTTGTCATAATGAGAAAAATTATTTGTATTGAATGATACATACTGTATTTTCTTCTAAGTAAAACTTTAAAGTAAGAAAAAATATAGCAGAAAGAAAACAATTGACCAAAGGGGTCCTTTAATTTGAATGACGTGTTTGTGGTTGTATTTGGGAGATGGAGGAGAGTTGAAAAGGGGGTATGGACCAACAGATGGGGTGGATAAGAAAGGATCAAAGTGGGGTGAGCAAAAGGAATTGTGGAACACAGCCCAAGAGGAGGAAGGGGAAGAATAAAAAGGTGGACGTTAAATAGATAGAAATGGGGATACATAGGATGAACAGATTGATATATATAGGACAGGAAGAGAAGAGAGAAGCAAGGATGAAGAGTGAATAAACAAAGCTTATCCATTTTCAGGTCTTTTCCTTGAGAGAAACATGCAGGTAGATAGTCTAACAGAAGACCTAACCAGAGAGGCAAGAAAATGATGGTATAGATAAGAGTAAATAGAGATAGACAAGAAGAGAGCAATAGGGGAAAGAGAACAGAAATTATGGATGGTTGCCTGAAAAGAAGAACTTAAGGGGACAGAGAGGAAAGCGCATGTAAGGAAGGAGGATCACAAAGAGAGGAGAAAGTGTAGGTACATTGGGTGGAGAGAGGATACTGGTGGAGTCAAAAAGGGAAAGGATAAAACAAGCACAATATAGATGTATCCTATATCATTTTTACTGGTAAAGTAATGCATTGCTGGCCCCTCTTTAAGTCAAACAAATATTTAACATCAAAGTGGTCGTGTGTGACTTGCAGTTAGTCTACATCAAAGCACTAGAACCCCAGCTAGATTTCCCATAAGAATATTCAGGTGCCTATAGGCTTCTGTAGGCCTGTAGGGGTGCCATGTTTTTGTAGTAAAAACGCTTTAAAAACTTAAATTTAACCTGTTCTATATCAGAAAATGTGATAAATATCACAGCTTCTTAACAATATTAAGCAACGTCATAGGTCATTGATGTTCTTAATAGTTTTAAGCAAAGTCATAGGGCATTGATGTTTTCTGTGCTCATTTTTAAACACTATTATATTAAAATACAAGTGTATCTGTGTTTTTTGGAGGGAATCCAAGGGATTTCTGTCTGGAGACCCTGACTATGATATCTCTCCAGCATTAGGCTATTTCAAAGCAAAACAATATTATGACACAGATACTAAGTAAGATAACTAATCTCATATTTTGTGGTTGTTGTTCAGTCATTTCTGATTCTCTATCACCATGTGAACGAGGCACACCAGGCATACCTGTCTGTGTTTCTGGTTTTACTTATCCATATGATTTTCTTGGCAAAGACACTGGAGTGGGTTTAACTGACCTCTCTGCTATGGCTTGCACATCTTGGGTGACCATACATGATATAGCTCACATGTTTACTGAAGTACACAAGCCCCTTCACCACGAAAAGGTAGCGATCTTCTATACACATGGACCAAAGCGTGTCGTTGATCAGAAAGAAAGTTAATCAGCAGTATGATGTGTAAGGTATTAAAGTGTTTTGTCTTTCTCGGCAATCACCAGAAATAATATAGCAACTTCTGCACTCAGGGAGCTCTCTACAGGGCTCAAGTAATTCACTTTAAAACCAGTGTGTCAGTTTTATATTTCTAGCATGAAATTGGTGACTGCAGAAAATAGCTTAGAAATAACTCTCATTTGTTGAATAGTGTTTAGCATTTAAGAGCTTGGAAAAATGAGCATGGTTTCACTAAACTGTAAAGTGCAATTTGTTTAATTGTCATATATATATATATATATATATATATATATACAGTATATATATATGTAAACATGTGCCTCCATTTTAATCCCACTTGGTACCAGTCCCCTCTCCTCTAGGTTTATCCTCGTGTTTCTGGCACTTTGATGGAGGAACACAACAGAAGAGGCTGTAATACCTTACCAATCTTTACAAAAATACCAAACCAAAGCAAATCAAAGAAGACAATAGGCTTAGTTTCCACTAAAGAACTAACTATACTGATAAACCGTTTCCTCACTAACCGCCTCTCATCCAGCTAAACCTGTTTGGAGCAAAAGCAAACAGTCCAATAGTTAGAAAATTGTTGGCCTCTCTTTGTGTCCTTCTCCAGTTCACATAAACTGCAATATATATATATATATATATATATATATATATATATATATATAATACTCTGATTATTCAACTATATATTGTGACAAGGATGGTCGTGTAAATCGGTGGTTACTTGAAGAAGAGACTGATACTTGCTTGAAATGCAGCAAACTGATTTATTTACAAGAACGAGTAACAAACTGAAGAAGTAACTCTGCTTAAAATAAAGGAAATAAACATCTACGTAAACGTGCTGACTGTAACGCAGGAACACCATGACTAATCCTGTGCAGCTTATCTGCAGCAGGGGAAAAACACTACAACCCTGTGTCTTCCGGAAGGAGTAGCTTTCGCACAATAGCGCCACCTTGTGGCCAGGATACACATCATCTCCTCTTTAGTTATATTGCCACCTTGTGGCCAGGATACACATCATCTCCTCTTTAGTTATATTGCCACCTTGTGGCCAGGATACAGTCAGTCTCTTATAAAGGTTGTATTGCCTCCTTGTGGCCTGGATACAGAGAACCTCTTCTTTCAGTTATATTGCCACCTTGTGGCCAGGATACACATAATCTCTTCTTAAGTTTTATTGCCACCTTGTGGCCAGGATACGAATAATCTCTTCTTAAGCTATATTGCCCCCTTGTGGCCAGGATACAAGTAATCTCTTCTTAAGTTATATTGCCACCTTGTGGCCAGGATACAAGTAATCTCTTTTTAAGTTATGTTGCCACCTTGTGGCCAGGAAACAAGTAGCCTCTAGTACATCGGAAGTCTCTTCCACGGTACTCATTACATAGTCGCGGATGAAGCATAGGGCCCGCCCGTCTCTCCCGTATGCTGCACCCCAGGGACCCTTGGATATCACTACAGTAACTTGCATTCACTTCACTGGTCAAAACTCAGCCTCTTCCCTGGGGCATAATAAGTCTTGGTACCTTCATTCAGAGGCCTCTGTCAGCTTCACACACGCTTAGGCCTTTAAGGCAACTCTGCCTGGGGATTCTCACTAATCCCTTCACACTTCTCTCTTCAAACACAGCCTCTTCCCTGGGGCATAATAAGTCTGGGCACCTTCACTCAGAGGCCTCTGTCAGCCTCACACACGCTTAGGCTTTTAAGGCAACTCAGCATGGGGATTCTCACTAATCCCTTCACTTACTTGGCGTCCTGAGGCTATATTCACTCTTCCAGCTCACAACGTCCTGCGACTGCAAACAGTGCACACTTCTTGCTGTTGTCCCAGTACTCCCAGCCGCAGTAAATCAGGGGATCTCTTACAGGTTTGCTTCCAAAGCTTCCAACTGCAGTTCCACACAGGATCACCTTCCAGCTCCTGTCTGTGACTTGCTCTGACGGCAGCACACAACCTGCCCAGAGTCTAGCCAGCCACACCCCCTTTCATGTCTGCTTTCCAGGCTTTTAAAGGGTAGTTGCACTAATTAGGAGTTCTTCAGAAGTTTTAACTCCATCACTCCTGTCAAGAACTCCATACTCCACTTGCTTGTCATATCATCTAAGGGCCAAACGGTCACAATATATATATATATATATATATATATATATATATATATATATATATACTAAATAAATATTACATCTGTGTTCACATTTGAATGTCTAAAACAAAGTTAAAAACCTGCTTCCAGCTCAGAATTCCGAGAAAAACAGTTATTACACCTATTCTGGGAAGCTGAGCTGGTACATGCAAATGTGCCCACAGTAAGCCAGTAAACTTGAAACAGCTGTACATGGATAGGATACTCAGCCTGTGTTTAATCCAATTTTGGCTGTGTAATACAGCATGAATAAGCTTAAAGGAAGCCATGTTTGATAATGGCTATGGATTGAAGAGCGAGGCAATTGTGGGCACATTTGCATGTCCCAGCTCAGCTTCCCAGAATGCAGTGTAATAACAGTTTTTCTCAGAATTCTGGGCATGAAGCAGGTTTTTTAACTTGTTTTAGACATTCAAATGTGAACACAGATGTACAATTTATTTACTATATATATATATATATATATATATATATATATATATATATATAGATGAATCTAATCTAACTATCTATCTATTTCCAAATTCTCAAAAACCCCTCATGTTTCTTATGGGCATTCTTTATAAAACTCTCTGTTAGCCATGTTGCATTGTATCAGACACCTCTATAGCAGTTGGTGCTAAAATACAACCCAGTTGAGTTGCAGATTAATAAATAGTCTTTGACAAATGTCTTCACCAGGAATTTCATATATCCTGATCAACAGTTTGAATGATGTTCTTTTTTTCCTTTTGAATTCTGAAGTTGCTGCCTGAAATATGGCATAAAATGTATAAACGTTTGCGATTAAGACATCACACAATGAATAAAAATATATAATAATATCAGAAAAAAAGAATTTATCCAATATAATTATAAAATATTTTTTTCTTCATTATATTACAGATTCATATTCTTAGATTCACTAATGCTTGTGTGTGTGAAAATACAAAAGTAATTCTCGAAACTAAGACTAGAAAGTGTAAGTATATGTTTGGTCTCGTCCCTCCAAATTAGAGGGTGCCAGAAGCTATGAGGCGTGTCAAGGTGTTGTCGAGCACATTGTAACCAGGCTTTTTTTGTGGCATTGGAGTAGTAAAGGCTTTTTATGGGCTTCATAACAAAGGGGGAGAATACATACGCACATGACAATTTTCTGTTTTCTATTTCTAAAAAATATTTTTATGTATATATTTTTTTCATTTCACTTCACCAACTTAGACTATTGTGTTCTGATCCATAACAGAAAATTCAGATTAACAAAACATTGAACTTAACAAAATTGGTAAAAAATCAAGGGGGTGAATACTTTTGCAAGGCAATGTATATAGGTTTATCTACTGTGTCAAACTGAACTATTAAGAGTGAAGAGAGTATAAATATTTTAAATACTAAGATGTAAATCATATGATGTATGATTTGCATCTTCTGATGTATGATTTACATATGATAATTAACATATGTTTAACCATTTATTTTCTTATTTGTCTCTTTACTTCAGTATAACAGTGTTACACACTAAGGGAACTATATGTATATTACTTTATATATTTAACAAACAAGTAATATTGGCAGCTATGTAACCCATATAAGCTGAAAATGTTAAATTTAACAGATCTGTCTGTGTCATGGGCAATTCCATTATCAATAGCTAGCCTACCTGTAGAGGAAGGTAATCCTACTAGGGTTTACTCTCTGTCAAGTCCTATTGTTAGTTACTACGGCAGGCATGATATTAAAAGATGTTTGCTTCTGGGGAGGAAAGCTATGGCAAGTCTAGATATTCAAAAATAAAGATATTACATTATCAACCAAGGTCCGCATAGTTATAACTATGGTATTCCCAGTAGTAACATATGGATGTGAGAGCTGGACCATAAAGATGTCTGAGGCCTGGAGAATTGACGCCTTTCAAATGTGGTGTTTGAGAAAATTACTTAGAGTCCCTTGGACCGCAGGAATACTCAATAAATAAGTACTACAGGAAACAAAGACAAACTGTTCACTGGAAGGATTGATCATGAGGCTGAAGCTAAAATATTTTGAACATATCATGAGAAGACAGAATTTCCTAGAGAAGACTGGGAAAGATTTTAGGCACATGAAGAAGGGGGGCACCAGGGACAGAGGTGGATATATGATGTCATTGAAGTAATGCTAGAGCTTTAGAGGGGCAGTAGCTGACAGATGTGCCTAGTTTGCTGCTGTCCATAGTGTCACGGAGTGTCGGACGCAACAGAACAACTAAACAATTGTGTACTGAGATTATTTCAAATGAGCTGAATAGAGATGTTATCTGTATTCACAGTTCTTCCCTTTCTTCCCATGTGTCTAATGCTATTAGGAACAAAATAAAATGCCTGAGACCAATAAATCAAATTTGAATATAATAGTTAAAAATTAAATTCTCTGAACATTTATTTTAAACTTTCTGAAGTAAAGTAACCAGCCTCCTCAGGGCATATGTGACATATCCAACCAGCACCCCTATGTATATTCAGTGTAGTCTGCTTTGTACGGTCTCTGGAAATTTGCAAATGTAAATGTCATTGATTGCATCTTCTCCTGAAGATGTTGGACAGGACTTATTAGGGTCACTAGCTTTAATGACCAGGTGCTGACTGAGTACAGTCAATAAATGAAGTCAATGATTGTCAAATGATGCGAGAGGCTACAAAACCATCTCATTCCTGTTCAAGGTTTAACATCATTGAAGCAGTTCCTCTGGCTGTAAATAGACTTAACACATTATGCCGTTTATGGATCAGGCACCAATCCAGCATCTTAAAAGTATTCTTCCACTCCGAGAGCAGCTCATAAGAGTGCTGCCCGAAATACTGAAAATGAATATGCATAATATATAGTGAAATATAAAATACATATTCTTAAAGGAACAATGTGCTAAAAAATTTAAATTTACTATTTAAAAAAACAACATGATAAACTAAATGAAAAATATTATACAGCTCCTAATATATTACATTTTATATGCAATTAAGCTGCTGTGATAGCTACTATTTTGGTTCTATTGGTCTCTGAAGTGGGAGGAGGGATTGAATACGTAGCAAGTTTCTATCTGCACAATGTTCATTTGGCATCTTCAGCTGTCAGAGATTTCAATAGCAGTAACAGTAAATAAATAGTACATGTGTATCCACATTTGGATGTCTAAAGTTACAAAAATGTATTTCCTGCTCAGAATTCTGAATAATGCAGTTACTGCATTGCATTCTGGGAAACTGGGCAGGGACATGCAAATTAACATTTTCACAATCCAATACCATTTTATACATGGCTCCTTTAAGTATATACCTGCTGTATGACATAGGATGGATTATGCATGAGTTAGGAAATCTACCCATCAGCTGGTACCTAATTTGCACTATAGATTTAGTGGGATGGATATTAACCACAACACCATTTAGCTTATGGTGGACACAATTGCAGTAACAGGAAATTTTACAAGGACACACATCCCAGAAAGTGTAACAGACAGAACTAGTTAATAAAAAATGGATACCTACAGTAAATATTTTGGTATAAAAGATAAGAATGTAAAGGCCGTGCTTATGTTTTTTTTTATATACTTTCTAAATTTCCCATTAGCAAGCTTATTTATTAAAAATATAAAACTGAAAAAAATAAAAATAAATATAGAAGACATTTGGTTACAGTGGTAATTTAAAGCTCATTTTTTGTTTACTGTATCCAAACCACAGCACAATTAAATACCTAATGATTAATGGACCATTTGACTGTTTTTTAAACTAAATATTACAGGACCCCTGGTTATTGCTGCGGTGGTCCCTTGACTCGGGGGAACTGCTGACCACATGGAGGAGTGTTTCGGCGGCCTGCACAAGGGGAGAGGTTTGTCCCACTCCCTTTTGCAGTGTGGACACCATCTTAGGTTCACTCCGCGGATAGCATCTGAGGAGGCACCCACCCTCCGTCCCTAAATTAAAGTTCTTTGTTAAGTTTATGTAATGTATGACAACTATTATTCTGTTTAAAAAAAAAAAGAATCAAAACGGTATGGGTATTTCTTTTATGGTAATTTGGAAGTATGTTTTTTCACGTTTATTAGCATGGCGGGTGGGGGAGTTGCCCGGGCCAGTGGTAAAAAAAGGGCAGTCCCTACCCTTAGGAATGTGTGATGACGGCACAAGGGTTAGGCCCTGTGACAATCTGGGAGTAGAGGCTATACATGCCCAGGGCCACCTGCTATAGACTACAGGTTATCTACCCACAAGGACCGTTGGGTTCTTTAAAATCTTGGTACCAGCACCCTGATATCTGGCTTCTGTATCAGTCAGAGTCTCTCCATCAGGAATCAGCGTTTCCAGGAGTCCCAGTAACCTTCCTGTGGTAGTGATTATCAAGACCCACTCTCTGGCTGGGGTCTGTTGATCGGATTTGGGTGACTCTGGACTTTTGGATTACAGGAACATCATGTCTCAGCCCTTGGGTTAGACTGAGCAATATTGACAGTAAGTCTGACGAATCTTACTGCAAGCATATGTCCCCGGGTAAATAATACATCTACACACCACGTCTTGATGAAAATTATGAACACTTTATTGAATTTAGTCAGCTTATTTAAAACCTTGCACAACACATTATAGGGAGTGGCTACCTTTTGTCAAACCCTCATCCCCCTCTGGACCAATGGAGTAGCCCTTAGGAGCAGCTAATTCCCTCTGTCCCATGTGACAGGGTTAATCCTTGGGAACTATCAGTCCCCTCCCCAGGGGCCGCCCACTAGGTGTGGCTACAAGCTCATTCTCTCTCTGTCTGTGGAGAGAGTCACATCTCTGCCCTGGCCTATGGCCCTAGTATTGAGGCTGGAAGACCCTGTACTATACCATTGTCCTACGGTGCCTGGCAGTCTGGCAAATCTCTTTGTTCTGGCCTTGCTATCACTTCAAGTGTTTACTCTAAAGACCATATGGCCAACTCCTGACTGAGAGTTTATACAATGGGGAAGGGTTGACTAATTAAAACATAGCTATTACTCCACAATACAATATACAATATAATACTAACATTTTATCACCCATAACACAATATACAGATGGCGGCGATTGGTATATACCAGTGCCTCCTGGTAGGCACAACTAGCGGCCAACTTGAGTTATGACAACTGCCCCCCCAAGTGTAGCCTGAGAACATCAAGGGTCCATGATTTTCTCAGCTACGCTGATACTCATAGCTCCAGTTGGCGTGATAATCCATCTGCATTTTGATGGAGTTTACCCCTACGATGCTGTATTTGAAAATTGAATGTCTGTAGTGCCAGGCTCCATCTTAGCAAACGTCCATTTTCTCCGGCTACCTTAGACAGCCAGCACAAGGGGTTATGGTCGGTGGTCACAGTGAATGGTCGTCCATATAAATAATGTTGAAGTTTGCGCAAAGCCCAAACTACGGCCAAACATTCCTTCTCCACAGTAGCATAGGCCGTTTCACGCTGCAACAATTTCCTGCTCAAATACGCAACAGGATGCTCCACTCCTTGATCATCTGTCTGGCTTAGCACAGCCCCTATGCCATACATGGAGGCATCTGTCTGGACCACAAAGGGTCGGTTATAGTCCGGGGCAGCCAATACTGGGGAACAAGTCAGAGCTTCCTTGAGGTTCTGGAAGGCAGTTTGACACGCAGGAGTCCATGTCACTTCCCTGGGCAAATTCTTTTTGGTCAAATCGGTCAGTGGCTTGGCTGTAGTGCTGAAATCAGGAATGAACTTGCGGTAATACCCAGTGATGCCCAAGAAAGCTAGTACCTGCTTTTTAGTCTTAGGGATAGGCCAAGCTGCAATACCCTCTACTTTGGCTGGTTCTGGCCTTAACTTCCCACTACCTACCCAGTGACCCAAGTACTGCACCTCTGCCTTTGCCCACTGGCACTTATCTGGTCTTATGGTCAACTTGGCTTGCTTAATAGCCTGCATAATTCTAGCAATATGTTCTATATGCTCCTCCCAGGTCTGACTAAAGATGGCTATATCGTCCAAGTAAGCCTGAGCATACTCCTGGTGCCCATGTAACAATTTGTCTACCAGTCGCTGGAAGGTAGAAGGGGCATTTTTCATCCCAAAAGGCATTACCTTAAACTGGTATAGTCCAAAGGGGGTGACAAATGCGGACTTCTCCCTAGCTGACTCTTCCAAAGGGATCTGCCAATATCCCTTGGAGAGATCCAGCGTGGTTAAATACTTGGCAGTACCTAATCGGTCCAACAACTCGTCCATGCGTGGAACAGGGTAGGCATCCGTTTTTGTTTTATCATTCAGCCTACGATAATCCACGCAGAAGCGAGTTGTGCCATCTTTTTTGGGTACCAATACGACAGGAGATGCCCATGGACTACTGGATTCTTCAATAACCCCTAATTGTAACATCTTGCGTAATTCTGCTTGTATGCTTGCCCTAACAGCTTCAGGGACTCGGTATGGGTGTTGTTTTAATGGGCCACATTCCCCTGTCACCACTACATGAGCTGCTAGGGGGGTACACCCAGGGTCAGTAGTAAATAAGGGTTTGAAGGGTTTTAGTTTGCCTAAAAGCTGCTCCTGCTGCTCTGTACTTAGGTTTTTGGTCTGGTGAAGGCCATCTTCTAGCGTTTTCTGCTCTGCCTTTTGCAACATGTCTGGTATCTGCCCTTCCTCTGGGTCATCCTCTGTGGCCCTGCAAATGGCTAACATATGAGCTGCTCGCTTTACATATGCTTTTAAGCGATTAATGTGGGCCACCCTGGTAACCACTCTCTCTGGATCTATCATAACCACATATGACTTGTTGCCCAGTTTTTTGCTAATTGTATAAGGTCCCTTCCACAAAAACTGTAACTTATCCTGGGGCTGAGGTTCCAACATGAGCACCTCCATCCCCTCCTCCAGTTCCCTGTCACTGGTTCCTGCCTTGTAGTATCTCCTATCTCTCTCTTGCGCTTTATGCATATTGCTCCTCACAATTCCAGCCAACCTAGCCATATTTTCCCTGAAAGCTAATACATAGGTAGCCACTGGTACAGGGTGGTGACTATACTCCCCTTCCCACGTCTCCCTGATCACGCTCAAGGGTCCTCTCACCGGCCTACCATATAGAAGTTCAAAAGGGGAATACCCTGTAGATTCCTGAGGTACCTCTCGGTAGGCAAAGAGCAGACAAGGCAACAATCGTTCCCAGTCTGGCTCCTGATCAGTAAAAGTACGGATCATGTGTTTGAGTGTCCCATTGAAGCGCTCACAGAGGCCATTGGTTTGGGGATGGTAGGGGGAAGCTGTAATGTGTCTTATGCCACACATGGACCATAACTGTTCGGTCACTTTGGCCATAAATTGGGGCCCTCGGTCAGACAAAATTTCCTGAGGAAACCCTGTCCTTGTAAAGATAGTCATTAATGCCCCTGCCACCTTAGGAGCTGAGATACTGGATAAAACCACTGCCTCAGGATACCTGGTGGCATAATCTACCATGGTGAGAATAAATTTCTTGCCGGTCTTGCTAACCCTAGCTAGTGGCCCAACAATGTCTATGGCTACCCTTTGAAATGGTATCTCCATCACAGGGAGTGACTGTAGGGGAGCTCTGCTATTTTTTTTAAACGGCTGGGTCCTTTGGCACGCATCACAGGATCGACAGTACTCTTTTACATCCTGATTTAATCCTGGCCAAAAAAATACCTCTACTACCCTACACAGAGTTTTCTTCTGCCCCAAATGCCCTCCCAGAGGAATCTCATGGGCTATCTGTAATACCTTGCCTCTATACTGTTGTGGGACCACTAACTGCTTTCGTGGTTCCCTTTCTACCTCATCCTTCCCATGCACCTTGATTCTGTACAACAACCCCTGTTCCCATACAAAACTGTCTAGATCATCTACTGATTTGCCCTGGGCGGCCCTGTCCCTTACCCCTGCTAAAGTTTCATCTTCCTGCAATGCTATTCTAAGTTCTTCCCCCTTTGCCCAGCCTAAGGTCAATGTCGTAGCCAGCAAGTCACTTACCCTGGGTTCTGGGTATTCCGTCTGGTCCTGGTTCATCCTGCATCCATTGGCTCTGGTTTGAGCTCTTGTTAAGGGCTGTACATACTGGCTCACCATGTGACCCAAATCGTTCCCTAGCAAAACATCCGCAGGCAGGTTATCCATAACTCCTACCTCTGTAGATTTACTTCCAGTGCCCCAGTCCAATTGAATGCGAGCCATGGGAATGGGAAATTGTTTTCCCCCAGCAACCATAACCCACATTTGCTTCTGTATGCAGTCTGAGGTGCGCACCCACTTAGGTAGAACTACAGTGACTGCGGATCCTGAGTCACGGTAACCCACAGCCCTGTGACCCCGCACCCAGACTGGTTGTCTGTGCTGTTCCCCGGAGTCCTTCTGTGCTCTCCTCACTGTGTGGATCCCATGGCACCATCCCTCTGCTTCTGGCTCCCAGGGAGCTGCGTTGGGAGGTCCTGCTCCAGCATCCCATTCCCCCAGGTAATTCACTGCAGGCTGTCCTCTCTGATGCCTCTGAAGCTGAGGACAATCTCTTGCTATGTGGCCCTGCTGGTTGCACTTGAAGCACTCTCTATTGGGAAATCTGGGCTCTGGGTGTGCTCTGGGAACAGGTCCTGACTTGATACCCCGCTGTCCATATGCGTTCTGGGGCTGCGCCCAGGGCACATGGCTAGGCGCATTGCGTGCAATAGGGGCCTGTCGTGTTGTCCCCAAGTCTCTTGAGCCCCGGTCTGTATGCCCATTAGAGTTGGTAATCTGGGGAACTCTCTTAGTTCTGGTACTAACAAAATGGTCGGCCAGGCTAGCTGCCTGGTCCCCATCTACTGGCTTCTGATCCTGCAGCCAATCCCTCAATTCTGGTGCGCAAAGTTGCAAAAATTGCTCCATTAGCACCACCTCCAAAATTTGTTCTGCTGTGGTGGCCCCTTGTGTAGACCACCACTGAGTGCAGGCACGCCTTAGTTTACACATTACCTCAACATGAGTGTCCTCTGGTCCCTTGGTAGTGCCTCTGAATCTGGCCAAAAAAGTTGCAGGGGTTACGGCATATCTGCCTAGTAACACTGTACATAAATGGTTGTAATCCATGGCTAGATGTGGTGGAAGGGCCCGACAGGCTGCGCTGGCCTTTCCAGTCAACTTAGTCAATAGTAACTTGGCCCATTCTTCAGGAGGTATGTCCTGTACCTTACATTGTTGCTCAAACTCTTGGATAAATCCGTCAATGCTGTCTTTATCATCCTGGAACTGTTTAAAATTCTGATATGCCAGTTTGACTCTTACTGGCATCTCTGCAGGGTTGACCCCAAGCCTTTGCTGAGCTTGCACACTCACCCCTGTACGTTCTTCCTGTATTTGCTGCTTTATTAGGTTCAGTCCTTTAATTGCCTCTTCCAGCGTTATCTCCCCGGGGCAAAACTCCCTGGCTTCGCTGAACCTGCGTCTTGCCTCCTTTAGGATATCATCTGGCTGTCCTTATTCCTGCTGAGATCTTGGGGTCCTTGGTAGTGTGCTTATCCCCTCACCCAACTCCTCTTGTTCCAGCTGTTCTGCATCATACCTTCTCAAGGCTGCTATCACATCTGCTGGTTGGTCCCTTTTCTTCCGGGGAATTCCTTTTAGTTTCTGTGCCTTTCTCAGTTCTGCTGAGGACATGTCCTCATACTGCTGTTCCATCCTCAGTCCTTTCCTCTAGAGTCTCCAACCACTGCCACCAGTTATCAAGACCCACTCTCTGGCTGGGGTCTGTTGATCGGATTTGGGTGACTCTGGACTTTTGGATTACAGGAACATCATGTCTCAGCCCTTGGGTTAGACTGAGCAATATTGACAGTAAGTCTGACGAATCTTACTGCAAGCATATGTCCCCGGGTAAATAATACATCTACACACCACGTCTTGATGAAAATTATGAACACTTTATTGAATTTAGTCAGCTTATTTAAAACCTTGCACAACACATTATAGGGAGTGGCTACCTTTTGTCAAACCCTCATCCCCCTCTGGACCAATGGAGTAGCCCTTAGGAGCAGCTAATTCCCTCTGTCCCATGTGACAGGGTTAATCCTTGGGAACTATCAGTCCCCTCCCCAGGGGCCGCCCACTAGGTGTGGCTACAAGCTCATTCTCTCTCTGTCTGTGGAGAGAGTCACATCTCTGCCCTGGCCTATGGCCCTAGTATTGAGGCTGGAAGACCCTGTACTATACCATTGTCCTACGGTGCCTGGCAGTCTGGCAAATCTCTTTGTTCTGGCCTTGCTATCACTTCAAGTGTTTACTCTAAAGACCATATGGCCAACTCCTGACTGAGAGTTTATACAATGGGGAAGGGTTGACTAATTAAAACATAGCTATTACTCCACAATACAATATACAATATAATACTAACATTTTATCACCCATAACACAATATACAGATGGCGGCGATTGGTATATACCAGTGCCTCCTGGTAGGCACAACTAGCGGCCAACTTGAGTTATGACAGTGATCAGGACAGGTTACTTAGAGGGTGGGGATAGGTTCAGTATCGCAGCCACCAGGAACATAATCAGAGATACATGATTTCTATGTATCTTCAAGTGAACTGATTTATTTATAGGGGATAGATACAGAGGTGGTGTACACAGCACAACAATGGAAGGTAGTGGCAGACAATTACAGGAGACGACCCCACATGGGGTCTGGCAGTAGCTTCCTCAGAACAATAGGATTACCCTTTAATCCACATCCTACCTTCTCTAGCATATATGAGATGGAACTTAATCTGGCAAACAATGGAACAAAGCAGATTTAAAAAGACAATTGGAGGTGTTTATGCCTATAATCCATTGCTGGACCCAAGAAGTCTGGTGGCTCAATAGCCCAACACCCAGGCTGAGAAAAAGGGGTCCGTGACAGGCCTTAAGCACGGGTTCAGGGCATGGGGGTTTGGTGCCAAAGTGCAGGGCTTCTTCGCCTTCCCAGGTTATTTGCATGTTAATTATGTTACATTTAATAAACTCGAGGGCCAGTTGTTCCTCCATTAGTTGTCACATGTATTTTGTGGCGTAGGCTAGAATGGGTCTTACCGGGCCAGATCATATTTATTTATTTTATTTGTATTTCCTGGTGGAAGCAGTCTGCTACTGGCATGTGCAGGGAATGGGAAGTGGTGTAAATTACAATCAGATTCAATTATCTAAGAAAGACTTCTGACCTCATTTATGTCATGACTAGTGACATTATTGATGATATCACATATAATATGAATACTGGGCCTCAAGTTTTCTGATGCAGGTCCTTTTACCCTGTACCCTAAACCTCGCAATTTTCGGTATTTTTTCAATATTGAGTTAGTCTCTCCTGTGGTGAGAACTTAAAGGTTTATGGACGTTTCATGAATGATGAATGCATCTGACAGAGGAGAATCAGTAGTGTATGCAAACATTTTTTTTTAAATAAAAAAAAAACAATCCCTAAATAAATATTAATAAACTCCCCCTAATGTTGGCAAATTTCAAGCAGTTGATTTTTAGAAGGAATCCCCCTAAAAATCTAAGCTAAATTATCATAAAATGCAAAACTAGTTGTAGCCAATCAAAATCAGGTACAACAATGTATCTGTAGTTGAGACAAAGCTGCTCAAGAAACAACTATAATACTGACAAAAGAAAATACGTTTTCAATGTCCCTCTAACTGTTCTATAATTAAGAATTGTTGCCAATAAAGTATTAATATAATTGAGCATTTTACTATAAGTTAAAGCTGGTATTGTATTTTTCAAATCTTCTTGGTAAGTTAGTCCCAATATTTCATGTATTAAAATAATAGGAATTCCATGCTGCTCATATTGTTCAGTTCAAGAAAATTCCATGTTTGTACCATGCTAGTAATAAAATAAAGTCATAACATCGCCCTCCAGATATTACCCAACATCTATATTATCTAGAAGACTCTTCATTCACATTACCATGTCAAGGTAGATAGGACTACGAGTCAACTGTTATGTTTCCGAACTGCCAAGCCCTCAGGGTTTTAATCACCGACTTGAGTTAAAATTAAATCTGGAAACAACTTTAGCAGCACAAGTTTCCCTGAAGAGAATTAAATTATTGCTTTTACTGTAAAATAAAAAAACAACATGCACCACATGGGATTCATTGTCCCATATGTAATGACGCTCACACATAAAAAATAATTGCTGTTTTTTATTTACAGGCTCTTAAATATAAACCGCCAGAGGACAAAATATTTACAGAGCTCCTCCACCAGCGCTGAGGTGTTCTGAGGTAAGCTCGGTTTGAAAGGGAGGTAATTATTATACAGGGTATTGATAAATTATTCATTTATTTCGGAAGAAACTTTATATATATATATATATATATATATATATATATATATATGTGTGTGTGTATATATATATAAATGTATATATAAATATATATATATATACAGTATATGTGTGTGCGTGTATATATATATATATATATATATATATACATAAATATATATATGTGTGGGTATATATATATATATATATATATATATATATATATATATAAACATTTATATATAAGAATATCAACTATGATAATTAGGAGGTACACACTTACCAGTACTTCCTAAATCCGTACAGAGGTACACAGGGAGGGGAGAGGGGGGAGAGACACATGGGAGGGGAGAGGGGGTAAGAGATACAGGGGAGGGGAGGGGAGAGGGGGTAAGAGATACAGGGGAGGGGAAGGGAGAGGGGGGAAGAGACACAGGGACTAGAAGCCACAAGGGGGAGGGAGACGACACAGGAGACGGGGGGAATACACAGGGGAGGGATAGAGGGGGGGAAGACACAGGGGAAGGCAGAGGGGGGAGAAGAGACACATGGGAGGGGAAAGGTGGGGGAAAGAGACACAGGGGAGGGGTTAAGAGACACAGGGGAGGGAAGAGGGGGGAGACACAAGAGAGAGGGGAGGGGGGAGAGACACAGGGGAGGGGAAATGGGGGACGTCACTCAGGGGAGGGGCAGAGGGGGGAAGACACAGAGGAAGGCAGAGGGGGAGAAGAGACACAGGGGAAGGGAGAGGTGGGGAGACACAAGGGAGAGGAGAGGGGGAGAGACACAGGGGAGGGGAGATGGGGGAAGTGAAACAGGGGAGGGCATTGGCAATTTAATTGTATATATCATTATATACATACATATATATGCATATATATATATATATATATATATATATATATATATATATATACAGTGGATATAAAAAGTCTACACACCCCTGTTAAAATGTCAGGTTTCTGTGCTGTAAAAAAATTAGACAAAGATAAATCATTTCAGAACTTTTTCCACCTTTAATGTGACCTATAAACTGTACAACTCAATTGAAAAACAAACTGAAATCTTTTAGGTAGAGGGAAGAAAAAATATAAAAATAAAATAATATGGTTGCATAAGTATGCACACCCTTAAACTAATACTTTGTTGAAGCACCTTTTGATTTTATTACAGCACTCAGTCTTTTTGGGTATGAGTCTATCAGCATGGCACATTTTGACTTGGCAAGATTTGCCCACTCTTCTTTGCAAAAACACTCCAAATCTGTCAAATTGCGAGTGCATCTCCTGTGCACAGCCCTCTTCAGATCACCCCACAGATTTTCAATCAGATTCAGGTCTGGGCTTTGGCTGGGCCATTCCAAAACTTTAATTTTCTTCTGGTGAAGCCATTCCTTTGTTAATTTGGATGTATGCTTTGGGTCGTTGTCATGCTGAAAGATGAAGTTCCTCTTCATGTTCAGACTTCTAGCAGAAGCCTGAAGGTTTTGTGCCAATATTGACTGGTATTTGGAACTGTTCATAATTCCCTCTATCTTAACTAAGGCCCCAGTTCCAGCTGAAGAAAAACAGCCCCAAAGCATGATGCTGCAACCACAATGCTTCACTGTGGGTATGGTGTTCTTTTGGTGATGTTCAGTGTTGTTTTTGCGCCAAACATATCTTTTGGAATTATGGCCAAAAAGTTCAACCTTGGTTTCATCAGACCATAACACCTTTTCCCACATGCTTTTGGGAGACTTCAGATGTGTTTTTGCAAAATGTAGCCTGGCTTGGAAGTTTTTCTTTGTGAGAAAAGGCTTTGGTCTTGCCACTCTACCCCATAGCCCACACATATGAAGAATACGGGAGATTGTTGTCACATGTACCACACAGCCAGTACTTGCCAGATATTCCTGCAGCTCCTTTAATGTTGCTGTAGGCCTCTTGGTAGCCTCCCAGACCAGTTTTCTTCTCGTCTTTTCATCAATTTTGGAGGGAGCTCCAGTTCTTGGTAATGTCACTGTTGTGCCATATTTTCTCCACTTGATGATGACTGTCTTCACTGTGTTCCATGGTATATCTAATGCCTTGGAAATTCTTTTGTACCCTTCTCCTGACTGATACCTTTTAACAATGAGATCCCTCTGATGCTTTGGAAGCTATCTGTGGACCATGGCTTTTGCTGTGGGATGCGACTAAGACAATTTTAGGAAAGACCAACTAGAGCAGCTGAACTTTATTTGGGGTTAATCAGAGGCACTTTAAATGATGGCAGGTGCTTGCTGACTCCTTTTTAACACGATTTGGAGTGTGATTGCTTAATTCTGAACACAGCTACATCCCCAGTTATAAGAAGGTGTGCAGACTTATGCAACCACATTATTTTTATTTTTTATTTCTCTTCCGTCTACCTAAAATATTTCCGTTTTTTTTTCAATTGAGTTGTACAGTTTATAGGTCACATTAAAGGTGGAAAAAGTTCTGAAATTATTTATCTTTGTCTCATTTTTTTACAGCACAGAAACCTGACATTTAACAGGGGTGTGTAGACTTCTTATATCCACTGTATATATATATACAGTATATATATATATATATATATATATATATATATATATATATATATATAGTAAATAAATAGTACATCTGTGTTCAGATTTGAAAACCTGCTATCATCAGCATGGAGCGGGATCTCAGCCTATGTTATATATATATATATATATATATATATATATATATATATATATATACGGTCGTAGGAGCCCCAAAAAAACTGGGGGGGATGAAGTTTAAAGATACAAAAACCGTGGCCCTGAGTGGTGCAATTAAACAATTAAACTCTGAGTACACCCCTAAGTGGAAATGTCCAAATTGGGCCCAAAGTGGCAATATTTTGTGTGGTCACCATTATTTTCCAGCACTGGCTTAACCCTCATGGGCATGGAGTTCACTAAAGCTTCAGAGGTTGCCACTGGAGACCTCTTCCACTCCTCCATAATGACATCACTGAACTGGTGGATGTTAGAGACTTTGCGCTCCCCCACCTTCCATTTGAGGATGCCCCACAGATGCCCCACAGATGCTCAATAGGGTTTAGGTCTGGAGACATGCTTGGCCAGTCCATCATCTTTACCTTCAGCTTCTTTAGCATGGCAGGGGCCGTCTTTGAGGTGTGTTTGGGGTCATTATCATGCTGGAATACTGACCGGCGGCCCCAGTCTCTGAAGGGAGGGGATCATGCTCTGCTTCAGTATGTAACAGTACATGTTGGCATTCATGGTTCCCTCAATGAACTGTAGCTCCCCAGTGCCGGCAGCACCCATGCAGGCCCAGATCATTACACTCCCACCACCAAAAGTTACATCTATACTGAGGAAAGGTAGTTGAAATAATCCCTTAATGACAGATAAACAGATAAGGCACAAAGAGCACAAAAACCCTGATACGAGATGAAACCCTCAGTTTGAATGTAAACAGTGATGCAGATAGAGTGGAGGCAGCATCTGACATCATCAGGTAAATGCATATTGGGGGGAATCAACACAACATATCATAGACAACATATATATACATATAGACATATGTGTATATATGTTTGTTCTGGGCCTGGGAGCTACAGTTCAATGAGCGTACTATGAATGCCAACATGTACTGTGACATACTGAAGCAGAGCGTGATCCCCTCCCTTCGGAAACTGGGCCGCAGAGCAGTATTCCAACATGATAACGACCCCAAACACACCTCCAAGACGACCACTGCCTTGCTAACGAAGCTGAAGGTAAAGGTGATGGACTGTCCAAGCATGTCTCTAGACCTAAACCCTACTGAGCATCTGTGGGCATCCTCATAGAGAAGGTGGGGCTGTGCACAGTCTCTAACATCCACCAACTCTGTGATGTCATTATGGAGGAGTGGAAGAGGACTCCAGTGGCAACCTGTGAAGCTCTGGTGAACTCCATGCCTCTTTAGGCAATATTTTGGTGTATATACAATTTTTTTACGTAAGTTAATTAATTTATCTTCTTCAATATGAGTGTTCTATACTCTTTACTTACAACTAAGACAACTCTGGAACCTCCACCTTTTATATCACAGCTGTGACTTCATGAAACTCTAAGATGGGCACAAGTAAGATAAAAGAGGCTGCTTCTCTTAGTAGGTAACCTGACCTATAGATCAAAACCTACTTAGGGGTTGTTCGTTCTCAGATGAGCACTTCTGACAGTGGTTTAGTTTTTCTCACCTTAAGGGTGATAGTAGGCTCCAGACGTTGACTCCTTGCTCACTGTGCTTTGGGAGTACAGCTGCACCTCATGGACGAGACCTTCAGAGGCCGAAACGTAGGTCTGGGGTTTGCTGTTTCTCCTTTTCAGAGTACTTTGTTCTCTGATGGGCCTTGGGGCTTAGTCTCCCTAAGGATGATTGAGGACTCCGGACGTGGACTCCTTGCTCACTGTGCTTAGGGAGTTCAGCTACACCTCACTCATGAGGTCCAACTATGGTTGAAACATACATCTGGGGTTTGAGGTTTATCGTGTTCAGGGTAGAATTCCCTGTTATATTAAGGCTTGATCACTCTATTGAGTGAGACCAGACTGACATACTACAGGATATTTCTCCCTGTAGATAATTACTTTCTGAGACCTCTCCATTCTTCCTGTTCTCCCTCATGAGAGCTGGCACGTTGCACATTTGTGACCTAAAGCCAAACCCATTCACACTACCAGTACCTCATGCTGCTAACATGGAGATAGTGACGTTCTGTTTGCATAAGCAGCATGAAACACTTGCTATATGAAGCCCCTCTTCTGTGGGCATGGCCTTCAATCACAGTTGTGCAGCTTTCATGAGTAAGAACGGGAAGAAATGGGGAGTTAAGAATCTGTTACTTTGGGGGCTACAGTCACTAATCACTTTTATACTGCAAAACATAAATACAATGGGCCACATTCAATTTGAAGCCTGTAACTCGAGCGCAGACAGCCGCATCTCTGTGAGTGATTTGCAGGCTCCTGCTGGTCTCTGTTTGCGAGGCTTTTCAATTGCTCAAGCTGGCAACTTGCGTGCTTGAAGCGACAATCGCAAACCAAGCACTGTTTCGGAGCAGATGAGGGACGGAACATGATCAATTAAACAACCCCATAACCTCCCATTTTGAAACAGCCAATAGAAAACGAGACTGTCCGAATTACGGCAGTAAAACATGGAAGTTACATGTCAATCAATTAGATTTGGGGGTACGATATGCGATCAGACTGGCAAAACATGGAAAATACAGAATTATGAAAATTAATGCCAATACTGTTCTAGTCCATATAGGTGGCCTGATATGTATTAACTCAGTGATACCCGTGATGATAACCCTGAAATGACACATAAAATTAAAATGTATTTCCTGTCGATTTACGGACTTGAGACTGTTGTACAATCAATTCTAATGTCGGTCATCTCTTTCCCTGTTATTTACAGTGCAGGCTTGATCTTTTATTTGTATTTACAGTGCTATGAAGATGTGTTTAACCCCCTTTTAATCCTCTCTAGCACATGTAGGATTCCCTTCTCCATTTGCAGTTTACGAATATAGATACGTTTGCAAGCCCTGGGGAAATTGAGCAATTGAATGGCGATTTGCGATTTTAGCCTTGCGAAAGTGAAATATCAAAGGCTTCTGAAACTGAAAGTTTGACAGACACAATATTTTCAAGCCCGTAACTCGTAACTTGATCGGAGCCTGCAAAAAGACGTCAATTAACTAGCAAATTTGCCTGCGATCAGACTTACGGGCTCCTGGATCTCAAGTTCGGACGATTGAATGTGGCCCAGTGAGTTTCTACAGTCACTGATCATGCCTGCACTGCAGTTAACAATTCCACTAAGTATCTACAGTCACTCATTATGCATAGACTGCTGTATATACTTCCACTGAGTATCTATGGTCACTGATCATGCATACATTGCAGTGTATAGTTCCACTGAGTAACTAAAGCAACTAAGCATGCATACGCATAGACTACAATATATATTTCCGCTGAGTATCTAATGTCACTGATCCTGCATATACTGCAGAATATACATCCAGTGAGTATTTATAGTCACCACCGTCACAACTAATGTATTGTATAGTTGTAGTGGGTCTTTATTTCCCAGTCTGAGGTGACATTATTACATTGTCCTGGCTGTAGACCTACAATTTCGGCCTCCATAACAGCACCGTCCCCTGCTAGTTAAACCCGTGCACATTATAAAGGACACAATAAGAGGCTGCCCTGCGTGTGCGGTTTGCTGACTTTCTTTTCTTGTTATTGGCCTTAGTGCCCAGAGGATGTCCTGTGTCAGACCTGTAACAATTACCAGCCTCAGCAGCTACAGCAACAAACCTCTCCTCCGGCTTCATTATAAGCTCCTCAGACAAGTGAGCAGTTGAGGCCTGCGGAGTCAGCAGGTGATGCTCTGCACATAAAGCCAGACGGCTCCATCTGACTATCCAGATCTCCCACTGCGCTCTCTGGACACAAGATTATCTCTCAAGTGTTGTATGTGCATTTTCAGATTTAGAAACATGCTCTGGAATTAAAGATTGTTTTTGCCTTGAAAAAGAGACCAGCATCTCTCAAAAACGTGACACTTTAAAATGTTTGCTAAATAAAAAACATATCACTGTATACAGTAATGCTCCTATTTTACAGCCATACGCAAGAAACTAAGGGCATTAGCAAGTGCAATGAAAATACAATTTTTTTTTATAGAAAATGTTAAGTTTATGAATAGAATATCCCATCTTGTCTGATAGTTTGGAGCTTGAGAGCATGTTCTTATCTATTAAACATTGGAATGCATGGTGGTGGAGGGAAAGGGTTAAATTATTTGTTTCATGAATGTATGTTTTGGTATTTGACACTTACTCCCTTCTTCTAAACATGCTAAGAAGCAGACCGCATGCAAGTATATAAGCAAGACACGCCCCTAATGTGAATAACTTTACACTTACCTTATCTTATCACCATTCATATAGATATTTATACATATACAGATATTTAGTAATTATATATATACTAGCGACTTGCCCGTAAAAAATGATGGGGCAATACAATTTTAAGCCATGGCAATGCTGTTTGCCACACAATGTAAAGCTTTTGCTACTCTGAGGTCCTTCGGCGCTCATTGCAAGCCTCTTCTATTGTGTACTTTTGCTCCTCTGAGCACTTTAGGCGTGATATATATAACTGCAATGTAGTTTTTTAGTGTAGTGTAAAGTATACATTTTTATTTTCCATCACTAATTAATTCTTATTAAACTAATATACGTTAATATTTAATTCTGAATGAACAAATGTATTAGGAAGTGCAAAGCATTAATGTATTCATAATGTAACAGCAGTGTAAAATATGCTATTTAGCGTATTTTTTTATATATAGTTTTCTTTTAATTATAATTAATTACTTAATAAATTAATATACTTTACTTATTTGTAATTAATATATCCAGCAATCAATATCCTTAAGAGCTATCAATCTCATTTTATTTTGCTGTAGCGTACAATATACATTTGGACTGTTGCTGCCCTGAAGAGAAGGTGTCAGCAATGTGGCAAGTGTGCAGTGTAAATAGGCTGCGTGCGCGAGGGCAAACTGTTTGCTTAGTCGGGTAAAGTGCCATTTTACATTTGTAATGTCATTAGTTGCAAATTAGTGTTGTAAAATGGCGACGATTGTCTATGTGTTACGCGGCTCGCAAGCATTTTCCATCCTTTCTAATAGTGTATGTTGTACCTTGTACCTTCCTGGGTAAGTGTTAACATACTTTACCTATTTGTAATTAATATATCCAGCAATCAATAAGAAAAGCTAACGATCTGTTTTTATTTTGCTGCAGCATACAATGTACATTTTCACTGTTGCTGCCCTGAGAAGAAAGTGTCAGCAATTTGGCAAGTGTGCAGTGTAAATGGACTGCGTGCTCGAGGCCAACCGTTTGTTTAGTGCTTATACTCACCTAATTAACCCAATCTTACCAAAAAAAAACAGTGAGGGAGGGAAGATCTGCCGATTAACCAAAATTTTGACTGACAGGGGTAATCCCAGCTCCACTAGTTTTATTGAACACCTCCCCCTTATAGCCCCCTCCCATCAAACTCCTCCTATAACATTTCCCATCCTCTTCCTAGTCCGGTCAAATCTCCCCTCTCTTAACTTTGTGCGGCCATGGAGTTACTAATAGGGGGTATCAACACAATATAGTATAGGAAATATATATACACATACTATATTAATGTATACACCAATTTAAACATGAAAAAACAGAGCATTGTTATTCACAGTGAAATCCTTTCTGTTGAGCCTCACTTTATCTTGCTGTATAAAGGCTGTATGTCTGTGGGCTTGCTGCAGGCTTGAACTCTGCTACAATTATAGTGCTATTCAATTGAACAAGGCCCCCTCTCTCCCTCACCAGTCTCTCTTTGCCCCCTCTCTCCCTCCCCTGTGTCTCCCCCCCCTCCTCTCACTCCCCTGTGTTTCTCCCCCTCTCATTCCCCTGTGTCTCTCCCTCCCTCCTCTCCCTCCACTGTGTGTCTACCCCCATCCTCTCCCACCCCTGTGTGTCTCTTTCCCCCTCCTCTCAATCCTTTTTTGTCTCCCCCCTGCTCTCACTCCCCTGTGTCTCTCCCCCTCTCACTCCTTTGTGTCTCTCCCCCCCTCCTCTCACTCACCTGTGTCTCTCCCCCCCTCCTCTCACACTCCCCTATTTCCTCTCTCTCTCTCTCTCTCCGGACGCGCCACAATGGGCATAAGCGGACCCTCTGTGCAATGCGCCTGCGCACCCCGCCGCAATGCGCATACGTGGCCCGTTGCACAATGCGCATGCGCGGCCCATTGTGCAATGCGCATGCGCGGCCCATTGTGCAATGCGCATGCGCACCCACTGGCGGCAATCATGGTTGTCAAACTGCGATATGTCGCAAGCGTGACGACGAATCACAGTTTGACAACTATTTTATGTGACTAGCGACTTGCCCGTCAATTGTTTTCCCACCCTCTCTCCCTCCCCTGTGTCTCTTCCCCCTCTCTCTCTCCCTCCCCAGTCTCTCTTTGCCCCCTATCTCCCTCCCCAGTCTCTCTTTGCCCCCCCTCTCCCTATTTTCCCCCTCTCTCCCTCACCAGTCTCTCTTTGGTCCCTTTCTCCATCCGCTGTCTGTCTTTGCTCCCTCTTTCCTTCCCCTGTCTCTCTTTGCCCCCTCTCTCCCTCCCCAGTCTCTCTTTGCCCCCTCTCTCCCTCTGCTGTCTGTCTTTGCCCCCTCTCTCCCTCCCCTGTCTCTCTTTGCCCCCTCTCTTCCACCCCTGTCTCTCTTTGCCCCCCTCTCTCTCCCCTGTCTCTCTTTGCCCCCTCTCTCCCTCCTCAGTCTCTCTTTGCCCCCTCTCTCCCTCACCAGTCCCTCTTTGCCCCCTCTCTCCCTCATCAGTCTCTGTTTGCCCCCTCTCTCCCTCACCAGTCTCTATTTGCCCCCTCTCTCCCTAACCAGCCTCTATTTGCCCCCTCTCTCCCTTCCCTGTCTCTTTTTGCCCCCTCTCTCTCCCCTGTCTCTCTTTGCCCCCTCTCTCCCCTGTCTCTCTTGGCCCCCTCTCTCCCCTGTCTCTCTTTGTCCCCTCTCTCCCCTGTCTCTCTTTGCCCCCTCTCTCCCTCCTCAGTCTCTCTTTGCTCCCTCTCTTCCTCACCAGTCTCTCTTTGCCCCTGTCTCCCTCACCAGTCTCTATTTGCCTCCTCTCTCCCTCCCCTGCCTCTCTTTGTCCCCTCTCTTCATCCACTGTCTGTCTTTGCCCCCTCTCTCATCTCTATTTTCCCCCTTCTCCCTCTTCTGTCTCTCTTTGCCCCATCTCTCCCTCCCCTGTCTCTCTTTGCCCCCTCTCTTCATCCAATGTCTGTCTCTGCCCTCTCTCTCACTCTCCTGTCTCTCTTTGCCCCCTCTCTCCCACCCCTGTCTCTCTTTGCCCCATCTCTCCCGGGTCTCTTTTTGCTCTCTCTCTATTTGCCCCCTCTCTACCTCCCCTGTCTCTCTTTGCCCCATCTCTCCCTCCCGTCTCTCTTTGCCCCCTCTCTCCCTCCCCTGTCTCTCTTTGCCCCCTCTCTCATCTTTATTTCCCCCCCTCCCTCCTCAGTCTCTCTTTGCCCCCTCTCTCCCTTACCAGTATCTCTTTGCCCCCTCTCTCTCTCCCCTGTCTCTCTTTGGCCCCTCTCTTCATCCCCTCTCTCTACCTCCCCTGTCTCTCTTTGCCCCCTCTCTCCCTCCCTGTCTATATTTCCACCCGCTCCCTCCTCAGTCTCTCTTTGCCCCCTCTCTTCATCCAATGTCTGTCTCTGCCCTCTCTCTCCCTCTCCTGTCTCTCTTTGCCCCCTCTCTCCCACCCCTGTCTCTCTTTGCCCCCTCTCTCCCCGGTCTCTTTTTGCTCTCTCTCTATTTGCCCCCTCTCTACCTCCCCTGTCTCTCTTTGCCCCATCTCTCCCTCCCGTCTCTCTTTGCCCCCTCTCTCCCTCCCCTGTCTCTCTTTGCCCCCCTCTCTCATCTGTATTTCCCCCCCTCTCCCTCGTCAGTCTCTCTTTGCCCCCTCTCTCCATCACCAGTATCTCTTTGCCCCCTCTCTCCCTCCCCTGTCTCTCTTTGGCCCCTCTCTTCATCCAATGTCTGTCTCTGCCCTCTCTCTCCATCTCCTGTCTCTCTTTGCCCCCTCTCTCCCACCCCTGTCTCTCTTTGCCCCCTCTCTCCCCCGTCTTTTTTGCTCTCTCTCTATTTGCCCCCTCTCTACCTCCCCTGTCTCTCTTTGCCCCATCTCTCCCTCCCGTCTCTCTTTGCCCCATCTCTCCCTCCCCTGTCTCTCTTTGCCCCATCTCTCCCTCCCGTCTCTCTTTGCCCCCTCTCTCCCTCCCCTGTCTCTCTTTGCCCCCTCTCTCATCTTTATTTCCCCCCCTCCCTCCTCAGTCTCTCTTTGCCCCCTCTCTCCCTCACCAGTATCTCTTTGCCCCCTCTCTCCCTCCCCTGTCTCTCTTTGGCCCCTCTCTTCATCCAATGTCTGTCTCTGCCCTCTCTCTCCCTCTCCTGTCTCTCTTTGCCCCCTCTCTCCGACCCCTGTCTCTCTTTGCCCCCTCCCTCCCACCCCTGTCTCTCTTTGCCCCCTCCCTCCCACCCCTGTCTCTCTTTGCCCCCTCTCTCCCCGTCTCTTTTTGCTCTCTCTTTGCCCCCTCTCTCCCTCCCTGTCTCTATTTTCCCCTCTCTCCCTCCCCTGTCTCTCTTTGCCCCCTCTCTTCATCCAATGTCTGTCTTTGCCCCTCTCTCCCTCCCATGTCTCTCTTTGCCCCCTCTCTCACTCCCCTGTCTCTCTTTGCCCCCTCTCTCTATTTTCCCCCCTCAACCTCCCCTGCCTATATTTTCCCCCTCTCTCCCCCCGTCTCTCTTTGCCCCCATCTCTTTTTGGTCTCTCTCTCTATTTGCCCCTTCTCTCCTTTCCCGGTCTCTCTTTGCCCCCTCTCTCCCTGCCCTTTCTTTCTTTGCTCCCTCTCTCCCTCCCCTGTCTCTCTTTACCCCCTCTCTCTTTCCTCTGTCTCTCTTTGCCCTCTCTCTCCCTCCGCTATCTCTCTTTGCCCCCTCTCCCTCCCCTGTCTCTCTTTGCCCACTCTCTCCCTCCCCTATCTTTCTTTGCTCCCTCTCTCCCTCCCCTGTCTCTATTTGCCCCCTCTCTCTTTCCCCTGTCTCTCTTTGCACTCTCTATCCCTCAGCTATCTCTCTTTGCCCCCTCTCTCCCTCCCCTGTCTCTCTTTTGTGTCTCATTTACCTCCCCCTGCCCCACTGATGCTCCCTCAGCCCCTTTGCCTGCCTACCTGCTCAATAGAGTCCCACCCCTTCCGACCTGTCAACTCCGCTGAACCACCAATGCCTGAGCAGGTAGGCGGGCAAAGGGGGAGCATCATTGGGGCAGGGGTGGATAAAGGGAAAACCCGTTCTCTGCTGTAGTGTCCTGCAGGCATCACAATGAGAGCCTATTGCGCTCACTGCTGCCGGGGGGATAGAGGGATCATCAAGAGGGAGTTGCTGTATGTCTTCACATCACACCATGCTGCCATGTTGTGCCCTGACAGGTCCGGTGCCCCCCGCTCCTCACACAGCAAAGGCATACAGCGGGTTCCCCGAGCCCTCCCCGCAGCGCTTCCCCCCAGAGGCAGCACACACCGGTCAGCAGCCGCACTGCAGGGCGGTCTGAACAGACGCACAGGCAGTGGGAGCCAGGGCACAGGAGGACTGAACACAGTGAGCAGGGCAGCGCTGCCTGGGGAGGAAGCCTATGCACACTGGCTGGCATGATGTGCACTGGCAGGTCTGGTGCCCCCGCTCCTCACACAGCGCTGATCACGAGCCTTGCATTGAGCGCCTTCTCCACACCTGCAATGAGTGCCTTTGGCGCTCATTGAAGCTAAGTCCCGCGGGCCTTCCTTGCTTTGCGTGCCCCTCAAGCGTGATGACAAACTTGCATATTGACAACTATTATAGTTGATACTAGCGAATTGCCCGTCAAAAAATGAGCGTAGCTGTGTACTTGCGCATTGTATAAGTTATTGTTCTAAAATGGCGGCAAATGTGTGGTATGAGGCTGTGGCTGATTTAGCGTCTTGTGTTTTAAATGTCGTCCGACTTTTTTGGAATATACATAGCTGTTTGGTGGTGGTTTTGCGTGTTTATGGTGCTGTTTTGCGTGTTTAGAGTCCTGTAGCCTCGTTTTCGTTTTGTTCGGCGGCCATTTTTTCTCTCGCTTAGGTGATTATCGGGTGTTTAAACTCCGAAATTTGTACTTAAATTGAGGTGTAACTTTACTTGCAGAAGTCCTGGGTGCACCACCTTGCTGGGTGTAAGCTTTTTATATGTTTATTGTGTGTATTTATTGTGTTTCTAATGTGTTTGGGGTTGCGCGGGTTGCGTCTTTGTTTTTTAATCTCGTATGTCTTTTTCGGCAATTCCGTAGGTGCTTGGTGGTGTTTTGTGTCTTTAGACTGCTGTAGCCTCGTTTTCGTTTTTTTGGGGGCAGCCATTTTTTCTCTCGCTTAGATAATACACACACACTACTCATGTACATGATGACCAACAGGGACACTGACATATCAGCTCTATGGAATTAGCAAGGGATAGATGGATGCGTTATTAAATCTATGAAGCTGACAAATCACTGTCATTCGCGGGCAGAACCGTAGTCAAACAATAGAGAATCCATGTAAGTGTGTGCCTACTACAGCATATGCAGTTACAGACCGCAGCCGGAATCAAGATAGCGCTAGGAGCCAAGAACTATCAAGATCAAGAACCTAAGAATAGATCCCATCTAGCAAATGATAGCTACTCATAGTTGCAATTAGGAAAATCACCCAGGTTCAAGGCTTGATGTCAGATAGTTAGGAATGGCGCAAAGGGAGGAACAAAGAAGTGGAGCCGAGGGCCCTAGTTCAGAGGAGGAGGATGTCATCTGGGCAGTGGGGTCACCAGCAGGACCATCAGCCGCACTGGCGGCATTGGACCCCACTGTCCGCCTTCTCCAGAGACCGAGCATATCACCAGGGCCCTACTACTGGAGGGACCAGTATGGCTTGACGCCATCTCCTCCTCCCCTCACCAGTGTGGCATACTGGCCACCACCACTAGGCCCAGCAACACTACCACCATGCTCATGGAACGAGGCTCAAGCCGGGCCCCAGACCCTCCCCACTGGGCCACCACCAATACCACCACCACCTCCTCACCCAGCAATGCCCCACGAACCTCCATGCCCATCACCAAGCCAGGCTGCACATGCAGAAATGCTGGCCATCATGCGCTAGCAACTGGAGTGTCTTAGCCAGTATTTCCACCAATCATGAAGAGATCATGCGCAGCCTGGCCATGCACAATAGGAAGGAGAGGGGCACCACCTAATGACAGAATCCTACCTTGCCGGACTGCTCAGGATGGGGGCGGACCAGAGCGCAATCCAGCAAGTGACTGCAGACACCATGTGCCATGCTCTGGTCCTCAGCCCCCCTCCCCCGCACACCCACAGCCAGAGCACTTCTCTCCTCCCCCTTTTCCTCTGACACAAGCAGCACCACTACTACCCATGCCACTGCCTCCTGGGGAGATGCCTACCCTGCCCCCCACCACCAAGGAGACGACAGCCGCCCACGGGGCTTGGTGCCCTGATGCTAGTTGGAGAAGTATGAAGGGGGTGCACATATCTTTTGTGCCTTCTCAACAGAACTCCTCCGTGACAATCTATTGGTCCAAATGTTAATGTAATCTAGCCTGGCTACAGAGTATAGGATCATGGCCTATGTGATGGTGATATTTTGTACGCAGATGACTACCTCCAATCACATGGTCCATGATCCTCTTCTCTGTGGACACGTAGTGAAGGAAATGTATTAAGTGTAAGATTTCCACAGAGCCTCTCAGGTAGACATAGCATGTAGCTCCCACGATATTAAAGCTTTCATATATCCAGATATCTAAGACCTGATTGTTGTTAGCTTAAATGTAGACTAATACCGCTAAGGCGGTTGACTTGCAAAGTCTCACAATGGCATGTTAACGACAGCCAGCATTAATATATGCACTAGTGAAGCATGGGATCCCGACCTCAATATCAGTCTGAGAACAGATCCTCGTGTCTGATGTAAGTAACATTGAATCTGGCTGCTGACCTTTGTGTTCTTCCCGTATTAATAAGTATTTTCCCCAATTGCTGATATCATGAGTATCCTATAACATGTGCTAACTGCTGCATAGCTGATGGATGTGATTTCAATGTTGATGAACAATATCATATGGAGGAGGTGATGTACAACTTGACCACTGACGCTGGTCACAGCTAAGCATATATTGTGAGATCACACATCATTAATAGTCATGGCCAGTGAGTTATCCTGAGAACTAGCTAATAGTAATGCTTGCAGATGGGAATCAGGTGAGTTGGTATATTGTTACAGTTACAGTATTTAGCACTGTACTGTACATGCATATTTTTTCTTTTTTATTATCCTCCTCCGCCTTATCTTTTTTTGACCACTTCTTTTCAGTTTTTTTATATGGGAACACACTGTATGTGTGAAACTGGATTGGATTACACACTCCAGATGTTGAATCATCTGTTTCATTGAGCAGATATAGACAAGTTGTAAGTGCTATGCACATTAATGGTTTCTTCAATAAAATGGATTGATTTCTGATGATCCTTTTTGTCATCAGATTCCAGTTGCAGTAGTGTAGTGACCACATGTGACCCTGGTAGGTGCTATGCATCATGCTTATTTTAGACTATGACATTACCGCCTTTAGGTATCCCTTTTTCCCCCCAAAAAAGCCTCTTGCCCTCCCGGGATCACACCACACTCATGATATTAATGCATACTCTTGTACATTTCTGATTGTGCTCTGTGTATGAAATAAAGCTTTGTTATACCATTCTCACCGTGTCAATTTGCTTTCAATGGTTGGGGTTTTGGGAAATCCACATACATCACATTTGTGTCACATTCCTATGTCAGTACTGAGCCCTAGTTACTATGCAATAGGTTAATACATATCCTAATAATACTAATATAAGATATAAGATAAGTAGCAATTGAATAGTGATTTTAGCTATTGTAACTCTTGCGGACTTGAAAGATCAAAGGCTTTGATGGGCAGTAAGTTCCGGTTTTAACAACTGCAAGGATTCCAAGCCCATAGCCAGTAGACCATTTGCGGCTCACAAAAAAACACCAATTGAATAGCAAATTAGCTTACGTGCTCCAGTAACTTACAATTACTCAATTGAATGAGGCTCTATCAGTGTCAAAACGTAGCCTGTGATGTTGAAAGTAGGACTTATGGCTATTAAATTAGCGCAGTAAACGTCCCTGCAGACGACTTGCGGGGAAAATCCACAGGACGGCCAAAAAATGCCTACGGGACATGAAGGTGGAACTTCGCAGCCCGCAAATACTTTGATCTGTCAAGCCCATAACCACTACAATTCCAATCATGCTATTAAATTGCAACAAAGTCACCCGTGAGCTAGCCCGTTACGCGCAAATGGAGCCCAAAGCCCAGCGTGTGCTGGAGAGGACTCCTAATGACCAATACGTAGCCCTGTAAATGCAAATAAAAATACACTACTGTACTTTTATTAAAAGGGAAAGTGATGTTAGGTCTTAGAATGAATAGCACAACATTCTCAAGTTCTCGAATCCGCCCAAAAAATACTTTCTTTCATGTTTAATTTCCGTGTTATATCAATCACGGCAATCAATGTGTTAATACATATACTGTAACTCACATGTAAATAATATCATATTTACGGCTTTATTAATATTGCATTATTGTGGAATGTGGGTCCGATCGCAACTTGTAATTGAAGCCCATAGGACTTTGAAATCTATCCTCCCCTTTTTAAATGAGGTAACGCTAATGATCTCTTTTTCCATTGGCTCCCTCTAAACCTGTAACTATGGTCTACACTAATTGATTATCCTCAAGGCCGCAAATCCAACGTTTGTAGCAAACGTTCATTTTTTTTGTTATTTAGATCCTGGTGCTAAGAATTTTTCATCACTCTATCCAAACAAAATGTATGTAGTTCCTGCAAAAATATGTATTATACTCAGTAGTTCAATCAGCAACTGAGTCCATCCCAGCCAGTATCGTCACACACCAATAGAGTAAACTCAAGTTTTCCATTAAACTGTAATATTATGGAATTTCTTGTAAACATTATGAGCAGCATATTTACAAGGATAGAGATTGCAAGTTGAAGTTTGATTTTTATCACTTTAACAAAATCTGATTAATTTGCCAGTTTTATCACGGTTGGATGATAATGAGGTTTGAAGGTCAGTGGAAGGTGAGGTGTGAGATGTCAATGGAAAAGTTTAACTATGATGAGAGTCCCATGTATCAATATTTTAAAGAACAATTTAGACAAGAGTTACTGTAGTCCCAACCTGACCATCAATACTTCTAAAGTAATAGCTTAAAGGACTACTGTAGTTCATAAAAAAGGCACTTTTTGTGAGGTATGCAACACAAAAACATAATCTGCAGCTGTGTAAGCCATAGACATAAGACCTTTGGGGGAATAAATCAGAAATGTTTAACACTGACTGTTTTGTTTTTGTTAGACCACTTGCTGAGAGCTGGTTCATGGGAGTGTATTTTGTATCTATCAGTAAAGGGAGTGGTGGGGAAGAGGGAACAAGGAGAGGGCAGAAGGCTTTGTAAATTAATATCACTCTGTAACAGCACCATATAATAAAGTCCCTTTTCAAACCTTGGATCCCCAAAGACACAGTTCAGTACCATGGGTACTGAACGAACCAAGTACAGCTCTCACGCTTGAAATCATTTACCAGAATTTAATTTATTGATGTGACGGGTAAGCATTTTTAAAGTGGACTGAACAAGAGACCAGTCAGACATTAAACAGCAAACAAAAAACAAATCCACATACCCAATGTAAACCTCCCTCCCCTTAAGTCTCTCCCATTGTCCACTAATTAACCATGGCATCAGGACCGAGATGCTGATATCAACATAAGGGAATTCCCAGGTGTGGCCTTGGTGCCATTAAGTTGAATCCCTATCTATTGTTCAAATGTTCTATCTCTGATGATGGAATGAGTAGGAACTGGAAATGTGGGGGAGGAATATTAATTGCCTAGAACTTTACTTAGGAAGGTGTAAAGGGGTGAGGGTGGTTAGAATCAATGTGTCATCACCTTGAGAAACCTACATCCAAATGTAAAGTCAATGGGGGAAAATGTAGAGGTGTTCACTGGCGACCAGCAGTCTCCAAGCCAATCATCACACACACCCGTTCCCCTTCACAGTCCCAGAAACAGGAGGTTGTATCAAAAATAGCTCTTCAGAAATGTAAACACCCCTATCACATACACATCTTCCACAAACATATCATAAATGATTTAAGAATCCAGCAGAGGCATCAAAATGTATACTGTAGTACTAAGGGGCCTCAGGCTGCACTGGGGCCTCCCAGGGGAGGGTCCTAGTGCATTGCTCCGCCTGCATCAGTGGTAGCTCCACTACTGATTTATATAGAACACTCCCAGGTCTAGGAAAATGTGAAACCAGAAAAAATATGATACTATAACTTTTATTCATTAGATATTCTGACGGTAACAAGCATCATAAAATATTTTATAAAAAATACAGTAAATCTATGAGGGAGGAAAAACGTGCAACGAATCAGAGGCAAAAAGCTTCTCTCACAGCTACCTTTTCTTATGATGGGCTAAGATTTACTTATAATCCATTTTACTTATTATGCGCCCCTTGTTGCCTGCTTTACTGGGACTTTATGAGGACTAGTTCAGTGTAGGGAAACCAACCTTTTACTAATATTACTCGTTCCATAGAAAACCCAATTTTTGTACAGGAGAGTTCCGTTTTTCTACACCTTACTATTCCATCACAATTGTTTGGTAATGGAATACTAGTAAACTAAAGTAAATGGCTACTAGTAAACTAAATGGCTCTTGGCGATACAGTAGACTCTCATTTACCCAGAACTCAAGCAACCAGAACTCTCAAGCAACCAGAAAAAAACATTGAATACTGTACTTTAAATAAAAATGTAATTTTACAGGGCTCAACAAATGCCAGGAGACAGGTTGTCATGACACAAAATGCTTACAGGCACCTAGATTTTATCCTCTGTAAGTCTTTGCAATTAAATTCTACCTGGAAGCAGATAGGCATGAGTGACTGAGCCAGTGCAGTGATGGCGTAACATTCCCCAGAGTCAGCACCGCACCCTCCAGCCGAGCGTACCTGTGTGTAAGTGAAGAGTGAAAGCTGCTGCTGCTGCTAGAACAACCCTCACTGACAGATATACTTAGCAGAGCATCCTACGTGCAGCTCATCAAGGCCTCTACATTTATCCGGCATCTACCAATCCCCTTTGGTGTTGGATAACTGAGAGTCTACTGTATATCTATTGCTGAAGTATAAGCATTAAATTATCAATATATACTAGGAAACAATAATTCCTTTATGACCAAAACAAGTGGACTAGCATCCCCTAATATTATATTATATTGTCTACTTCCTACAGAATACATCAATCAGCCATTTGTTGCTTTTTTAAACAATCCTATTGACACAATCTAACCTGGTATTCCTGGGGTTAGGTATAGTATTTATATACTTACAGAAGGGTACCTCACCGTCTCAGAGGAATGCAAATTCACAGTGCATATACTTACAAGGCCCTGGTATACATACAATTTACTGTACGATTTAAAAAAAAAAAATGATGTCCCTCTGTACTTTTAGAATATCTAATGAATAAAAGTTATGTTTTATGATATCATTATCTGGTTTCACATTTCCTACTCTTGTGAAGGCACCATATAAAGGATATGTCTGCTTTACACAGATGTTAAGTACTATTTATGGAAGTGTTTATTTGGGTAACCAACTATTTTTCTTAAATTTTACTTTTAAGCTGCCAGGTGTGTTAGGCTGAGTACAAAAATATGTTTGTTTTTTTAAATCAAAAAATGTAAAATAAATGTAGGGATTCAAAAACAGCACTTCCTTATATAGAGCTTGTAAAACATAAATGTATAGTGAAATTTAACATAGGAGGAAGGATCAGGAGGGAGAGCGAAACGAAAGGGAAGAAGGGACGCTAAAGACTTATCAATGGGGGAGCAGGAGAGCTTAGGAGGGAGAAGAGATAAGGAGGGAAATGTGTAAAGATCAGGTGAAGGTGGGGATCTGGATGGGGAGGTTGTGAGACTGGGAGGGAGAGAGGTGGGATATTAGGAGGGATAGGGGGAGAGATCAGAAGATGAGAGGGGGAGAAATTAAGAAGGGGGAGGGAATCAGGAAGAGGGAGCAGAAAGGAGGGGGACAGATTAGGAAGGAGTAATAGAGATGAGGGCACATAAAGATGGGGAAAGAGTGGGAGAAATGAGGGAGAAAGTCATCAAGGGGTGGATGAGACTTTTAACAAATATTAGTTGTTTTGATTTTTTAACTCTTTATTTTCGGTTTTAACAACACATGAATAAAATAGAAAAACAATTTTACCATAGTTTGTGAGTGGAGGAGGGATGCAGAAGGTACAAATAAGGGAAGGAAAGGGGATGGGGAATGGAATAAGCTTGTTTGATAGAAGTTATAATGAAGGTTAAATTACATTGTCATTTTATAACATTATGGGGTTTTATGGGAGGTACATGATTTCTGTATAATAAAAAAAAAAATAGTATAAATAATGTAACGGAGCTGGAACACGCAGTCCAATATCTCCGCTGGTATACGGTAAAATACCCAAGAGGCACTACAGTTTCACCATTCCCGACCTCCCATATTGGACGACACACAATTTGGGAGTCAAATGAATACTGACTTTATTTTGTTATTGCAGAAATATTTATACCCATCTCTTCCCACAGGCAATACACATGCCCATATTTGGCCGCACAATACACATAAAGAGAACAATAGGTGGGTCACACCTCCCTGGCAACTTTGATACAATCAGACATTGATTCAATTACACTTCTTTGTTCTTATCTGAGAATGAAAACACTGTATACAATAGACTTCCTTTATCTTATGCGGAGTCGCTGTAACAGGATTATCTCCCATGCCAAGTAGCTGCAAATGTCTGGGACAATATTCTGCAGAGCATCAACCAACATACATATAGTAGGATCATATTTTAACCATAATAATCATAAAACAGGGTAAAACAGTGATGGGTTCCGCTACAAATAACACTTTATGAAATGATAACAATGTTTTAAGACGATTTAGACAGGTCTCCAGGCCCATGTTTTCTTTAAAATGAGGTAACCAGGAAAGCCATCTGACTTCAAATGAGATCAGACTACCTTGCATTCTAGCGGTCAGTTTTTTCCATCTCAATATTTTCTCAGATTTTGACAATGACTGGGTTTGGAATTTGTGTGGTTTTTCATGATTCTGCTAGAGATCTTCTAGTAGCTAAATTGATCTGTGCAGCTAAAGTGTTTTGCCTTTTTTGTGTATTGTTCCCAAAGACACAAGACGAGAAAGAACCATGGATTAAGAGGGGGGTAGGTTTATAGCATTTTTGTGTGGTTGGGTTCGATCGCACCGCAACCCGTGTTAGCCTTAGCGCTCAAGAGATCCTATCTGCGTAATGATGACCTCAATAGAAAGACCATAATAACACAAGTTCTCAATATATAAGAGGGGCTTTCGTGTATGTTGGTCTGATGTGCAGCTATTCCCGAAAGCACTGTTCACGCCGGTGCTTTATGGATACATAAAAGAGTTTTGTTGTGGGAATGTCTGTAAAGCGCACAATCATAAGTGTATTTAACACAAAGTTTCCGGCTGATGTTCTCTGTTTAAGTATATGCCGTATATGTTGGTGTTACTCCATGGTACTTGAGTCCATGTGGGGCGGTGATATTATTTAGTCTGATGCTGTGTACTTTTCGAGTGTGCGTGTCGGGGTTCCCCAAAGCATAGGTTTATAGCATGTTGCTATCAAAGAGTTAATTGAAGCCCAAGATTACATTTTTTGGACAGGGCCACCACATATATAAGTTCCTTCTGAGCCACAACCTTTCCAACATAGATACCAAGAGACATTTCTTATCTTGTATAATTTGACTGGTGTCTTTTATGATTGTTCCTCTAAGCTGGAACATATGGAGATTGAGTTATGTGTTTCCCATATACTTTACCAGTCTTCTGAATCCAACATTTCGCCCAGATCTTTTCCCAATGTAGCGGAGAGAGTAAGTGTTTTCTGCTGTTTGAACCAGCGTATAAAGCTTGGAAATATGTCGTTTTGGAGCATGGGTTAGAAGACATGGTTTTTGAAAGGTGTTTAGTAGAGTGAGTCCTGCTTACTTTCTTTGTGTTGGTTTCTAATTTGCCTTTAACTAAAGAAGTCACAAGGTTTGGGGTGACTATTTTGTTGGGTATGAATAGGGGTAATATCCTTGTCTACATAAGGGTCTTTATATCTCAAGATTCTGACTGTGCTTACCAAATGTATATGTACAGGATATATGTGAAAGCACCTGCCATAGTGTATGCCTTGATGCTCACCAAATAAGAGGAGGTGAGTGCCACCCTGGCCAGCGACAGAAGGATCATGACACCTTTTAGCAATAAAACAGCAGTAAAGTTTTGCCAACTTTATCAAAAAGTACAATTAATTTTCCAATTAATGTAAGAAAAGTTGAAATTTTACTATAAAAAATGTACTGTAAAGTCTCAGGTTGAAAAAGTAATAAGGTGTAAAATACAGAGTGACTGCTATCCACACAAAAGTATAGGTTTCATTTACATAAAGTGACTTTGAACTTCCGAAACGCACCAAGCATCTGGAAGCTAGCATTACTGCTCGCTGAAATAATACGCCACGCATCAGCGCTTGTAACTGAACCATTCTCTGCACTTTAAATATAATTAAAGATTGTTTTTGAAGATGACAACATCAAATGATTGCTGAACGGGGAGATAAATGGAGCGAACAAGCGCAGTGTGCGGACGCGTGGCGCTCTCATATATCTATATATATATTGCTGTTTATCTGACCTTTATGCGATCATTGCGAATATGGTAAATTTAATAACAAGCTGATTGTTATGTTCTGCACATGCCCATGTCCCAAATGTAATGGCTGAGTTATAGAAAAAAGAAACATTTAAAACTCTCTAAAGGTCCCGTGGGGTTTTAATGTACTAACAATGATATTTGTGCCATTAACAAGAACACTTTCCTTAATAGTGTTTAGCCATATAGGACAGAGTCATTTAAATCAAGGGCAGGATACGTGCCATAAATGCTTAGTTTGAAAGCGACTCTGTGCATATGTTCTCCATCAGAATAAATGACTTTAATTGAAGGACTGTTACAAGTGAGTGCTTTTTTTAAATAGTAAAAGAATCAGTTTATTCAAAAAGTCAGATTTAAAAGCTCTGTAAGGTTAAGGACTTTTTTTTTATTGTTTCTCATTGCACAATCTGAAAGCAGCGTTCAATGGATACATTATACTGTAGCTTTAAGTAGTAGTAATGGGAGTGTTATCTTTTTGTAATGATTCAGCCATTATTTTATAAATGTTCCCAATTAGAATTGACACATCCTACGAATAAAATATCTTAAATTGGAAAAAAAACAATCTGAAAACTTAAAGTCTAACCAAGAGCATACCATATTTATCGGAATATAACACGCACCCGCGTATAACACGCACCTCATTTTAAGAAGGAAATTTCAGGGGGAAAAAAAATATTTTCAAATAAAGAACTTTGAAGCAAAATCCTCAACCTCCCTCCTCATCCTCAACCCCCTCCTCATCCTCCCTCCTCAACCCCCCCAACCTCAACCCCCTCCTCAAACCCCTCATCCTCAACCCCCACCTTAAACCCCCTCCTCCACCCCCCATCCTCATCCTCCTTCCTCAACCCCCTCAACCTCAACCCCCCTCCTCAACCTACCCCCTCATTCTAAACCCCCCTCCGCATTCTAACCCCCCTCCTCATTCTAAACCCCCCCTCCTCAACCTAACCCCCCCTCCTCAACCTAAATCCCCCTAAATACCTCCCCCTCACTTACCTGCTTCTGCTCCGGCCTCCGCTCCTTGACCCGGCACTCATGTGACGTCACATCCGCGCAGGGTCATGGAGCAGAGGCCGGAGCAGAAGCAGGTAAGTGAGGGGGAGGTGGGGGGAGAGGGGGGTTAGAATGCGGAGGGAGGTTTAGAATTAGGAGAGAGGTTGAGGATGAGAGGAGGGGGGAGGGAATATCGGCGTATAACACGCACCTATAATTTGCCCCTTGTTTTCAGGGAGAAAAAGTGCGTGTTATACGCCGATAAATACGGTAATTAAAAAGGAGTAAAGTCATAACACTAGTTTTGAGCACTATATCCATTTGATTCTAAGCTCAAAAACAGGGCCCACCATTCTTTATAAGGAGTTCATTTTGTTTTTGCCATGTGCTCAACCCCTGTACAGCACTACGGAATATGTTGGCGTGATATAAATAAAGATAATAATAATTAGAAAATAAAATTATGGCATTGGAGGAATCCAGGATATGCAGGTGAAAGTTGTGAGTGAGAGGGGCATTTATATTTCTGGAGAACAGTGGTTGATGCAATTTCCTGCTTCTGGGCTAGTGAGGGGGGAAGGATGTGGTGTCAATGCCAGTTTCATCCAATTATCTAACAAAGGCTATGTACGACCTCCTTCCCAACTGCTCCCTCCACACAAACCCTCATGAACCAGCTCTGATGTAACCACACACAAAATTGATTCCTTTACGGAAAAAAGAGTCTTCAACAAGTTAGATTTTCACTAAAAATGATTCATGCCCATAGCCTAGCCAGCTGTTTATACTGGTAGTTTGGTATATACTTTGCAAAGAAGATATTTTTCGTGAACTACTGTGGTTGCTTTAAAGGCTTGGTGAAAGTAGAATAAAAGTAAAATCCCTTACCCTCTGTTTATTCACAATTCTTAATTATTCATGTATTTATATTATTTCACAACATGTTTAAAGGTGGTGAAAGTTTTCTGTGTGAACTTTTTAAAAACTGAACTTCATAATGGACGAAATATTTTAGAAATAAAAAACAACTTTTATATGTTTTTAATGTTATATTGAATTATTCTGTATTGTAAATTTCCGCTTATTGTCTGAACTGGTTCCATCAGCTTCTATCTCCAGATGGTATGTCCCTGTAAAATAATAAGATTTCAAGTAGTCCTGTTGAAATTACTGGTGGATTTAGCTGGCACATTTCAATTGTACAGATAAAAGCTTCCACTGATATAAAAAAGTTCTCCTACCTCATGAAGTTGGTAATCAGAAACCAAAATGGTATAGTTGGAGACTGTATTATTTTACATAGGTAGAAGTGAGGTACAAGATAACTGCAGTGAATTGAAACATTGTAGATTCATATATTAAAATGCGCTTTTTTTTGTTTTGTTCTATCTTGAAACGTCTAAGATGATATTAAAAGCAAATGTTCTCTGGTAATCATTTAATCCATCTAATTGTGCGTCTGAAGAAGTCTTATACTGAGTGAAACGTGTAGAGACATTACCACAGTGATTGCTACCAATGTGTCTCCTTGGTAATGCCAACTCTACAATGTCACCTCATCTAGGAAACTAGTGAGAACCAATAAGTTACAGTTACCAATTGAATGGATCAAATGACTACATAAGAACTGTAGTATTTTTTCTTTCCACAATAGTTTTTAATGTCCTCTGAGAAAATTAAAGATCAATCCAGACTTATTGCAGATCAGAGGAGATCTTAAAAGGTTGAACTTGATGGACTGAAAGTCTTTTTTCAACCTTAAATACTATGGCCCTCATTCAATTGCGATTTGGCCAATTGAATAGGGCTCTATATAAGCACATAGCATATATTTTTTAAAGAAGTTTTTAGTTAGTGAAAACCTTGCTTTTGGATAGATGATTGCGCAGTAAAAACTTCTTTAAAAAAAATATGTTATTTGCTTATTTAGACCCCTATTCAATTGGCCACATTGCAATTGAATGAGGGCCTAAGTAACTATGTAACAGACAATAGCAGCTTGTAATATATTATACAGTGCCATATGAGAGGCTATTATACAAAATAAAGGATACATGAATTGCAGTAAATATCTGCACATGGATAGATAACTTGTTAAAAGACAGGAAACAAAGAATTGTTGTAAATGGACCACACTTAGATTGTGCAAATATAGTAAGTGGTCCCCAGGGTTCAGTACTCGGCCTTCTTCTTTTAAAAAAAACTATTAAAGATTTAGAAGTAGCGCTGGAGAGTAATAACTCCATATTTGCCGATGACAACAAATTGTGCAAATCAATTACATCACACCAGAATGTGCTTTCCCCCAAGGAACATTGAAAAAGTTATGAAATATATCTTCTCAATGGAACAAATCTAGGCGTATCAGAGACGGGAAAGGCTTTAAGATAGGAAATGATGTAGAAGTGCTTGTGAACAACCACCTACGTATTGCACAATGTCAGACAGCAGCAGCAAAATTAAATAAATATTAGCATGCACTAAGGGTAGAAGCAAGGGGGTTCTCTGGTGGTCCAGTGGTTAGGATTCAGTGCTTTCACCACTGCAACCTGGGTTTGATTCCAGTCAACGAACCGAGAGGTCACAGTACCATGAGGCCAAGCAGGGTTGGGCCTGGTCAGCACTTGGATGGGAGACCACCTAGGAATACAGGATCCCTATGCTGTGGCCCACTGGAGAAGACAACCGACTCTAGTATCTCTTCCAATAAAACCAAGTGGTTCAGCATGACCATGGACATAAAGATGTGCCTGGTGTGTTGCTGTCCATGAGGTCACGGAGAGTTGGACACAACTGAACGATGCAAAAAAAAGAAGCAAATGTAATTCTGTCACAATATATATCATTGCTAAAATCTAATTTAGAAAACGGAGTACAAATTGGGGCATTACTTAATAAAAAGGTATAGAAATGGTTTACAAAAGGGCAACAAAATTTATGAGGCCAATGGAAAAAAACGATATATAAAGAGAGGCTAATCAAATGAGACTTATTTTATCAAGAAAAATGGGTGCTTAAGAGTTGATATGATTACCTTACAAATACTTACAGTTTACACTTGGTTCGCAGTTGCGACTCACAATGCAGGTTAAGTCCTGTACTGTACGTGGCTCGCCTAGCTACACGAGGCTTCACAGATGAGCGCCTTCTGCACTCATCCAGCCTAAGTCCTGCGCCGTACACGGCTTGCCTCGCTTCGCAAGGCTTGCAAAGCATTACCAACAGCGTAAGCGTTCCCAACACTGATAACTATATGTGATATGTTTTGATTTGAATTAGTTAATTCAGTGCCTTACATGTATTTATGTACATCACTGCCTCAATAACATCTCATCGCATATATAGATACCAGCACTTTAATAATAATAATACCAGAATTTAATAATATGCAAAAATATTTATTCTTAAAAAAATATAAAAACACAGTCCTGACACACAGTATACTATAATAGGAGACCAGGCATATATATATATATATATATATATATATATATATATATATATATATATATATTATATATATATATATATATATATATATATATATATATATATATATATATATATATATATATATATATATATATGATATACTACAGGATATTTCTCCCTGTGGAGGACACAAGTGGCTAAAAGAAGCTGCCCTCTGAGTAGGTGACCAGACCTATAGGAGAAACCTACTTGGCTATTGTCCGTTCTCAGATTAAGCGCTTCTAACTTTATTGTGTTTTAATTATTTTTGCAAAAAAAAGTTTTTTTGAATTTCATGAAATTTGCAGCCTCGCTACTGTTGAGTGTTTGAGTTTATCACATTGGAGTGGCATTTCCACAGACGAAGAAGCACTAGATTGCTGCTTTCCTCCACCCCGTGACCACTGGTGGGTGAGCGTCTTAGAGAACTATAATTTCACTTTCGCAGAACTTTTTACGATGATGTTTCAAATCTCATCACATTTAGAGTAGTCAAAAGAAAAGTAGACAGGTCAACTTTATCAAGTTTTCAGTCACTAATCAAATATGCAATTTGCATGTTTTTGAGGGTTTGAAGTATTATAAATTTTGATTGTTTTCAGTAGAATAGATTTGCATAAATTTGCTTTTCATTGCAGTTTGTATGTAAATTTCAATGAGTATAATTTGCAGCACCCTGTTGAGAAATATTTTTTTTCTAGAAGTGAGTTTTTTTCAAAACTTGCAGTGGCTTAACATGATTGATGTGAATGATAAATATATCATCACTGGTGCAGAGGATGGCTCATATGTATACCCAGGATCATTCAGTGGTGAATGATGAGTGACTGGAAGCCCCTCATCATTATTTTATCATAAGTAGTTTTTATTAAAAATAATAATTATGTTAAAATGTATATCAGGCGGCTAGGGTGAATATCTCCACCTATTTAATGTCTTCCAGTCTTAGAAGAATTTCATAGACACACCTACAACTGTAGATATCAAGTTGGTTTAACAGGATCTATCTTAGTAAACATCAAGCATACTTTCAGGTCCACAGTCATTCTAATTTGATTAATGATATCAGGAGTTCTGGGTACAGTTGTCAAATAATTTTAAAAGACCAATGTAGATTAGCAAACACTTTTGTGAATTATACAACCAACACTAGCAGCTAAGTAAGTCATTAATATCTATCATATTTATGGGAGAAAATCTTAATTTTAGTAGACATTACTGGTGCATGGGAGCTGCCATGACAGTCCTTTTCAAAACACAAGGGGATGGGAACAGAGCAGGACAAACAAGACTTGCAAGTATACTTGCAAGCTGCCAATGGTAAGCCTATGGGAGGAGAGGGGTAGGTGTTTTGTGCTGAAATCTTATCCAAATCCACCAAAAAATACCATATCTCATCCTTCCATTCATGGATAAAAATAAAAAAGTAGGAGAACACTTCCCTTCAATCTCAGTGTGGAGGACACAAAAATAGCATCTTACAGGCACAAGCAGTATCTGCTAAAATGAAGATCTCACTTTTTATGCCCACACCTTACACAGATTATATTTTTGTTACTTTGGGAAAAACTGCAGTTTTTTTAAAGTTTGTAACAATCTACAGAGGTCGTTCAATAGTAGAATAACGAGGGGAAGAATCTCATACACAAAGTATGCTATTAAATATTACTTGTTGTCTATGAGTACATCACGTCCACTGTAGTCCCATATTTTAATTTTATACTTGTTTTTGAAGAATTCCAATTGGAAATACCCAAATATTACTAGAGAGTTGCAAACAATCAAAAACAGCCAATGTGATTATTTTGTAGAGACTAGTACTATTTGTGTGCCTACTTATCTGGGAGATGACCTTGATTGTAATGAATCAATTAGCCACTTCAATTGAAATTTAAAGTGAAAGTGCTTTCAATAGGGCTAATAGAAAACTAATCAACCTACAAGGCACATCACTTATGGGGAAAACAGCTCAAACAAGAAGCTCGGGCAACATAATGTCTGCTACAAAAAGAAAATATGCATAGAATAGACTATAATGTAAAACTTGTATTTGACCCAACATTGTGCTTAAGGTCCTACTATAAGGTCCACAACACAAGCTGGGATCCCGCTCCATGCTAATGTTAGCCAGTAAGCTTGAAACAGCTGTCCGTGGGTAGGATCCCAAGCTTGTGTATAATCCAAACTTGGCTTTGCAAAAAAGCTGTGTAATGCAGCGGGCATAAACTTAAAGGAAGCCATGTTTAAAATGGTTATGGATTGAAGAACGAAGCATTTGTGGTAACATTTGCATGTCCCTGCTCAGCTTCCCAGAATGCACTGTAATAACTGTATTTCTCGGAGTTCTGAGCTGGAAGCAGGTTTTGTAACTTGTTTTAGACATTCAAATTTGAACACAGATGTACTATTTATATACTATATATATATATATATATATATATATATATATATAAAAAAAAAAAAATATATATATATATACACACACAGTAGAATCACGGTTATCCGGCACCCTACTGACAGAGACTCTCAAGCAACTGGCACCGGCATCAATTTCCCAAATTCAAAAAACTCCAGCTAAACCGGCATAACCGGCACTATCCGGCAGTTCGAGACTGCAACAAAACAAAAATGCTAACTTTTTTCCGAATTATTTTTCCTGGGCCTAAATGGCCTGGTTTAGTTGATAATGCCTTTTTAAAGGCATTTTGAGGGGGTTTGGGGGGGTTTAAGGGTCGTTTAGACAATTAAAATAGGGGACTCCTGATTAACCGGCAACTACAGTGACCCGTCAATAGGGAGTCCCCAGAGGTGCCGGATAACAGGGGTTTTACTGTATATATACCGTATATACTCGAGTATAAGCCGACCAGAATATAAGCCGAGGCACCTATTTTACCACAAAATACTAGGAAAACTTAGTGACTCGAGTATAAGCCAGGGTGGGAAATGTGCTGCCCCCTGTGTCCCCATCTTGTTTGCCCTGTGTGCCCCTTTCTTGACTCCCCCCTCTCTCTCCCCTGTTTCTCTTCACCCTCTCTCTCTCCTGTGTCTCTTCCCCTCCTCTCCCTCCCCTGTGTCTTTTCCCCTCCTCTCCCTCCCCTGTGTCTCTTCCCCTCCTCTCCCTCCCGTGTCTCTTCCCCCTCCTCTCCCTCCCCTGTGTCTCTTCCCCTCCCCTGTGTCTCTTCTTCCCTCTCCCTTCCTTGGGTCTCTTTCCCCCCTCTCCCTCATGTCTCTTTCCCATCCCCCTCCCTCCTCCTCATTACCTGCCTCCTCCTCACCCTCCCACCTCCTCATTGCCTACCTCCCCCTTTCCCTTTCCCCTCACTTACCTTCCATCAGCAGCTGCTCCTCCGCGTCTTCCGGCTGCGTCGGGACCCAGCCAATTATAATGACTTGATGCGTATGTAACATCACGTCATTGGCATATGCCGGGTCCTGACGAAGCTAGTGGATGCTCGGAGGAGCAGCTGCTGATGGAAAGTAAGCGATGGGAAAGGGAGAGGGGGAGGTAATTGGAAAGGGGTAAAGTGTGGAGGGGGGTTGAGGAGGGTGATGGAGAGAAATGGGAGACGGGGGATGGAGAGACACGGGAGAGGGTGGTGGAGAGACACGGGAGAGGGAGAGGGGGATGGAAAGACACGGGAGAGGGAGAGGGGGGTGGAGAGACACAGGAGAGGGGGGATGGAGAGACACGGGAGAGGGGGGATGGAGAGACACGGGAGAGGGGGGTGGAGAGACACGGGAGAGGGTGGTGGAGAGACACGGGAGAGGGAGGTGGAGAGACACAGGAGAGGGAGGTGGAGAGACACAGGAGAGGGGGGATGGAAAGACACGGGAGAGGGGGGATGGAAAGACACGGGAGAGGGAGTAGAGAGACACAGGAGAGGGGGGATAGAGAGACACAGGAGAGGGGGGATAGAGAGACACAGGAGAGGGGGGATGGAAAGACACGGGAGAGGGGGTGGAGAGACACAGAAGAGGGGGGATAGAGAGACACAGGAGAGGGAGAGGGGGGATGGAGAGACACGGGAGAGGGAGAGGTGGGTGGAGAGACATGGGAGAGGGAGAGGGGGTGGAGAGACACAAGAGAGGGAGAGGGGGGATGGAGAGACACGTGAGAGGGAGGTGGGTGGACAGACACAGGGTGACTCGAGTATAAGCTGAGGGGGCCCTTTTCAGCCTTAAAAAAGGGCTGAAAACTCAGCTTATACTCGAGTATATAACGTATATATATATATCTATATATATATATAGATATATATATATATATATATATACATACATATATATACTGTATATATATATATATAAAATATCCTTTATAGTTGTGGAAGTGTCATATTCTGTACAAGATGACTTATCACCTTACCACCCATCTTAGATCAAATATTCAGTTTTTCTTATATTCTCTTTATTATTCAGCAATACCCAATCTTTGTGCAATCACAGGATACATAGTGATACAATTAACATGCTATGCTGCCTTTTGCATTTTATCCAGGCAAAATGATGATAGACATTACCTTTACGTATCATTTTTATTAAAACATAGAACAAACTCTTTCTTGCCTTTTAAAAACCTGATTAAAAAAGAATTTTGATGGCACCTTGGCTCTGAAATGATCTCCATCTGCTCTTGCACTGACTCAATTTAGTTACAGCAATTTTCAAAAGAGCAGAGAGAAAAAGCAAATTGCAAATTGAGGGCCAGTTTAATTTGAGGAAGTCAAATCTCATCCTTTATATCTGATAGATTATTAATTTAGCATTAAAGTTGGGGAAATTGAACTGAAGACTGGGATCATAAAAAATGCTGCAGTTGGTGAGTGGACTATAATCTTTGGCTTAAAGGACCACTGTACAATGAAATATGTCTATATATGTGTTGGAAAACTTTAAATCTGTGTAATTAAAGGTGAAATAAGTAAAAAAAAAAGCTGATTTGTAAATATTTTTGATGTCTGTATTGGACCATAGAGTTCTCCATGATATTTTGATGAAGGTTATGTGCGTGTATTGGGGGGGGTCCAGTGGTTAGGATTCGGTGCTTTCACCACTGCAACCTGGGTTCAATTCCAGTCAGGGAACCAAGAGGTCGCAACACCCTGAAGCCAAGCAGGGTTGGGCCTGGTCAGTACTTGGATGGGATACCACATAGGAATACCAGGAGCTGTATGCTGTGGCCCACTAGAGAATGAACTGGCAACCCACTCCAGTATCTCTGCCATGAATACCAAGTGGATCAGCATGGTGAGTTATGGTCCATGAGGGCACTGAAAGTCAGAAAAAAAGCTCTGTTTTTATATTTTCTGCCTAAATTATACAGTTTGTACCTGTTTAGATCTCTCCCCTACAGCTCATGCAGTTCGTGAATACACAGACTGTGAAGAGCAGCGGTTAAAATCTGGGTGTCAGTGACCTCTCTCAAGCAGCATATTGCCGGATGTTGCCACTGATTGGTCACTATGGGACAGTGCACACCATGTGCTTAGAAGTACACTGTCTTCATGAGCTGCAGAGGGGAGTAACCAGTTCGGAACAAATCGTAATATTTTTTGGCAGAACCAATAGAATGTTTAAGCACGTCTTAATTAAATAAAGTCAAGAGTAAAAGTAAGTTACATTTCACATTAACAACTTGCACAACTTTACACAAGCTGCCATATGACATCATAATAAGGAAATGTGTGGTGTTGCTCTTATGTCACAAGGCATGGCTTATATTGCTGGGCTGGGGTGCTGGCAATCAGATTTTTGAGGGCAAAGACTGGACATCAGAGAACAGCAAGGTTGGTAAATTAATTCCAAAATCCTATAACACATATGGTCTAGTTTAAAGATTCTCAACCCAGTGATATTCAATATAATGCAGTTCCTTTGTATCTAAGACATTGGGAGAGTCACTGAGTGAATTAAGATGTGATAATGAAATTGTCAATGTATTGCTGCCTATGTCGACAATTTCCAAGTTAGGCCTAAGGCAACAAATTTTTGGGGGCAGCAGACTGCCTCACGTTGCTAGTGCAGTACCATAATAATTGAGATAAAAATAGCAAAGGAGTAGTATGGGTTCTCTTATCTACATTTAAGGCAAACATATATTGTATATGTTTATAGATATCCATAATATTCATTAACTCTCTTCCAGAATGTTCCCACTTCCCTAGAAGGTTATTCCACTTATTGCCTCCCTTTGTGTAAAGTGCATTCTTGGAGAGACTTAAGACACATGTCAATACCTATCCTACAACAGGGACTACGTGCTGCCAAAAATCCACAAACCAGAGAACCCAATGAGACCAATTATCACAGACATGGACACACTGACTGAGCAAATATTGGTCATGTAGAAATCATCCTTAAAGTACCACAACAGTTTAAGAATAAAAGCACATGTTTGTGAAATACGTACTAAACATTTTCAGATGTGTAAGCCATTGGCAGAGTGGAATTTTTAAGACTCTGTTTATGAGTAAAGGAATCCATTTTGTGTTTCTTACTTCAATTCTAAGAGCTAGATTATGATGGTGTGTGTTTTTTGGAGTGGTGGATGGAATCATGGGGAGAGTTGGGACAGAGACCCTTTGTTAGATAACTGGATATGGTTGAAATTGACACAACAAATATCTCCCTTCGCATGTACAGATGCAGACATGCTTCCTAGCTTCATTGAGGTACACAAGCCCCTTCACCACAACAAGGTAGTGATCCAGAAGGGTCAAGCACCGGTAGAGTCTGTTAAAATAAATATTTAATTACTTCATAGATTAAAAATAATACATAGTTTAATTTACATTTCCCTTACCATGAGCTGACGGGGTAGTGTGTTTTTCATTATTTACCAGTTTTAGAATATAATTTACTGATAACTAACAACATACAGCTGGAAACCTGGATAAGGAACAGAAATTTACCAATTACAAAATGAAAATGAATATTCATATATTCCTGGCTTGTGTGTAATCCATCCTGAGCTTTGTAATACAGGGGCATATGCTTAAAGGAAACCACATTTAAAATCGGTTATGGATTGCAAGAGCGAAGCATTTGTGGGCACATTTGCATGTCTCTGCCCAGGTTCCCAGAATGCAGTGTGGAAGTTTTTCTTTAACTTATTTTAGACATTCAAATGTGAACACAAATATGCTATTAATATACTATGTATGTATATATATATATATATATATATATATATATATATATCACATATAAAAGTTGTCAAAATGCAACGTCGTCACACTTTGCGTGGTGCGTACGAATTAGGCAATGAGTGACGAAGTCGAGCCGTTAACTCAGCGGATTCAATAGATAACTTTAAAAGGGGACTGGATTTATTTCTAATTAAAAAGGGATGTCAGGGTTATCCTGGATAATTAAAGAGAGAGTATTGATCCAGGGAGAAATCCGATTGCCAGTACCTGGGGTCAGGAAGGATTTTTTTCCCCTTCCCTTTGAGACGATTGGCTAAGTTTCACTTTTTTTTTTTTTTTTCTGTTTGCATTCCTCTGGATTAATTTATAATTTAAAAATAAAATGTAAATTAAAAATAAATAATTAAATAATTGATTAATAATTAACAACAAATTAATTAATAACTAATCGGCATATTGCAGATTAGAGGTGATCTTAAAAGGTTGAACTTGATGACTATGTAACTTGCAGCACTTAGGCGATGAGCACCAAAGGCGCTCATTGGCAGTAAAGGCAATGACACACGCGGGACTTAGCCACCAAACAGTTAGTAAACGCGGGATCGCCAGCCTGCAAGCAGTTGACCAACGCTGGACTAAGCAAAACACTGCCAACCGCGTAGCACTTTCACACAGAAACGTACGAGGTACAAAATACACTATTACACAGAAAAAAATACAAGATACAAAAAATACGAACTGCCAAACTGCAAAAAACAAAAAACATACAAAAAATACAACACAAACATCACACACATCATGGGGGAACAACTAGGACCTCTGGGAGTGAGGTGGAACATGAATTTAAGTTGATTTGGCCGAGTTACGCCACTTGAAAATCGCTGAAGCAAAAAAAAAAAAGGCTGCCCAAAAAAATTAAAACGAGGCTACACGACCCCGGACCGTGCAAAACACTACCAACCGCGTAGCACTTTCACACAGGAACGTACAAGGTACAAAATACACTATTAGAAATGATGGAAAATGCTCGCGAGCCACGTAACACATATACAAACGGCGCCACTTTAAAATCCTAACTTGCAACTAATAACATTACGAATCTACAATGGCGCTATACACAACTAAACCAACGGTTTGCCCTCGCACACGCAGCCTATTTCTAATGCACATTTGGCACATTGATGACACTTTCTCCTCAGGGCAGCAACACTCAAACTGTACATTGTATGCTGCAGGAAAGTAAAAACAGATTGTTAGCTCTTCAGGCTATTGATTGCTGGATATATTAATTACAAATAGGTAAAGTATATTAATTTATTAAGTTGCTAATTAATTCATTATTAGTTAACAAAATATAGACAAATATATTTTTAGAGGAGAGGCTCGCAATGAGCGCCGAAGGTTCTCAGAGTACAAAAAGCTTTACATTGTGTGGCAAACAGCATTGCCATGGCTTCAACTTTTATTGCCCCATCATTTTTGATGGGCAATTCGCTAGTATATATATATATATATATATATATATATATATATATATATATATATATATATATATAATATTGCAGAAACAAAATGTAAAGGAACTGTATATATAAATTCTCCACACAGGGCTTTCATTCATTCTAAGTCTCTTGTGTCTATATATTAACTATCCTTTAAACTGTTGTTCCATGTTTTCTCTTAGCTGATTCTGCTGCTGCTTTCTCAGGATGGTGTATGCTTGTAAACTAATCAGCTTTCCATTATTCCTGTGGAAAGCTGCCATGTTTTCATTATGTAAATAGAAACTTCCTGTGCGTTTAGTGTCTCCTACTACCTTAGAAAAGTTAATCAAAATGGCCAATTAATAAGTGTGCATAAAATGCAATAACTCATTTACATTCTATATTATGTTTTTCTTTTTTTTTTAAGTGTAGTTCTTCAAATTAGTATGCTTTAAAGTGAGAGAGGGTATTTACAGAAAATGGGCCCTATTTAATTGCAAGCCCGTAATTACCTTCAAACTGAACTTTTGGATGCAGGTCAAACATTTTCTAAACCTGCAGACGTATTCAATTGTCACTAACCCGTAATTACAGGCTCACAGCCCCAACACGCAAACCATGAACCCATACGTAGCATTTCAGGGCATGATCATGATCACTTAAGCAACCCCGTAAGTTACCAGTTAGACACAGCCAACACTAAATGAGACCGTCATAATGACGTCCGTAAAACATGGAGGTTAAACGTCAATCAATTAGTGTTTAGAAGTCCGATTTGTGATTGGACTCACAATCAAGAAATGTAGAAATCAATAAAGCAACTCTGTTCTAGTCCATGCGGGTTTCATAATACGTATTAACCCCTTGATTCCCGGAATCAATATAAACTATTTTTCATGCAGATTTGCGAACTTGAGACTGTTGTACAATTAATTCTAATGTTTTTCATTGCTTTCCCCGTATTTTTAAGTACAGCATTGTGTGTTTATTTGCTTTTGCAGTGTTACGACCCACTTGCGGGTCCTCTCTAGTACTTGTATCATTTTTTTATACATTTGCCATTTACGGGTTTAATTGCGGGCTTGTTGAATTGTAATTGAATATGGATTGTGCTTCTTTAGCACTGGTAACATTTACGGGCTTGAAACTGCAAAGGAGGAGATAGTACGGTGATACTTATTTGACAACCACAGTGATTTTGAGCCTATAACTTGCAATTGGAATGCAAGTAGCTAAAAGTAGCCAATTGAATATCGGTAACATTTACGGGCTCCAGCAATTGCGATTTGGACAATTAAATAGGTGCCAATGTACGCTTATAATGCACATGTTTCAAGCTCAATTACCTAACATTTCCACTGATAATAATCAAAATAGAAATATATATATATATATATATATATATATCACATATTATATTTGTCCTGCTACGAGTCGTCGTCACGCTGTTTGCGTGGTCCGTACGAATAGCGGGCTTAGCGATGAGCGCCACAGGCGCTCATCGCCCGGCGAGCCTCGCGAAGCGAGGCGAGCCGTTAAACCCGTAGAACTTTAGCGGGCTTAGCGATGAGCGCCGCAGGCGCTCATCGCCCGGCGAGCCTCGCGAAGCGAGGCGAGCCGTTAACCCGTAGAACTTTAGCGGGCTTAGCGATGAGCGCCGCAGGCGCTCATCGCCCAGCGAGCCTCGCGAAGCGAGGCGAGCCTGTGAGCGTAAGGGCCGTTGCTCACGCTTGCGGGCTCGCATAGCGAGGGCCTGCGGGCAAGGGCCTCAGTTGCTGGGATGGATCCCAGCAACTGAGGCCGTTGCTCACACTTGCGGGCTTCCTCGCATAGCGAGGGCTGCGGGCAAGGGCCTCAGTTGCTGGGATGGAGCGCCTCATCCAGGTCACGCACACACAGAGGCTGAAGGTAAGGATGATAGGGGCTGGGAAGGCCATAGCTGTGCTGACCAGCGGGGGGGATGCACAAGGTGAGGGGGCCTGTGAGGAGCTGTGTGTGTAATGGGGGCACAGACTGCCAGGACATGGACTTGCTGTTATATAGAGTAAAAGGCACCTGAATTGGTGGATTGACTCACGTGCAGAATTATAATAATCATTATATGTACGACATGCTTATAAACACTGATCATTAAATAATTTTGTGTGAGCTGCAGTTGTTTTGTAGTGGGGGCTGCCATGTTTGTTTCTGCTTAACTGCTGTAGGGAGAGCTGGCCTTAAAGGGGCTCTGTCACCCCAACAGAAAGCTGACTTAACTTTAAAGAGCATCAACAACTGGATATACATTGCGCAAGAAGTTTTTCTTTACAGTAAATAATTGCTGAAATATTTAGAATAGATTTTGAGGCTTTTGTATGTTATGTGGCTCAGAGTGCTTGATAAGGGTGTGAGAGGGGCTTAACTGTTAGATAACATTGTGGGTCTTTGTTTTGCCAGATCTATCCTGTTATGTGCATGGACGGGAAGCCTCCTGTTGCCGGGTGCACCTGTGTCCTGTGTCCCAATGTACTCCCTAAGCTCCCAACCCCAACCCCCTACACCCCTTGCCGGCCCTAACCCTAACTTCAACCCCCTACAACACTTATACTGGGCCTAACCCTACACCCCTTGCCGGCCCTAACCCTTATAGCCTAACGCCATTTTACACCAATGCAGAAGTACACAACTACGGTCTTATCTCGCACACGCACAAAATTACATTGCACACATTCAGCACGCTTACACAGCAGCTCCACACCACTAATGCTGCAGCAACATCAACACAGAATGCAGCTCTTCAACACAATGCTTTAAAATAGGTAAAGTATATATATTTATTAATTGTATTATATATTTCAGTAGTAGACACAAAACACCATTAGCTACCTTACAATTTCATTGCCGTCATTTTTTGACGGGCAATTCGCTAGTATATATATATACACACACTTTTCATGCAAATACTGCTAAGTAAGTATAATATTTCACTGACTTTTTGTCCTTAGCCATATCATTATTTTCCATTCTTATAAAAGCATCATTTTATTCTCAGCAGTGGAGATAATAAAAACCCAAATCTTGCATCTTGAAGCCAAATGTAAAGTCTAAGCTACAGCTGACAATAGCACTGCTAACTGCTGATTCATAATAGACACTTCCTCTCCATTTCATAGTCATTCTCACTCTGTTTTGTCATTTGTACCGAAGATATAAATAAAAATGCAATATTATTGCTGAATTTAAATAAAATGCTTCTTTCTCTCAGAAATCCAATAATGAAAATCTTTTCCACGGGCTCTGGAGACAGAATATTGATAACATTTATCTAGTGCTAGAAGTTACTATTTCTGATCATTTTGCTAAACTGCCTCATTACCTTTATTTCAAACTCATATCCTCTTTATCTTCTCTAGTTGGAAGCGGATTGCCAAATAAGGGATAAGTATCTCTGTCTGATGTAAATGCGAGGGTTTATGCAGTATATAGTGATATCAAACATAGACCAACAGAAAGGGGATGATTGATACAAAACAAACTGTAAATTAATGTTGTTCACCTGAGATGGAAATGTCCTCGGCTGCACTATTATATGTACAGTATATTATCAATTATACTTAATGTGATTGGGTCAGATTCACTGAGTTTGTATTAAAGGTTCACTGCAGTTAAAGATAAAAAGACTTGTTTGCCAAGTATTTATTTACCAAACTAACAAGATTTGTAGATGAGTAATGGGGGGGCGATTCCCTAATGGTCCAGTGGTTAGGATTTGGTGCTTTCACCGCTGTGACCTGGGTTCAATTCCACTTAGGGAGCCAAGAGAACGCATCAGCAGGGTTGGGCCTGGTCAGTACTTGGATGGGAGACCACCTAGGAAAACCAGGAGCTGTATGTGGGGAGGAGCTCACAACCCACTCTAGTATCTCTACCATGAAAGCCAAGTGTATCAGCATGCCCATGGACATAAAGATGTGCCTGGTGTATTGCAGTCTGTGAGGTCAACAAGAGTGAACGACACAACAACAAACCATAGGCATAATTGTTTTATTATAATTTACAGGAGTCTATTTTGTGTTTGTTATATCACAATCTGAAAGCTGGGTGATGGGGAGTATGTTTGTAGTTATCATTTGAGAGAGCGGTGGGGGAGGAGTGAAAAGATAGAAGCCCAGAAGTCCAGTTATCAAACAAAAGCCCTTGACTTCTGCCTATTCCCTTCCACTAGTAACTACAAACACCACCATCATCCAGCTCTCTCAGGATGTGCTTCCTACAAGCCATGTATCTCTACATGTCATCCATATAAGATCATTCATCCTATCTACCTTACAATATGATTTATTAAATGTCTTTGGAAAAAAAAAAAAAAATAACATAGTATATGTTTTCACATAGTTGCCACATCAGCAATGATCTTCAATAGTGAAGACAATGGGATATCAGCTGATGCCTATTCTACTGGACTGGATGGGATTCAGCTAAAGGATACGTATCAGCAGTTAAACAGAGGAAGCGCTATCCCATTAACAAAAACTAGGCTAAGTATTGAAGGTTCCTCTCTTTTGATACATCTTTCAATTACGCCACATCTATGTAGAATCTCAAGTGGTGACCGGAAGTCTTGAAGTGCCTGGTTTTATCAATAAACATTATTTACATTGTGGAAAGATTGAATGCATAGGAAGAAGGGGGCGGCAGAGACAGAAACGGATAGATGAAGTAATTGAAGCAATGAACATGAATTTGAGGCTGTGTCAGACAGATGTGCCTGGCACGCAGAGGTCCATATGGTCACTGAGAGTCTGACACGACTGAACAACAATAAACAACTATACAGCTTATGCGTTCTACAAAATGCTCATAGCTTAGGAGTTGCAACTATCCGAAATGTTGTTGGGTTGTACAGTGAATATTAGACCTATTACTTATTTGCTCCAGTCTGTTCTAAGAAACTGTAACTCATGGGGATGTCTGCTTGCTGCACTAGACAAATATAATATGAGCATCAGACATCTCTTGGACAGCAAAAGCCAACTCGACCTATTGACCTGGCCATACCTTTCTTTTGACTAATAATTGATTTCAGATAGTAATGTTTTAATTTTGTTGTCCAGCGGCTCAGTCCCTATTGATCTTTTTTTAGAGAAGTTGAATAACTAGTTTTTGTCCTATTGGTTCCAATATCTAATTATTGGAAGTCAGGACTTGTGTCACGTGGATGCAAGTATCCTTTATATATGTAAACAATGATATGTAATGCTGATGAGTATTCAGATCCTTAAAGAATCACTGTACAGCACCTTTAAACCACGGCTGATCCCACTGATATATGCTGAAAATGTATCATTAGTGTTCTGAATAATAGATATATTAAAAGGAAATGGGAGGCTATATCATGCACTGAGGCCCTAGTTGCACTGATAACTCTGAAATATGTAGTAAATTAATGTTGTCAACAGATAATGTGTCTCCCAGCCTCAGTTTGATATAAAAAAAAGAAAACTAACCATTAAAAAGTTAGTTATTAGTTTGGAGCCTAAAAACTATACTTGACTCCATATGGTTGGCATGATTTTAAAGATCCTGGGCCTCATTCTAATGCGATTTGGCCAATTGAATAAGGCTCTCTATAAGCACTTAGCATATTTGTTTACAGAAGTATTTAGTTAATGAAGACCTTGCTTTTGGATAGATGATCACTAACTAAAAGCTTCTGTAAAAAAATATGCTATGTGCTTATAGAGAGCCCTATTCAACTGGTCAAATCGCATTTGATTGAAGCCCCTAGTGTCCACAAAAATCTCTTCCTAGGTGGTATTGATAGGTATCCTGGCGGTAGCAGTTATGGGTCATAAATGTAAGCATTGAACCCATGATAAGGTCTTGTGATGTAAGTATTTGGCAAAGGCCACAAAAGATAAGAAAAATATTAAATAAATCAGGTTGAATGAAAAGTCATACTGTGTTATCTCAAGAGTAAGTAAATGCAAATAGCAATGTAAATAATGTTTATACCCATTAAAAAGTCAATCGACACAGAGTTACACTAAAATCGTATAAAATAAAATGGTGCCTTTTTTTATTTTTCACTATATATATATATATATATATATATATATTTATATAAAAATAAATTTACATTGTTTGTAGGAGGGCTGCACTTCTTGATGGCTATTGATGTTCTCTCCTTTAATTGTCTGGTCTCGATGGACCCCCAAATCTATCAGACACTTTCAACCCATTCTCCAGTCAGTTAAATCCCCAGCGGTATGCTGTAGATGCTCCACATTGATAGCTCTCCATGAAAGCAAATATTGATTTTATTTTCTACTCAGATGTTATTGGTTTCATTTTAAATGGGCTGGTTGCAAAACAGATCTTCAGAAGGGAACATTTTTAGGAAGAATATTGATCCAGGGATGAATCCGATCTCCACTATCTGGGGTCAGGAAGGAATTTTATATTTTTTTCCCTGTTGAGACAATTGGCAAAGTTTCTCTGTTTTTTTTTTTCTGTTTGCTTCCTCTGGATCAATTAACAATAAATCTGCATATTGCAGATCAGAGGAGATCTAAAAAGGTTGAACTTGATGGACCTAAGTCTTTTTTCAACCTAAATTTCTATGTAACTATGTAACAACAAAGATCCTTTGGAATCAAAGCTCAAAAATATCCAAAATTGTATTTGTTGAAAAATGCCTATAAAGCCCTCTCTTTTGAAAACACTCTATTTTATAAATGTTGTTATACATTACAAACTATCCCTTGCACCTGTAAGATTTGATTAACAAGGACTGCAATACAGAATGCTGAATTCTGCTGTCTCCATTGTGTCTTTTAATGAACCTACCACCACTTCTCTCTTGTACAAACTGTACACTATTTCTCATAGACTGAGAGTTACTGTCACATACTGTATACACGCTCACAAAAAACACACAGAGATCCTGTGAACTACACATCACCTTGTTCTCCATCAATATATACCGACCAAGCAGGACATGACCTGGCATTGTCACTGGCTCCGTCACTAAACTCTGCCCAATTTACCACCACCACTCCCACCAATAAAAGACTATGAAACATTAATTAGAGAATTTAGGCCAGAAGCCACTTTATTAACTTGGTCAATATCACAAACCAACCATAGATCACAAGACCGACCTGCAGGGTTCACGTGCCAGCGCCTTTGCTGGTGGGACCTTTAGGATGCACTGTAGACAGGCATCACTTCACATACTCTCTCTGACTGATTCCTGGATCCTACACATCTCCACAGCTAAGCTAAAACGACTCTCTAGTCCCTGGTCCCTCTCTCAGACTGATTCCTGGCTTCTACAATCTCCACAGCTAAGCTAAGATGGCTCTCTAGTCCCTGGTCTCTCTAATTCCTGGCTGGCTCCTACACATCTCCACAGCCAAGCTAAAATGACTCTCTAGTCCCTGGTCCCTCTCTTCAGAATAATTCTAAAATGTATGCTGTCCTTCAGATGGAAGGCTCTGGAAGGGAGTGTATGCTGCTGATTGGCTGGAATGTGTCTGCTGACGGTAAGGTCAAGGGTCAAAGTTTCCTCAATGATTAAGAATAGGGGGCGGACCGAAAAGCGCATGTGTCCGCCGTCCGATGCAAGCGCGAAAGAGCCAAAATCGCCACGAATAGTCCGCGGGCGAACTGTCCACAACATCTCTATATGGTTCCCATCATTGTGAGGGAGGGCCTGGCAACTGTGAAATAACGCAGTAGAGAGTCCTCATACCAGACCTGTTATATGGTATGGTTGTTAAGCAAAAGAGTACATTAGAAAAGTTAGAAAACAGGTTTCCTGCTCAAAACCACAAGAATATAATTCTCCAACTGCATTCTCGAAAATGGGTTGAGACATGCAAATGAGCTCATAATAAGTATGCTTTATGGTTTTATCCAAAAAATGTTTTAACATGGCATTTTTATATCATATCATATGTCTGTCATCACAACACAGCTGCTGAACATAGCACAGGTAGGATGTGCCCCAATGCTTTGATCTGTTGTAGTCTTCAGAACATAAAACCTTTGGACTAGAGTACAATTCCAGAAACCCACTCTCAGGCAGCAGTTATGGGCTACTACCCAGAATCCTTAGCTGCAGTAGAACTATTGTACATTGGGCAATAATGTGGGAAAGCGGAGATCCGAATGGCTTTTTCATTCCATTATACAAAGTCTGACTCCATGAACGAGGCACTTGGTGCATTGCTCAGTGTCTCAAGTACCTAAACTTTTCTTAAAGTCCTGACAGATCGTTGAGGTGCAGTAAATTATCACTTTCTAAGAGTTTCATGGTTTTAAACAGATCAATAGTAATTATCAGGTAACATTTTGCTATTTTTGGAATCTTATTCTCATTGGCTTCTATTGAACTTGTTGAAGATGTTTCTGCCCAGAACAAGTGGAGAGATTTGGTACAATAGATTAAATGTCGCAGTTTGGCTACTTTTTTGAGAATGAAACTCAATTCCTCTTTGCCATTTTTTTCTGCAGCTGCTTTTTGCAGATAGAACCAGTTCCTGTAAAAATGAAATAAAGGCTATCTAAAAGGCTGAGTCTGAATTTAAGTTAAAGTAGAAATTTACAACTGAGAAAGAGTCAGGTCTTTTGACTGCAAGTAAATTGTTGATGGTGAGCGTTAATGACTTAGCACACAGTCAATACAGCCACAAAAATCTCATTCCACATATTTACAACCCATTATCCAGCTGTTTTATTTACGTACTGCATTGCAAATCACAAAGACATTAAAGAAATCACTTTGTCTATTAGTTCAATGATCAGCTCTGCCATAACATGTAAAGGGAACCAGTCAGATCTTCAAATAAACTGCAGTTGTTATTAGACAAAGGAGTAGATGGACAGACAGACCAATAGATATATAGACAGACAGACTGACAGATAGGTAGGTATAAAGGTAGTTAGATAGATATTTTTTTTGTAGTGTTTCTTATGTTGTGTCATTTTCATTATAATAATACTGAGATTTACAGGGCTTCTGTAGCTGTACTGTAAGTGATTATATTCAACTAGAGTCGTTTGCCCATCATAATTGACGGGATAATATATATTTGTTTCCCACCCTCCTTCCGCTGTATCTCTTTCCTCCACCTTTTCCCCCTCTGTCTCTTTCCTCCCCCTCTCCCTCCCCTGTGTCTCTTCCCCCTCTTCCCTCCCCTGTGTCTCTTCCCCCCACTCTCTCCCCTGCATCTCTTCCCCCACCCCTGTGTCACTTTCCTCTCCCCTGTGTCTCTTTCCCCATTTCTCTTCCCCCTGTCTCATGTGTCTCTTTCCCCATCCCCTGTGTATTTACTCCTCCCCCCTCCTCCCAAAGCTGAGGCTCACGCTTTGCTTGGGGCGTGCACGTTCGGTTCACGCAGCGCATACGTCAAAGTAAGTGTATACTCATTATATTAGAGATGGAACTTTTTTTTTATATAATCACTCATTACATGTTTTAATAAAGCTTAATCAGTTTGAATCTCCTAAATGTCATTTTTATATAGAATTTACATTTTACTGACCTCTAAGAGGTCCACAGAGTAAAGGTTTTTAAGCTTCTGGAGAATCTCAAATTCTTCCTGTATAGTCTCCTACAGGCTGCCATCTTACTCTCCAGTGTGGAGCAGCACTATGAGATAGTGACACTCACACAGAAGTGTCATGCTTTTTTTCAAACTGAAAATTTTAAGAGCTATGTGGAGATGTGGAAATGCTAATGCTATTCAATAACCCTTTTTTTCATGATTGCGAGTGAGCTACTTGTAATGCTGTATTTAACAATCTAGACTCACAAATTATGAGTTCCTTTCCCATTGATTTTCTGACAACCGTAATATTATGAGTTACTTTTTCAAGGATTTAAACTAAGTCGCTATTCAATTGAAAGTTTACTTAGCACTAGCATTTTACTTATGTATTTTATTTGTAACTTGTAATTTAAAAGAAAATATTTATGGTCATTGAAGGGCAGCTGCAAATAGTTTTAAAAGCCTTTATGAGACCTGAAAAATCAGTTAAGGATAAAACAGTACAAAAAAAAAACCCCATACAAACGCATGTAAGCACATTAGAATTTAATGCTTAACCGTCCCATAGGCACAAATGTGCAATTTTAAAAATATATATTTTTAATTATTATATTTGCGTCATTATACAATATCCAGGGTAAGATAGAACTCAGTATTCAATAGGTTAGTGCATATCAGGAGACCCATGTGGACTAAAACAGATGCTCTAATGCATTGTATACTAAAGTGCTAGCCTTATAAGCACATTTTATTTTACCATTTCTATTGGTTCCTGGGGCTGTGTTTCATCAAGAATTTAAATAAAATGCCTGGTTTAGTGTAATATTACAGTAGAAGAAGAAATATCCACTTGCACTCACACTGTAGCAGTTTTTTACTTAAATCACCTCCTCTCTGACCCCGTTTTACTTGATCTATAACATGTAACTCCACATTTTTTGGGTCATTCCTATGATATAGCCTTATGTGTCTAGCTATAGGAGTGACCAGACAGTTACGGACAGAAGAGACATGTTCTAGTACCATTCTTCTAATTTGTCTGTCAGTTTTGCCCACGTATATTTTATGACACGAATATACCACCACGTATACAACTTGACTGGAGGAGCAGTTTACAAACATATTCATTTAATATTTTCTTTTGGTTGTCGGATGTATAAATCTTTTTTCGGGCTTAATATATCGCCAAGCGGCACCGTGGCCACAACGGTACAGTCCTATTGTTGGTTTAAGCCAAGTCCCTTCTGATTTTTCACGAGAAAACAGACTATGCGTTAGAGTGTCCTTCAAACTTTTCCCCCTTCTGTATGTTACAGAAGCTTTTCTTGAAAGCACTTGGCCCAAAATAGGATCGTCCGTCAAAAGATGCCAGCGTCTGTCTAGAACCGCCACGGTTTCTTCATTATCTGCACTAAATGTTAATATGCACCGAATTATATCATTTTTAGGTTGAGTTTTGACATCATAAATCATTGTTGTCCTGTACATTGATAGTGTTTTTTTTATATGCGAACTTGATTCGGGTATCCTCTTTCACAAAATCTTTGCCTTAGGACATCTGCTTGAATCTTGATCATTGTCGAAGAGTCTCTTAATCCTTATGTACTGTCCGATAGGGATCCCCTTTTTTAATGGTTTTGGATGTTGACTAGTCCAAGTAAGTAATGTATTTTTAGGCGTATTTTTCCTGAAGACCGATTTATTGATTTCTCCCACATTGGTCTTTTTTATATGTAAATGCAAAAATTCCAAAATAGTCTTGTGTATTACATAGGTGAATTTTAAGCCCATAGGGTTGTTTATTTAACCTTAGTACAAATTTTCCAAAATCTTCTTTAGATCCATTTAAGTTTAAGTAGTTTCTATATTTTCTAAGAGAAAGAGTTGCTTCCAATTCTCCTACTACATTTATGACTATCTTTGCTATTGGGCCATTAAAGTGCATCTAAGCTGCATCACTGCAGGAATCTTCATGATAATTTCTGTTTTTTCCTGAAAATAAGCCAGGCACATGTATAGATATATTCTCATTACACTCGTAGTAACTGCTTTCTATAAAGACATTCTGTCCAAGTGATGACAGACTGTCCTGCTGTGGAGGGCGGACATAATTTGGAAACAACAGTGAAAAAGCTTGTTGGCTGAAAACACACATAACCTTGGTAAAGCTCTGGAGAGGAGACTCAATTGTCACATTGATGCTTCTGATGAGAATACAAAGCTTCTTGACAGCGGATGTAAGGACAAGAGAAAAAATAGCCCTTTACCATTTTTATCTAGTAATATCCTACCTGAGGAAGTCTAAAATATAAATAACTAAACACGTTGGAGCATATGAAGCCCTAGCTACAGTATATCACCCCATAGAAGCTTATTTTTGAGGCACTATGTGTATTTGGTTAATTTGCTATTTCTTCCTGTATCTGGAAGAACCAGAAATATAACCCTGATACCATTGTCAAACTACTAGAATATATCCTCTCCCACAACTACTTCACCTTCAACCAACATGTTTACGGGGACCGCAATGGTGACCAAAATGTCACCACAGTATGCCAATCTATTTATGGCCGGCCTGAAACACAGATTCCTGTCCACATATGTCCACAAACCTTACAGATACTACAGTTACATAGAAGACATTTTCATCATATGGACAGAAGGAGAAAAAAACCTCAAAGACTTCCATACTTCGGTCAATATCTTTCACCCATATATTAAATTTAAAACAAATTACTCTGCAGAACAGGTGAACTTTCTGGAGACTACCATTTCCATCACAAATGGTAATTGTAACTCATCTGTGTATAGGAAGCCTACAGACACATGTAGTTACCTCCACAACTCTAGCTTCCATCCTTCCCATACTAAACAAAGGATCATTCATAGCCAAGCCATTAGATACCACCGCTTATGCTCAAACACTGAGGACCATGATAAACTCTTAAAAACACTGCCAGACTCCTTCAGGCGGTAGGATTACAAACCCCATGCCATCACACAGAAAGTAACCTCTGCCATCAAAACACCCCTGGATCACCTGTTACAATACAAAACTAAAGAAACAACTTAACGTAGACCACTCGTGACCACATACCATCCGGCTCTAGAAGGAATACTCAAAATATTTAAGGGTTAACAACCACAAAATGTAAACAAATATTCCCCAAACCTCCCATTCTTGCATTTAGGCAGCCACCAACATTAAGACAAAAATTGGTGAACAGACAATTGGACAATGGACAGCATAACAGAGAAAATGGCACCTAACCTAGCAATAAAATTTGCTGCAAACTATGCCAACACATCTGCAAAGAGGACCCAGCCATGCATAACAACAAGAGCTATTACATCAGAGGCTCGTATTCATGTACATCATCCAATGTAGTGTACATGATACAATGTATGGTATGTGAAAGGGGGTGCTTCATTGGGGAAACAAGCCAGAAACTGCACATGAGAATAAACCTCCACCGAAGCTCCATCAAAAAGCACAATGAGGAAAGTTACTGTACCCCAATTGGACACCATTTCACCCAGGAGAATCACTTCATCCAGAACCTCACAATAAAAATACTCAGAGGGGATTTCAGAACTATCCAACAGCGGAAAACTTTCAAATTTAAAATGAGTCAATTTTTTAATATGAAGGATACTGTGATTAATATTGATTTAGGTTTTCTATCCAACTCTCTAAATGTCCTTTAACTCATACACATTCTACATACCTCCCCCATTCAATTGCTGTTTTTCTAATTCACAAACTGTGGTGACATTTATTGCTCTTAATTATGACTCTGCTGTGCTCTTATCTAAAACCAGATCTACACACACATTCTGACCTATCAGGACATTGTTTACTAAGCTGGTCTGTTTCTCACTAATCTCCGCCCAATTCATTTTTTTTCCATATTTTTCCTTCTTTTAACCTGTCCATTTTTCTTTTTTTACTTCTCTCATATTTTTATCAGTATTGCTTTTGACATGATAAAGAGAGGATCATCTCTCAACAGCTCGTCGCTATATTATGAATAGGTGAGAGAGAGAGATATTAGTGTATATATTGCAAAAAAAACCCTTGCTGCTATAATATTGCTATACTATTGATTGTATATATTATTAACAGTTACTTTATTATTCATATGATGGTCTCAACAGATGGTATTTTCTAATTATTTTCATTTGCCATAGTCTAATTAATGTTTTTTAGAAACACTAATACATAAATGTTAGATTTAATATTTCTGCCTCCCTTATCTGATGTGTGGGAAATAGTATTTTGAGGGGAGGGGGCAGGACACAGGGGAGGGAGAGGGAGGGGACACAGGGGAGGGAGAGGTGGGAGAGGGGAAGAGACACAAGGAAGGGAAAGGGGAAGAGACACAAGGAAGGGAGGGGGGAAGAGACATCAAATATTATTCTGTCATTTTTTACGGGAAAGTTATTAGTGTAATAATAATATATACATTGGACATGTATATATTATATATTTATATAAATTACACACACATACATATATATATAAATAGACATTCAAGTGGAATCACTAATGTACTATTCCTTATTTGTACTACTGTACTTTGTACGGTGGAGGGCTTCTATCACTCTTAGCCCACCATATGTGAAATAATTGCTGTATATATATATATATATATATATATATATATATATTTATATATTCATTCATTTTTTACTAATTTAAACAGCTCTGTGGCCCCCACCAACCAGAGTGCTTTTGAATTTTGTTTTGTTTCATTTTTTTCTTATTTAAATAGCTATGCCCCCCCCCGCTCACCACCAACATCATTGCCCATCCTTGCCCCACTTAGCCCCTTTGGCCTCACCAGCGGCTTACTTCTCTGCCTGCCACTGTGTCTTCTCTCCGGGGATGGAAATCATTTATTACGTCACATGTGTGTGATGCCTTTCGTGATTCAATGCGCCGGAGAGAACATACCACGACAGGCAGAGAAGTTGGGGGCTGGTGTCGGGAACAGAACAATTTAAATAAGACAACATTTAATAAAAATAAAAAAAGTTTGACAGCACTCTAGATATGAATTTTGGAGATATTCCAGAGAGGGATACATCAAGATTTGGTGATTGATAAGATGTACAGCATGAAGGAGAGGTGTAAATCAATTGTATGATTGAATAAACCTAATTAATGATTTATAATGGCAATATTCAATATTAAAATTACTTTAAAAGAATATCAGCCACCAGCTAAGTGTTTGTCTACACCCTGATGAGGTCATCAAGTGGAGAATGGGAACTTTTTACATTTTTTACATATGTTCCCATTTCTTAATATATACCAATGAGCATTTTATGTATGCTTTTCCAATATCATCATTTTTAATATTTATCACCTGCATTTGCAGCAAAGCTTCATACTAAGATTGCAGCATTTCATTTTTTTTAACTAGCTTCACTTTTATTTTGTTCCTATTTGTTTAGTGTATTTTTCCATAATAGCAAATTGAGATTGATTAAATCAGAAGTTATCCTGCCCTGTTATACTGGTCAGTAATAACTGTATGGCAGGTCAAGTGAATGAGCTACTTACTATGCTTTGTAGTCATTTCATTCTGCAATCAATGTCAGACTGACCTGCAGACAAAGATATTTAATTTGTAATAAAATACCAGAATATCCACTCTAAAAGCTCCACTGCAGTCATATACTTAAAACTTTTAATGATAAAAAAAGGCAAAATATTTTAAAATCATAAAAAATAATAAAATAAAAAAACTTAAAAAATACAAATATTATTTTTTTAAAAGAGTTATGCTGCAATGAAACCTACCATTTTGTTTTCTACTGATCAACTTCCTGGGGTGGGAGGGAATTTTGTATTTTAGTTTCTGTCAGCAAAATGGGAATGACGCAGCACCAACTGCTAGTAAATTCATCAGGTTTAAAGAAAAGCTTATTAGTTTACACACCTGAGAAATTAGAAGGCAGAATAGAAAAAGGAACCTATGAAAAAAGACACAATGTATATAAACGTTATAAATGTAATACTATGTTTATATTTTTGATTCATAAAATATTTTGCTCATATCTAATTTAGGTATTTAAAGACCTTATATAATATTTAATCAAAATTAATCTTATCTATTCTTTTACCAACATTTTAGTGAAATGTATGAACTATTTTGACTTACTTGCTTTATGTTGTCATTAATGTTAGACCGTATAAGAGCTGCCATTTCCTCCTCACATTCTCCCTCAATGAGATCCTCCTCCATCTTGTTTAGCTGCTGCTTGCAACAGAATATGCAAAAATGATGTCACCGTTGGGTGCAGAGCCATTCACACAGTAGGGCAGGGTCCAGTTAAAACATTATAGGGAAAGTCTTCAGTCATTTGTTAGTGTAAGCTCAGCCATTAGCAAAAAAGGAGTACCGAAACAAATCAAATGTAATATATATTACTAGTAACTTGCCGTCAAAAGTGACAGGATAACATTTGATGTGTGTCTCTCCCCCCCCCTTCCCCTGTGTCTCTTCTTCCCTCTGCCTCCCTCATGTCTGCCACCCTCCTGTGTCTCTTAAACCCAACTCACTCCCCTATGTCTTTTTCCCCCTTCCTCCCTCCCAGGTGTCTTTCTCCCCTTGTCCCTACCCTGTGTCACTTTCATGGTGTGAAAGAACACAAAATTCTATGTTAAAATGATCTATTGTTTTTTTTTATTACACTAATAACACCTAAAAAACTATGGTCTTAAGTCTGTTTACAAACAGACTCCTAACTGTTCCATGATTAACAACATCTGCCTGCACCGGTCAGTGAAGCTCTGTGTATACACAAAGATTTATAGTTTTTTAGTGAACAGGAATGCAGCAGGAAAAGTTAACCCCTAACTGTAATTTTTAGTAGATTCCAGCAGTCATTTCCCTACATAGATGAATTTGTGAAGGGCAATGGGCAGCTGCTGTGAGTGTGTCTGGGGCCATGTCAGAGTCTCCATGTAAACAGAGATTTCATTTATAAATTTCGCTGTAAAAAAACAATATATTTTTCAACATTTTTTTAAGATATATTTTCTTTGATCTGGTCCAAACTGTGCTCAATTAAGTGACCCTTTAATAGTTGACCTAAGTTGATTGCATTAGAGCCAATTAAAATGGAACTCAAGCAGTTGGTAGACTATTACTCAATTATTGATAGGTGTTATGTTAAAGTTATGATGGAAGAAATATATATTTGAAAACATCTGCATAACAGCGCAAGTGAGAGAGAGAGAAAGACAGAGAGGGAGGAGAGAGAGATTGAGGAGAGAAAGAGAGAGAGAGAGGGGAGGAGAGAGGGAGGAGAGAGAGAGGGAGGAGACAGAGGAGAGAGAGAGAGCAGAGGGTGAGGGAGAAGACAGAGGAGAGAGAGAGAGGAGAGAGAGAGAGGGAGGAGAGAGAGAGAGAGATAGAGGGAGGAGAGAGAGAGAGGGAGGAGAGAGAGGGAGGAGAGAGAGAGGGAAGAGAGGGATAGAGAGGGAGGAGAGAGAGAGAGGGGAGGAGAGAGAGAGAGAGAGAGAAAGAGGGAGGAAAGAGAGAGGGAGGGGAGAGAGGGAGGAGAGAGAGGGAGGAGAGAGAGAGAGAGACAGAGAGAGAGGGAGGCGAGAGAGAGAGGGAGGAGAGAGGGGGAGAGGACAGAGCGGGAGAGGAGAGAGGGGGGAGGGGGAGAGAGGGGGAGATGGGGAGAGAGGGAGAGATGGGGTTAGAGGGAGAGATGGGCGAGAGAGAGAGGGAGGAGAGAGGGGGAGAGGAGAGAGGGGGAGAGGGAGAGATGGGGAGAGAGGGGGAGATGGGGAGAGAGGGAGAGATGGGGTTAGAGGGAGAGATGGGGGAGAGAGGGAGAGAGAGAGATGGGGCGAGAGAGGGGGAGAGAGAGAGGTGGGAGAGAGAGAGGGGGAGAGAGAGAGGGGGAGAGAGAGAGAGAGAGAAAAGAGTAGTGAAAGATCAAAGGGAGGGAGATAGTGAGATAGAGAGGGATGGGGAGAGATAGAGAGAAAGAGGAAGAGAGAGAGAGGAGTGGGAGGAGGGAAGAAGGTTGGGGAGAGAGTGAGATGGAGGGAGAGAGAGAGGAGAGGGATGTTTATTTTTTGTATTGAACTTTTAATATATTTACTATGCATTTTACTAGAGGGTTAAAAGTATTGAATGGACTACTTGACTGGTTCATAATTACTGATTAGCCTTTTGTACAACACATTGTGAGTAGAAAGTGCAGAGTCATACATTCACGTCATATTTTCAATATTAAGTCAGTAAATCTGCTACATTTGAAATATTTCTAGACTTTGAGAAATCCGGAATTATAGCAAAAGTGTTTTTTTTATACTTTTTTTATTTACACTGTTGATTTTACAAATAAGTATATATATATATATATATATATATATATATATATATATATATATATATATATATATCCCCTTCTGGATCGCTACCTTACCGTGGTGAAAAGGCTTATATACTTCAATGAAGCTATGAACTATAACATGTAGGGTTACCCAAGATGAGCAGGTAATAGCAGAAAGGTCAGACATATTGTGGTCCACTGGAGAAGGAACTGGAAACCCACTCCAGTATCTTTGCCATGAAAACCTTATAGATGAGCAGAACCAGACACCTAATGGACCTTGGTGTGCTGCGGTTCATAGGGTCACAGAGTTTCTGACACGACTGAACGACTAAACAATATAATTAATTAATTAATTAATTCATTCATTCATTCATTTATTTTTATATATATATATATATATATATATATATATATATATATATATTTATATATATATATATATTAAATATAGTACATTTGTGTTCACATCTGAATGTCTAAAATTTCCTGCTTAGACTTTCCGAGAAATAATATTGCACTGTATTCTGGGAATCTGGGCAGGGACATGCATATTATTATATGAGCCCATAAAGGTTTCCCTTAAATATATGTCTGCTATATTAAACAGCTTTAAAGCATAGCATAGGATGGGTAATGCAGGAGTTAGGAGACCTACCCAAAAACAGCTGTTTTGAGCATAAATGGATCTCATCAGTGGGGAGCTGGTACTTAACTCCTGCTACTAGCTACATCATCATTCAGCATATTGTGGGGGAGAGAAAGAGAAGAGAGATAAGAGGAAAGAGACGAAAGAGACAGAGATAAAGAGAGAGACAGATGGACTGAGAGAGAGAGAGAGAGAGAGAAATACATAGAGAAAGAGAGAGGAGAGAAAGAGAGAAAAAGAGAGAGAGAAAGAGAGAGAAAGTGAAAGAGAGAGAAAGTGAGAGAGAGAGAGAGAAAGAGAGACAAGTAAGTAGGTGACAAGGACTATAGAACAAACTTAGGTGTTGTTCATTCTCAGATTGAGTGATTAATTTATCACTCATTTATTTATGTGACAATTTATATTTATTTTAAATGTCTTCATTGTTATACATCTTTGTTAGAAATGTGGTCATTACAAAAAGTTAATGTCAAAAAATGATCAGCTATAAGAAATGCCGTCGTATGAGTCATACCAATTCTGAGAAGATGTGACAAACACTTAACAAGGATGAAAAAAAATGGTTGTGGAAAAAGATGAAAAAGGCCAATGTAATATTTCAAATACTGTATATGCCTACGGTAAAATAAATATGGCTTATGTTTAATAGACAAGTATATTGTATTTGTCTAGATATGATATGTTTTATATAATAACTTTGTCTCTTACAATAAAAATGTAATAAAAAATAAAGACGAGTCAGGGCCAGCTCTTTTTTCTGGGTGAAGTAAGGGGCCACCCAGGGTGCTATCAACTACATAAACTATTGCATCTTAGGCATGGGTGTAGGAATCTTTCTATGTTTGTATGTGTGTGTAAATAAGCTATTTTTTGGCCTGTGTATACGAGCTGTATCCCCTCCAGATGAGGTCCTACACCACTGATCTTACCACCCTGTCCTGTATCGACCATGCATACCTTGGAATAGGTTTTTTCACTTTTCTTTTTTTGCTATTTATTTGTTGTAGGAAGAAGTCACAAAAGAAAACAATTTAGCATAATAAACATACTCCTGTTCTACATTTACTTTACCGATTACATTCACTCCTTTTTCCTAATGTTATTGATGTACATAGTCACCTAATGAGGATTATATCTCTGTAGATTGACTTGTAAAAAAAAAATTACCAATTTAACCACACTGAAATTCTACATAGGTTTTTCAGACAACCCAAGTGAGGGTCCCATGTAAATCAGGGGGTCTAAGTTAGGACACTGCAGTAAATCGGCTGCAGGAGCTTTTTCTCCTTAACTTCTACACTAATGTAAATCTTTCCCTCCCCCAGATTAGAGCACTCCGTTCACGGCCATAAATCCTGCTCTGTAGCCGCAACAGATTTCTGTGTAGGGAGCAGATAAAAAAACAAATTTTATGGATGAGACAGGGCTGTAGGAGCCAATAGGAAATGGGAACGCCATTAATATTATAATGAGCGGAAAGTGCAATACAAGTGCCGTAACAGCTCCTGCAAGGGAACAGAGATAAATATATAAAGTAATAGTTTTATATCTATTAATATAATTTGATATTAAAAAGATGTGACAATTGTATTTATAGCTTCAATAAATAAAATATGTATTTATTTTGTGTTAATATATGATATATTTATAGACAATGCATATTTTTTCCTAGGCAACATGGTTTTGTGATGTGAATTAACCCTTTGAGTACTTGGTTGTTTGTTACCCAGGATTTTGTATCATAAAACAGGCTTAATACCAACATATCATATTATTTAATTACACATATGTTGATATTGGATTGTTAAGTGTCAAATAATGTTGAAATTTCATAATTTTGTAGGTCTTTTTGTTCTATACTGTCACTTTAAATCCTTCTGAGAGACTCAGCAAAGGTTTTAAAAGCATTTGTGAGTACTCTCTGGTACACATAAGTTCCATGAGTTCAGGGGCAGAAAAGTGTTGGCATTTTGAGGGTATTAAAGAAAGGAAAATAAGGTAAATGGAACTGGCAAAATGGCAGTTGGAGAGTGATATTCTGTTGAGTAGATGGGATGAGGCCCAGTGACATTCGCAGAACCTCTTGCAGAACTGATTGCTTTAGTCCTTGAGACCAATATAAAGACAAAGATGGACTAAGACCTTATAGACTTTATTGAGTGCTCTTCGTTATCCTGGTATGCTTTTTAGATTTTTTAATGTATTTTCTTAATGTGAGTTCAATGTGCTGTTTTCCTTAAAAAAAAAATTATGACAAAAACATTAGTTTGGGCAATAACAGATTTCAGGAAAACAATGAAAACAATATCCTCCGAGTCAGACTATTCTGTTCAGGAGCGTTTATGTACCGTAAATACAATTATTTTTATGTTTATGCATGGAGGCCCAACTTTTGTATTTAAGTATGAATAATATGTATTGTTCTTTGAATTATATACTCATTTTACCTCAGTTCTATGCTAGAGAATATGTTGGCATTTAATAATTATAACCTAATTATAATAATTAGCACAGCAACATAATATTTGGTTTAGGCACAATCTTGAGTTAATCAAAAAGATACAAATTAGAAAACACTCAAATTATAGTGAATAACAAAACCATCAGATCGGCTTTCATGTTCCAGGAAAATTATTTATAGTAAAGTGCATTATATAAATATATAATAGATAATGAGGAGGCAGCTGTAGCAGAAGAAGAAGCTGTATTGTGAATGAATACTAACCAAAGACCCCAGCACCAAACCGTTGCAAATTCTTTGTCTGGCTGTTAATGGATTGGCACCTCAGAAGTCTATTCCAAAGGGAAACCATTAATCTAGGGAACCATTAGTCAATTAAAAGATAATTAGGTGCTGGTAACAAGAACAGTCTGGTAGGTGGTCTCTTAGCTGAGTGACAGTCAAAATGCATCAAAGTCAAAGTTGTTTTTCTATTACTAAAAGACATTTTTAGGCCTCCTGTTATGGCCTTTCAAGTAATTACAAAGCTTAGATTCCCAGCTTAGAATCATTGGCAGACTTGGACTGTATTATGGTTAATATATTGTCCCAAAAAGTTAATGATGTTTTTCAATTTAATTAATAGTTTTTCTTAATGTGTCCGATTATAGTATCTAATCCATCATCGTATTTCTGCTGCAGTGGTTTCAGTTTTAATACGCCGCGCCGTTGCATCCTAACACAGTAAACATTACGAGATTAGCACACCTGTTAGCAAATTGAGTTTGACCAAGTAAAACAATTTCAAGCAGGTTGTTCCTTTTTCTTTGCCATGACAAATAGCCTATAATAGATCTTCCAATCAATTAACGAGATGGCACAGTGCCTGATTTCATTGCCCATGTTGAGATTAATTTAGCTCTGTGTTTGTCATGCTTCAGTCAACAAAAGCTCTTCACAGGAGGTAGAATTTACTAAGACAAAAACGTTTCCAATGAAAGCTCTCGGATCGGATTCACACTGCGGTAACTTGGAAGATGAATATTACTCTCATATTACTTTCACAAGTCCAGTGCCTTCCACTTCGAAGAGTATATCATGTAATCTTTTTGATACATTATTCATTCCTAAGTCTTTCTACCCCAGGCAGACTGGCTGGGAATCCAATGACGGCACAGGAGACTTCAATACTTAAGAATCATGATGCCAATGTAATGTCCCTCATATTTAAGCATGAAATAAAGATTTACTAGAGAGAGAAAAATATGTTCACAGAAGCTATTCCCTATCTATAAGAAATTCATATAGGAAAAATGAATAGACTTCGATTGTTATGAATTTGGTAAATTGAAAGATGCCCTTACATATATTTTCTCAAGTAATATACAATGTATTCAGTTGTAAATATACAGTATATTCACTAAATATTTAAATTATGCCTGAAATTGCTTATATATGTTTAAAACTGATGTATATATCATATATATGGAAGTCTGACCTTCTTCAAAGACTGCCCGCCAATTCAAGGTCTTCATTTTACAGTTCTGAACCCTAGACAAACTACAGAAGATAATTATTATTACATGGGGAGAGAAAAACAAAGGGAAAATATAAATGGGAAAATAAATTTAAACACAATTTTCAATTGAAAATCGCCTAAGCGTAAAAAAAAATGGCGGCCGAATAAAAAAAAGGGGGATACATGACTGCTAACCATGGAAAACACTGCCAGGCGCATACGACTTTTACCCAGGAACGTACGAGGTACAAAATACACACAGGAAGCACGGAAAATGCTTGAGAGCCGCATAACACATATTCAATCGCCGCCATTTTACAACACTAACTTGCAACTAATAACATTACCATTCCAAAATGGCTATGAGAGGTGCACCCTGGGCCCTGGGGAGCCGAGTGTCCACGCAGAACATTGCCATGGCCTTGCTATCAACTCAGCGCTGTCAAGTTGCTCCACGTCGGAGGGGAGAATAGTTCTTTGCCTTACATCAAACATGACGGCGCCAAAATATTTACAGTGCCCTCTGCCAGATGGCTCCTGTAACTGCAGCTGTCAGTGCTCCCGAAGACATGCGAAGGTGAAGAGGGATAGATCCATAATCATTTATCCCAGATGCTTTGGGGAAGCAGGTTAAATCTGGTAAACTGGAGTATTATAGGCTGGCAAAAAAAACAAACAGAGGATATACAGTATGTGTTTTGTTTACATTTTCAAGGGATGTTTATGACACAGGCAAAATGAAGCTGCTCCTTTTTTGAAGGTTGGTTATCAATATCTGAGTCATGGTTTCATGGTAGAGGCATTAAAAGGATCACACAAATAATAGGATATTTACCATCATATGTGATCTGGGCAGGTAAAATGGTCAGAAAAAGGAAAATCACAAAAAGGGAAATTGAACAACAAAATCAAATCTATAAATTCATATTGGACAGAACATCACCAATCTGGACCTGATGTACTTTCATTAGTCTAGATATTGTCTAGTTTTACAGTAGTTATATGACCCCAGATTACCGCAAAGACAAATGTAAATATGGTAGTTATTGTTCCATGGAAAAATAAATGTCAGACAGAACCTAAAATACAGAAATATCGATGAGTTGCCCATTAGACACATGTGATAATCTATAGATAGTGGAGCATGTACTATCAGATTGTCAAAATTATGTAGCTGTCTGCAATAGGATTGCAGATCTTTTAAAAGTTCCAGTTATGTAAAATGAATGTTATTCTCAAATACCTATGGGTTGTTTCCAGAAAATGTAAATGCTTTTCATTGTAGACCTTTATGGTTAGTAAACATGTTATGCATTTACCATTTAGGGAATGTAAGATGTTCCATATCCATCATGGTACATGTAATGCCTATAAATATATTAGCTGGTTAAATTATAGAGGACTTATGTATGCACCAAAGATAATCTGAGCAAATGACAGGGATTTCATTCAAGTCTCTCTGGAAAGGTTTATTCGCTTAAATAAGAATGTATCTGATTGTATAATGTTTGTTTTGTAAAAATGTGTAAATATGTGTAAACTGGGTTTTATATCTAAACTAGCGACTTGCCCGTCAAAAAATGACGGCAATAAGAGTGTAAGGCAGGTAATGTTGTTTGTGTGCGAAATTAATTTTGTTGGTGGTCCGAGATCCTTCGGAGCTCATTGCGAGGCTCTTGGTTGTTTGTGTGCTATGAGCATTGTTGGTGTTTTTTTTTGGTATGGCAATGAATAATTACTAAAATAAGAAATGAATATACTTTACCTATTGTGAAGTAATATATGCAGGAAGCATTGTGTTGAAGAGTTGGCAATCTGTTTTCATGTTGCTGCAGCATCAGTGCTGTGGAGCTGCTGTGTAAGTGTCATGAATGTGTGCAGTGTGTAGTCTAATAGTGTGCGTGAATCCGTAGCTGTGTACTTCCGTATTCTGTAAGTTAGTGTTCGAAAATGACGCCTAATGTGTGGTACGCGGCTGTGCCTGATTTTGCGTCCTTGTTTTCGGATGTCATCCGACTTTCGGAAAATCCGTAGGTGTTTGGTGGTGTTTTGCGTCTTTAGAGTGCTGTAGCCTCGTTTTCGTTTTTTTCGGCAGCCATTTTTTCTCTCGCTTAGGGGATTTTCTGGTGTCTAAACTCTTTTATTTCGAGTGAAATTGAGGTGTAACTTCAGTTTTCGAGTTCCTGGCTGCCTCCCCTTGCTGTAGGCAAGCTATTTATGTATTTGTTGTGTGTATTTATTGTGTTGTTAATGTTTTCATGTGTGCGGGTTTCGGGCGGTAAGGTCGTATTTTTGAGACCCTCGATTCGCGAGCCCGCAGCGTTAGCAACGTCCCGCATGTTTACAACTATATATGTGATACATTTTAAAGATTCCCCAAAACAGTTCTGAATAAGTGTTTATGCTCTGAAACCTTTATTTAAAAAAAACAGATAACACACTATGACACATCATCAAATATCCTATTTCTGATGCAACAAATGAATATCTTTTGATGGCCCTTTAAGGCTGTCTGGGTTGTAATCGCAGAACACTAGCTGTAACTCATAGCATTGCGACTTAATGACATGTTCTTCCACTGAACTACATGTCCATTTTACTAAAATTGTAAAGACCAATGCTTATGTCCGGGTCCCCCTAAATAAACTTATTTATTGATTTAGCAGGATAAAACAGAGGTTATGTATAATCTTTAGGGGCTAGCATTAGACATCTATTAGCTCAGTAGTTCACAGACATTCACAAATAATTATGCTGCAATACATCTTCGCAGTACTTATCTTTCATCCACTTGCAAACCTTGTAGAACATCAGTTCTCCTTTGTGAAGCCAGTATAGGATAAATCAGTATTTTCTGATGAAGACAAACTGGCTACTGTTAAGGCACATTGAGAGATTGCTATATATTTAGCAGCTCTGTTGGGTCATTGATAGGGTTGGACATTGCACTCTTCTAAGTGTAGAGTTATCAATGACTTAGAAGTAGGATTGGAAAGGATGGTCTCCATTTTTGTTGATGACACTAAGTTGTGCTCAGTAATTAAATCAGATAATGATGTACTTTCCCTCCAAAAGGATTTACATAAATTAGAGTAATGGGCATCTAAATAGCAGATGAGATTTAATATGAATAAATGTAAAGTTATGCATCTGGGAAGGAAAAATAGCCATGCAATCTATAATTATAATGGAGCAAATCTAAGGATATCAGATATTGAAAGGGATTTGGGAGTACTTGTGGACAACCACGTAGATGACAGTGCTCAATGTCAAGCAGCATCTGCAAAGGCAAATCAAATACTAGCATGTGTTATGAAGGGTATAGAAGCAAGGGACACAGATATAATTCTGCCACTATACAAATCCCTAGTACGCCCTCATTTGGAATATGGAGTACAGTTTTGGGCACCACTTCATATAAAGGACATTATAGAGCGGGAAAAAGTACAGAGAAGGGCAACTAAACTAATAAGGGGAATGGAGGGGCTAAGTTATGAAGAAAGACTAACCAAATTAAACTTATTTTCTCTAGAAAATAGGCATCTACAAAGGGATATGATTACCTTATATAAATATATCCAGGGTTAGTATAAAGATTTGTCAAGGGAGCGTTTTGTGCCAAGACGTTTTCAACTGACAAGAGGACATCCTTTAAGGTTAGAAGTAAAAAGATTTCACCTTAAAGAAAGGTCTGTGGTGGCGACAGCAGATTTGATAAAGGGACTGGACTGGATATAAGTTAAAATAAAAAGGGCATTCAAGGTTATCCTGGTTTATTGGAGAGGGAGTATTGATCCATGGAAGAATCCGATGGTCAGTTTCTGTGGTTAGGAAGGATTTTTTTTTCCCTTTTGAGGTGTTTGGCAATGTTTCAATGTTTTTTTATTATTTTTCCTGTATCCTGCTTGGCTCTCTGCACCCTCCCCCATCCTTCCCCCATTCATGGCTTACATAATTACCTTAACTCTCCTCCTTCTCACATGTCTCCAGTCTTTCCTGCCTCCTAAGTTCTCTCTCTATCTCTCTTTTCCTCTCATTCCTCTCTCACTCATCTCTCTTCCTGTACTATCTGTCACTCAAATCATGTTTCCATTTTCTTTCAGTGCTAATTCATCCCTGTATCCAGGCCTGCCAAGTTTGTGATATCCTGATAACACTGCCCTCCCTCCCTGGCCCTCATCCATCAACCCCCATTCAGATTTAATTTAGAGAGCCATGAAAATCACCTGACTTTCCTACTTGCAGATTATATTATCGCACCACTAGGGGTCCACCAACATACTAGAGACTTTCACCCCTCTCCCACTAAATACAAACCTTTCTAACTTTCACTTGCTTTCTGACCCTTGCTATTCCTTATCTGTTACTCTTCCCCATGTCTCTGCCCTTTCATTCCCTTTAGATTGTAAGTAGAGAGCTTCCAGCCGTGTAGGGTGCTTTAGAAATAAGCACTATCTGCAAAGATTCTACGCTAAAAACAGGGCCCTTTATTTTCTGAATTTGTTAATATTGTATTTCCCTTGTTCTTATCCCCTGTACAGCGCTACAGAATCCGTTGGCGCAATACAAATACAAGTTAATAATAATCAGGGATCCACCTGTGTGCTGGTTCCTACCTTCTATTCCCATTTTGCATCTAAGGACCTCTGCTTCCAGTATCTATTTCTGCATAGTCATCTGCTGCATTGCCATTCTGCTTCTAAGCCTGCCTGATAGTCAGTTGTCTCCTACAGTGCCTGACTGTGTTTCCACTGTCTGTTCCTGCACCAAATCCTGCACAAGCTCTGATCCATGCAGTTGATCACCACTATTGCTCACTCCTGTTCCAGGTTGGAACATCCTGCTTGCACCAAGTACTCTTCTGAGCCTGTCTACCACATGCAGAAATAAATTGGGATAAAGTCTCTAAACTCACAGATAAAAGTTACAGACAAATATTTAATTCAGGAACAAGAAGGACATCCCAAAATGCACAAGCAAACAACACTATACAGCAAGCCAAAAATCATATCCTCTTAATGTGAGTAAAGGCCAAACCGAAAACGATCAAACTACTAGTCAAATGTCTATTGATAGTAGAAAAAAAGGGCATCCTATCTTAATTAGACAAAAAAGCAAAACCCTTTCTCCAAAGGTGGCCAGCCTTTATACAAATAAAGTCAGTCAACACTCAGCAATCTCTTTATTATCCTTTTAAATATACTGTTTGTTGGGCAGGAAAACAACTAAAGGCCAGCCTAGCCAATTAACTTCATTACTCCAAACTTGTTATTGACAGCGAACCCCTAATAGAAAGGAACAATACTACAAGATGTAATCTGAACAAATCTGAAATTAAGCTGGTACCCTGTCACAATATATATCTAATATTTTGGCAGTAGGGTGTAAGGAGGGAGCAAGAAGATGCATAGTTCCTACTACAGAATCCGCATGCCCTGGATATCCACCACACCTACCCATATTAATTTAACATGTTTGTTTTACCTCTTAAATAGAAAACATAACCATGGTATCCAGGATATTATCACTCCCAATTGTAACCTGTTACTATAATATTGCTTTTGTAATAATGCATTGTGAATACTTTTCGTTCCATATAGTAAACATTGAGGGAATTCTAATAGCTGGTTTGTATAACTCTAGGTCCCCACAAGCATTAGATTGTCCCTCCTGGAGACTATGTCATGCAGCCCAATGACCAAGCCTCCATCCTTATGGTCTACAATAAATTGTATTCATCCCCATGGGACTTGCATTAGCAAAGAATGGGAAAAGTGCCTATTGGCAGAGTAATTGTGCCCTATTTTTTTCACTATTCATAATGATTTTAATGGTACTCCTGGGCTTGTTCAAAGTTAAGGGTATTTTTAAAAATCCACCCGCATTGGTCGTTTCTCCAGAAAGTTATCTAGGTTTTCTTAAAAGCTCCTTGTAAACTCTGTGATCTTTCAGAAACAGGTGTATTTATCTGCGATCACATGACATTGCAATTGCAATCCATTCAAATAATTATGTGAATTCGGAAGGCAACTGGTTTCACAGCAGCCTAATTACACTAAGAAATGGGAATACTTCAATCAAGATTTTTGAATGTTTGTATTGATAAATAATTTTGAAAAAGATGTAGACTTTTCCCCACGATTATGGACTGTTTTGTGTAGATCAGTGACTTAAAATCCAAATTAGGTACATTTTAATTGCAGGTTATAACATTACAAAATGTGGAAAAGTCCCAGGGGGGAATAATGATGCAAGTCAGTAAGTGGCATGAATCAAAATGCCTAAACAAAAAGTACATTTCTAAAAAAAATAAAAAATGAAAATAGTTTTCCTATATAGTTTTCAATCCTCTGTTACTGCATAGATAGTTCTAATACTCTTTAAGAAAAAGCAAATTTCCTGTTGGGGTGATGTTTTTTTAATAAGAGAAGCAGTCAAAAATACATGCTACGGTACATTTGCCCTTGATACATCAGATAATGTCACAGAGGATTGTGGCCAACTGTGGGGACATCCAGAGGACAAGTCTCTCTTCATGATGACTCCCACTCATTAGTTTTCTAAATTATATTAAAATAATACACCAGAATATAAAATAGCGTATTAAATAATGAGGAGTTTTTCAATCTATTGGTGGTTTATGTGAACATAATTACAGTCGGTCTCCGGGTTGAGGATGAGATATGTTCCAGAGAACGTCTTTAAATCGGAATTATATGTAACTCGGAGCTCTGATGAGTAATAATATTAATAACAACAATACCGTAATGGCTCATATGTGGTAATAATAATACAGCGTAATCCAGGATAATAGTTACTGGTTGTAATGCCTGCGAGTTGATGTCTGCGCAGGTATTACTTACAAGCTACTAACGATAAATCGCAGGAAATTACGCAACTGTGCATGAACATCGGAACAGCACAATGAGAAGGGAAGGTGGGAAGGAGTAAGGGAAGGGAGAGAGACAGACAGTAGACCTAGCGATAGAGACAGACAGTAGACATAGGGAGGGAGGGAGAGAGAGAGAGAGAGACAGACAGTAGACCTAGCGATAGAGACAGACAGTAGACATAGGGAGGGAGAGAGAGAGAGAGAGAGAGACAGACAGTAGACCTAGGGATAGAGAGAGAGAGAGAGAAACAGAAAATTATATTATCTTGTCATTTATGACGGGCAAGTTACTAGTACTGAAATATTAATAATATTAATAATAATACCTCTGAACTGTAATAATAAGTTACAGAAGCTCTTTATTTAATTCCAAAAAAAAGAACATAAAAACAAACTCCTACAAAAAGCTTTGGTATCCCGTTCTTAAGTAAGTCAGCTCGTCCGTAACCTGGGGACCTCCTGTAAATGTATAGAAAATATCTGATACAGCTTATGTGATAGGCATATATATTGTGGGATAGTATGCACTACTGAATATACTGCAGATTTTAGATATGGAGTTAAAGGTTTCCCTTTGAATTACTATATGTGAAGTAAAATAAGATGCTTTTAGAATGTAAACAAATAGAACCTCTAATTTATTACTTTTATATATAATTATGCTTCTTTTTTTATATTTATTTTCTAGAGATCTACTTCCTGACTATGAATCAACAGGAAATTTAAATCTGCACAATGGGAATGCAGCAGTAACAACTGTCAGATGGCCTGATATAATGTTGTTGTTTTGTTGTGCACTTTTGAGTTATGATGGCGACAGTAGGCTTGGTTTGAAGCCCGTGGCACAAAAAAATGTGATTGGATTACTTTTTTGTTTCTCATAACTTGAAAAAGTCACTACAAACTTTGGGCCCTATTCTATTAGAAGCCCGTTATTTGACTCTAACCCATAATTTTAGCTGGGGGTGTTTTTTCTCTCTAAATGTTTAGATGTATCCTATTGACAATTTACCTCCTTCGCCCTACACTTGTAAGCCCTGCCTTTTTTAGTCTGATTTCAGGGGGTGATCATATGATCTTACAATATTTAAACAAGCCCAAAATTTACGTCTAAGACACAGCCAATAGTAAATGAGACCATCATCATGGCGTTGGTGAAACAAGGAAGTTAGACATACTTTGCAATCGGAGGCTACAAATTAATGACAGCCAATCAGTAATTTTTGCAGATCAGGCTTGCAATCAAGCAATCTAGCACTCTATAAAATGCATTAGATCATCTGTTCTAGTGAATGTGGGTTTCATGATATGTATTAACCCCTTCAGTCCCAGGATCGATATTAGTCAGAAATAACATACAATATATATATATATAATATTCAATTGCATATTTGTGCATTTGAGACTGTTGTGCAATTAATACTAATGTCTTTCCATGCCTCCCATTCTTTTATAGCAAAGTATTGTGTGTTTAATTGCTGTTACAACTCTGTTGAGTATTTGAAAAAGCCCTTGTGAGTCCTATTTAGTACTCGTAATATGTTTAACAGAAACGTTATACTTTTTCTAGTTAAGGGTCAGACTTTATTTGCGAGCTAGAACTACGAGTCTAATAGAATATCGATTTTGTGTATCTTTAATTATATAGAGTTGTAATATTCGAGCTGTGCTAAAACCAATGGAGTTCTAAGCCCACATTTACGTCTTTGGCTTGTCTGTAGTGGTTGTGGGTGGGTAACTCGTAATCGGATTGCGAGTAGCTAATAGAATATGTGGCAATATTAAGAGTGATTTTAAGTGTGTAAAAATTTACGATCTGTGCAATAGAATAGAGCCCTTGTTTTTTTATACACTTTCCATATAATAAATACAGGAGGTAAGATTTTCCCCCTTTTTTTACATCCACTGTCGTGCTGTATAAATTATGTTTTGAACATAAGAAAGGTGGATTTTGTGCAGACTGTAGTAGAAAAGCATGAACATTTAAGATAAAATTTACTTTTATTTGTACATAACTTCATAAAAATCAAAAACTTTTTTGTTAGTTTATATTAAGCATTGTACGCATAACTTCTAATTACTATTTTTATTTCTAACAAAGAACGTGCAAACAAAAATAATTAAGATAAGTAGAAATAGTACTTATACCAGTTACTAATGGGTATCTTTTGGCTTTAATTGCTGGATTTTTAGTACAGGTTGTCATTTTTCAATTTGTTATTTCTTAATTATATTAATTTAAGAAAATGTCATTTTTAAGCAATCTCATTGTTTCTTTGTTCCTTTGGGACAATTAAATAAGAAAATATGAATATGTACTGTAAAATATAACAGCCAATGTGGGCACAATTAGTTTTGACTAGTGTTATTTTCACTCCCACTCTATAGCTTAACTGATGTTTAGCTAGAAAAGAAAATAGAATTCATTTTATATAAATACTGTTTATGGAAAAATATAACTGCAAGACATATGAACAATAATATAAATAAAATTATAGTAATTAGTTACATGAATAAAAAGCAAATTAATGTTAAATGAAGTGAAAATTCATAGTTAAGATTTTTTGGAACAAAATACAAATAACAACTGTGTAACTTAATACTCAGCATACAAAAATACATATTATTTAACGGTTGAAGGGTACAAAAAACAATGCACCTTAATTTAAAATTTCACTACATCAATTTATGTCAGATTAAACAGGTAGATGCTGAAACTGGATGGAGCACATTAAATACAAAAATAACTAGGTGAACCAATAGGAAGAGTGGATTTTTGTCAGCATTTTAAGGTGAGGAATGGAGGTAAATGGAAGGGGCACCTATGGCACCCATTCCAATACCATATAAATACTTTAAACTGCTAGCTGAATAAAGAAAACCCTGCTTGAAGAAACAGATATTAGCTATAGTTTTCTGTGGCCTATAAAACTAGTATGGGTTCCCTGATGGTCTAATGGTCCAGTGGTTAGGAGTCAGTGCTTTCACCGCTGTGACCTGCGTCACATCTCCCTGAAGCCATGGGAGACCACCTAGAAATACCAGGAGCTGTATGCTGTGGCCCACTGGAGAAGGAACTGGCAATCCACTCCAGTATCTCTGCCATAAATACCAAGTGGATCAGCATGGTGTGTTATGGTCACGGAGGTCATGGAAACAATTGAACAATGCAAACACATAACACTAATAAGATTTTTTTTCTTTGTTGCATTAGAAATAATATATTTGGTAATAAGTCACAGTGTGTTTTCTTTTTACAAATAAGATTCTCAAAGCAGATGTTACAGTTATAAATGCTCAACAGGCTGCCCTGATAATGCTAAAGAGAACTATGGACCTTGAATCTCTATATTTTGCATTTCCAATGTAAACACTTTCCCATAGAAGGATCATGCAACAAAATCATATTTGTCTTAAATCTTTTTCATCTTCCTTTTGTCTCCATCTTTCATGGATGACACATTGGTCCTACCTCATTAATCATATAGTAAATTGTAGGAATGACCTACAGATTGGTCCTGATTTCCACACCTCTTCACCTAACATTTCATTCCATCCCAAACCATTCAACCCAAAACTCAGCTCCATGTTAACCTTCAATATCTTTCTTTTCTTGGATCAACACCCAAGTCACTTTCACCACGTGTGTCCCTCTATCTTACTCTCTAGAAGAAAGAGTGGTGCCTTATTTATTTTTCATCTCCCTGGTTTATTGTATCGTTATCCTTCTTGTTCTTCCAAACCATGTAAAAAAAAAAAACTTAAAAACTTAAAAACTTACAAAATGTTTCCTCTAACTTTGGATACAATATTTCTCAATCCTCCAAGACATCAAATCTCATAACGTCAATGGATACCTGTTTACTAATAGTCTCAACAAATACCATATATATAATTCTCTACATTGAGTTGTCCTTTCTGCCATTCTTCACCAATGTACTATTAAGTTTTATAAACCTCTTTTACTCTCCTCTCTTCCTCTAACTGAACATGGCCGTTGGTCTCCTGGAAACTCAGATTTCTCTAGTTAAATTGTGTACCGATAACATATATATGTATCCAACCTTCTATACTTTTTCCTTGCATTCCTTTACTGCAACCCCCCAGTTTATTGCCTCCTAATCTTTGTTCTCACCATACGCCCCTGATCATATTGCATCTCTCTCTGTAACATACTTTTTTTCACATTCTATCTTGCTCTCCTGGAAAATGAGAGTACCCCCTACCTTCCTGTCCATCTCCCACCCACCCCTGATTTGTGTTACTTTATTGATTCATTACCTGCACCTGATCGGTCAACAACACCTGCGGACATAATCACTTATTACATTATTACCAACTACCCATTATGTCCACCCTGGCCAATCTTCCCTCACTCATTCCCCTTCTGTCAGTCATGCACAGCTCTCAGAGCAGCAAAAAGCTAATATAATTATCATGATTATTATTATTGTTTATTTTTAACATGCCAACATAGTCCGTAGCACTACACATGGGTAAGTTCAAGGCAAAATAATTTAAACATATGGCAAAGAATGGAGGGCCCTGTCCTTGAGCTTAAAATATAGTGTTTATAAAGCTTTCCCAAAGCACCTTGCAAGATTAAAAACTTGCAAACTTACAATCTAAAGGATTTAATATCTATCACTTGACACAACCAATCTGCATTGCCCTTCTCCTGTTCCCTCTAGAATGCATGTTCCATTTGCCATAAACTCACTCTTATTCATTACTTATTTATTTCCAAATCCCTTAATCTATTGGCTACCACAGAAACTGGGCACGCTATGCGGCACTCTCATGTGGTTGTTCGGCACTCTCATATTGGAGTTCGCCACTCTCAAATGGTGATTTTTACTTCAGTCACACACCTAGACCTGGGAACAAGCAAGGTGGAGGTGTGGGTATATTACTTTCTTCTCTCTGCTCTTTTCACTGCATACCCCAGTTCCTTCCCTCCAATTATCATAATTTGTAATTATTAATATCTGTAACAAATAAAGGAAATTAATAATAATAAATAATAAATGTCGCAGCAATGCCCTCAATGAGATTGATCTCTCTTTACTTTCACAGTTTCATAGCCACATATTGTTTATCTCACATTTTCTCTTTGTCAAAATTTGAAACTAAAAAGTAAATAACTTACACATGAACAACAATATAATATTTTGATTCTGGAGAAAGTGTTGAGCATTAAATCATCTCAAGCACTGCTTTTGTCTCCCAAATTTCTGTTACGGACATCTTGGAATAAATATAATACACGTGGGGAGGGGCTGGCCATGATGGTGCCTTTTAGCAGATGTCCTGGCATGCAGTTGTGGGAGTCCTGTCAAATTAAATGAGTACACCAGGATAATGATTGTCTGCGACCATGGTAGTCTTATAACAACGCCTTACAGATAGTTCATATTCTCTAATTATTTATCCTTGAACAAAATAAAAATTATTAAAAAAAGAGAGATTAGTATCCAGTGTCATTTCTCTGCATAATTGAGGGTCTGTAAACAAATGAATGGGTTTCTACCTTTTCATGTTGAAGGGACTTGTGTATTTCAATGAAGCTGTGAGCTATACCATGTAGGGTCAAAAAAGATGGGCAGGTCATAGCAGAGAAGTCAGACAAATCAAGTTTCAATGGAGAAGGAGCTAACAACCTACTCCATTAACATTGCTAAGATAACTTTATGGACAAACACAACCAGAGACCTAATGATATGATGCTGGAAAATGATCCCCTCAGGTAAGTAGGTGCCCACCACATTACAGAGGAAGAGCAGAGGTTGAGTATGACAAGCACCAGATCTAATGAAGTGGTTGGGCCAAAGCCGAGAGGACAACCAGCTGCAGATGTGTCTGGAGGGGAAAGGAAAGTCCACTGCTGCATAGAACAATTCAGCATAGTAACCTGGAATTTTAGGAATATGAACCGAGGTAAACTGGATGTGGTCAAACATGAGGTGTCAAGGCAAACTGGCATCTGATGAAGTTTTGAAAGTAGCCCAGGAAAAAAGGAAAGTGAAAGGCAGAATTCCAGAGGATAGCAAGAAGAGATAAGGAGACATTAACAATGAGCGATGTAAAAAGAGAGAGAAAAAGATAACATAACCACAAGAGAAGAAGAAAGTCAAGAGATCTGTTCAAGAAAATTAGGTATCTCAAAGGAACCTTTCAAGCCAAAGTGGGCGTGATAAAAGACAAGAATGGCAGGGACCTAACAGAAGCAGATCAGATAAAGAAGAGATGGTAGGGATACACTGAATATTTATAGAGGAAGTATCTTAACATCAGTGAGTACTTCCATAATTTATCCAAGGAGTTGGAGCCAGACATCTTGGAGAGCGAAGTGAGATGGGCCCTAATATGTCTTGTGGATAACAACGCTGCAGGAGTTGACATAATCCCAGGTGAACTAATCAAATTTCTACAAGATGATGCTGTGAAAAAGTGTTTCTTGCCTTATGCCAACAAATGTGGTTATCCCCAAATATTTCTCCAATTATTGAACAATTGCACACATTTCACATGCCAGCAAGGTAATGCTTAAGATCCTACAAGCTAGGCTCCACCAATATATGGACCAGGAACTACCAGATGTGCAAGCCGAGTTGCGCAGAGGAAGAGGACCAAGGAGCCATGGTCAGAACCGAACATGGAACAACAGAATGGTTCAAAAATCAGGAAAGGAGTGCAACAAGGTTGTATATTGTCACCTTATTTATTCAACTTATATGCCAAGTGTCATGATCCTCCTCACCATCCTTTGGGTTTAGCAATTGTTATTTAATATGTTTTTATGTTCAGTTGATTACCCTATGTATGTTAATTACTGTATGTTATGTTGCTTCCCTATGTGTGATTGACATGTGATGTTTGATTCTGTATGCTGCATGTTTGATTCATGAAGTGTTAAATAATTTAGAATGTTATATTGTCAGTCTGTAATTGTCAGAGAGAGTCGCTTGAGATTTCAGTTACATAGAGTGAGATGTAATGGTGTCTCTGAGAACAAGCCAGTGTGAAGGCAGCCTGTGATGCTTGTGAAGAAGTTTGTAAAGAAAAGTGAGGCAGTTGAGATACCGCTGTGTTGAATGTCTTAATGAATATATATGCTCCTAAAGAAAGGGAAGATGACATATCTTGAAGACATATGCTCCTAAAGAAAAGTGAGGTGGCGTATCTTGAAAACTTATGCTCCAAAAGAAAAGGGACGTAATAAGATAAGCGCTCTTACTGTATGACTAAAGTGGTTGTTATGATAACTTGCAGGTGAAACCTTGTTAATAGTAATTTATACAAAGTCCAGAAGATACACAAACTGTTACAGACTGTTATCAGCTCAAGTTTAAATATACATCTATTGAACCGGTTATGAACTACAGCAATAATTAAATCAGTTCGAGAGTTTTATAATGCAGAGCCTGAGTTCATATTATTTTTAAATATTGCATCTAAGTAAAGGCATTTTAAAGAGACATCGCCTGTCTTGGTGAAGGGATCAAAATAATCTGAAAAGATCTGTTGGGTGGGTTTGGCAACAACAGCCTTATCAAGCCCCACTGAAGAAGCAGATCTCAACAACTGGTGGCAGAGGTGGAATCTCTTCATCAATAAGCTAATAAGCAACTGCAGAAGCAAGCAGCAGGATGGATACCTACGAGAGTGAGGTGTCCAGAAGGTTTAAAAAATAGAAAGCTATGATGCCTCAGGATCTAACTATGGATCAGCTGGTGGCACTCTGTGAGCAGATCACACAGGAAGTATACCCAAAGAGAAGAGGGGTGTCCGTGGCAGTCCAGTCCTACCAGCTGCAAAGAAGTATCATGGAAAGAGATGAGAAAATAAGATCTCTTGATGAGCAACTTCAGAATGAGCTGGCAACAGTGTCCAACATAGTTGAGGAATACAAAGCTCTGCATAAACACAACAAGGAGTTGCAATTACAGATCAATAAATTACAGGCTAATAAAAATGTATTAGGGCAGATGGAGAAGAGTAATAAAAAAAAAGATGAAAAGTCAAAACAGTGGAAGAACTTTTAGTGACCGAACGCATTGAGTTGGCAAACAAGCAAGAAGAGTTAAGAATATTGAAAGAAGAAAATTCATCCTTAAGAATGGATATTAAAAATTTGCAGGCTCAAAATGCAGAATAGGTGCCTAGTTTAGCACAGGTAGAGGAGCTACAGAATGAACTGAAAGACAAAGTAAAAAAAATCCAAGAATTGCAGCAGAAGTATGAAGAAAAAATTGATCAGTTAAGGAAGGAAGAAACAAATGGAAAATAAAAACAAGACATTTGAAGAGTTACAACAAGAAAACAAGTTCTTGAAAAGAAAATGAATGGAGAAAGCAAGCAGTGCAGTGTTCTGGAATCTGAGGTGAAGGAATTACACATACAACTTGAAGATACTAAAACCGGTAATGAAAGAACACTCAACAGTAAGCAAAAGGAGATAAATGATGAAAAGGTAGGAGAAGAATGTCTTAACAAAGAGGTTGATAGATTAAAAGGTGCTGCTGATGAAGCAATCAAAATACAGAAATAAACAGATATCCATTGCCAGCATAAAATTGCTGAAAAGGTTGCATTAATGGAAAAACATAAGCACCAGTGCAAAAAAATGGTTGAACAAAATGACACAGTATTAGGACACTACAGATCAAGAGAACAAGAATTAACATCCATCATAGCTTGCCTGAAAATGGACCTGTCTTGCAAAACAGATGAAGTAAACTCTCTTAAGGAGCAACTAAAGCAGCAAATAGGCAAGAAGGAAAAACATGTAAAAGCGGCAGAAGAAACCAAGAGTTCCTTACAAAAAGAAATAAAATGTACAAATATACAGACATACTTCATGGAGACTCCCAAGCAGAATACTGAAAAAAGATTTTTCAAGAATCCAACATTACTTTCAACAAGGTCCCAGCTGTCACATTTGCCTACTCACGTGGAAACAAATAAATTGTCAGATAAGAGAGATACATCTGTTTGGTCAACATCAAGAACCCCAATATAAACACCACAAAAGAGTTATTCAGTAAAGACTCAATCTAAGTATGAAAAGCTTCCGTCTAAGTTTGGAAAGCTGCAATATGAAAATTTAAATCCAGCTCAACAAGAATTTGCAAAGAAAAGAAAAGTTGCTTTGGAATTTGACTTTCACTCTGATAGCTCTGAACCAACAGATATTCTGGGTATATGTGAATATGATGGATTACTTAAGAAGTTATACCGGAACTATCCCCCATCCTTGACAGTTTGTGAAACAAGGGATGTATTGCCCACTTTTGTTCACATATGACTAAAACAGTCCATGGGCCTAACAGGACGGCTGTTGGGACTGGCCTTGTTGGGGAGGATTGTCCTGGCATGGGATCCACTGGAGGCACTTCCAGAATTGTTTTTGCCCCGGCCCTGAACATTCTACAGAAGAAAAAGAGCAAAAACCTGCCGTGCACACACTTAAAATTAGGACTTGTGAAAAACAATTCCCTTAGGCCTCCCCCCTGCCCATTTGTCCCAATGAGGTTGATTAGCCCAGCAACCTAGACATGGACTTACGCATGGACTTAATTATTGCAGCATGCCATTGTTGATCTGATGCTCATCGGGATGCTGCATTTAAAAGGGGGGAGTAGTTGTCATGATCCCACTCACCATCCTTTGGGTTTAGTAATTGTTATTTAATATGTTTTTATGTTAAGTTGATTACCCTATGTATGTTAATTACTGTATGTTATTTTGCTTTCATATGTGTGATTGATGTGCAATGTTTGATTCTGTATGCTGCATGTTTGGTTCACAAAGTGTTAAATAATTTAGAATCTTGTGTTGTCAGGCTGTAATTGTCAGAGAGAGTCAGTTGAGATTCAGTTAGATTCAGTGAGATGTAATGGTGTCTCTGAGAACAAGCCAGTGTGAAGGCAGCCTATGATGCTTGTAAAGAAGTTAGTAAAGAAAAGTGAGGCAGTTGAGATACTGCTGTGTTGAATGTCTTAATGAAGATATATGCTCCTAAAGAAATGGAAGATGACATATCTTGAGGACATATGCTCCTAAAGAAAAGGGAGGTAATAAGATAAGTGCTATTACTGTATGGCTGAAGTTGCTTTTACTATAACTTGCAGATGAAACCTTATTAATATTACTTTATGCAAAGTCCAGAAGATACACAAACTGTTATCAGCTCAAGTTTAAATATACATCTATTCAACCGGTTATGATTTACAAGAATAATAAAAGCAGTTCCACAGTTTTATAATGCGGAGCCTGAGTTCGCACTATTTTTAAATATTGCATCTGAGTAAAGGCATTTTAACGAGACATCGGCTGTCTTGGTGAAGGGATCAAAAGAATCTGAAAAGATCTGCTGGGTGGGTTTGGCAACAACAGCCTTATCAAGCCCCACTGAAGAAGCAGATCATAACACAAAGTACATCATTCTTAAGGCCGGGCTGGATGAATCCAAAGCCGGAATCAATATTGCTGGAAGAAATATCAACAACCTCAGATACACTAATGATACTACTCTGATGGCTGAAAGTGAGGGGGAGCTAAATTACCTGCTGTTGAGGGTTAAAGAAGAGAGTGCAAAAGCTGGCCTACTGATCATCTTTAAGAAAACAAGATCATGGCATACCTCAATCTCAGTTCCTGCAAAGCGAAGAAGTGGAGGCAGTAACAGATTTTATTTTCCTGGGATCCAAGCTCTCTTCAGATGGTGAATGTAGCCATGACATTAAAAGATGTTTGCTTCTGGGCAGGAAAGCTATGGCAAGCTTGGGCAAGCTAGTAAAAATAAAGATATTACACGATCACTATCAGAAAGGTCAGCATAGTTAGAACTATGGTATTCCCAGTAGTAACATACAGATGTGAAAGCAGGACCATAAAAAAGTCTGAGTGGCATAACAGATCCAATACATCAGTACTTCAGGAAATCAAGGCAAACTGTTCACTGGAAGGTTTTATCATGAGGCTCCCTCTCTCTCTTCCCTGTCTCTCCCTCCCCCTTGCTGCATGTAATGCGCATGTACTGTGTGGCACGCTATGCGCATGAGCGGCTTATGCCGTGCATTGCATATGTGCTGTTTGCGCCGCCCTATGCACCTGCGTGGCCCACCATGCACCATTGTAAAAGTGTGTAGCCTCCCGCCGCCAATGTGTATGCACCGCGGGAGCGTTTCACACTTTGGCAACTATTATATGGGATTACTATTATACTTTGTAACGTGCATATTCCGTAGCGCTATACATGGATTGTGTTCAAAGAAAAACAATATTAACACATTATAAAGATGGAGGGCCCTGTCTTTGAGCTTAGATTCTGGTGTCCATAATGTTTTCCCAAAGCACTGTGCAAGACTGAAAACTCGCAGACTTACAATCTAAAGGGTTTGGGTGTGGTTCAGGAGGGTGAAAAATGCATTGTGGCTGTTAACATGGTAGGTGATAGGCTTCTTTAAACAGATGTGTTTTTAGTCAGGTTTTGAAGGATTTCAGGCAGGGGGATAATTTAGTGGAGTGAGGTAAGGAGATACAGATAATAGGGGCAGCATGAGAAGTCCTGAAGATAGGAGTGAGAAGAAGTGATGAAAGAAGAGGAAATTTGAAGGTCATTAGTAGAGCGAAAAAGGGCGCGTGGGGGAATATTTGGAGATGAGAACAGTGATATAAAGGGGTGCACCATAGGTGTGTAAGGTAGATGAGTCTAGCAGAGGCATTCAATATGAATTGAAGTAGGGATAGATGGGTAGTGGGTAGGCCAGCAAGAAGCGAGTTGCAGTAGTCAAGACAAGATATAATGAGAGAATGTATTAGAAATGTTGTTGTCTCTTGTGTAAGATAGTGACGTATTTTGGAAATGTTTTTAAATTGAAAAGACCAGATTTTGTTAGTGACTGTATGTGAGGAATGAAAGAGAGGACAGGGCCCAATAAAACCCCAAGACAACGGGCTTGGGAGGTGGGAGTGATGATGATGATATACTTGCTACTGGCACCAAATATAGTATAGTTTGTCTATGTACAGCTAATATTGTCAGGGATAATAATAACGCTATCTGAGGTATTACTACCGATAGAAAAAGGATGACTGGACTAAAGAGGGAGGATCTAATCTACAAAGCTTCTGTCCCTCTGGGATAGCCGAGTGACGAGCGCCCATAAATCTATCACTCTCTGAGCTTACTTACATATCAACATCATGATCCCATCCTAGCATATTCTGACCACAACCTGAACACTATAAACATTACATTACACATAAATGAAAAACAAAATGTCTCAGTCCTTAAAGTACATCTCATGTCCAATGTAATAGCCCCTGGAGTTGGCAATAACATAGGTTAGGATCCCAAAAACAGAGTTCATGAGTTCAATGGGACTATGACAGTACAGTTTTGAGCCATAAAGGGCCCTTGCTTGTAGGGTTCAGTGGAGTCCCACCCTTGCCCCAAAGGTGAGTCATGACAGGCTTTACATCATCTAAAAAGAAGTCCAAGTCAATGTGTATTTAATATTAACATTGTAGTATATGAGGATACCTTTTTTATTGGACAAATCTTTTAGTTAGGGTGACAAACTTTTGAGAGTGCTGAATTAGGAAAGCAGCGTATTTCAAGCACAGATTCAAAGTGACAGATATCATGAATTATATACTGATCAGTCAAGAAAGCAAGTCTTTATACAAGGTTTATAGAGGAAAGAAGAGTAATATAAGTTAGGGCCGTAAATATCCCCACATATTAAGGAATAGACAAATCATAATAAAACATGAGGATGAATGAGTGAGGATCAGGAGAAATTTTGAAAATGTGATATATTTATTTTCTGTTCTCTAGACTTGCATGTGATATGGTCTTCAGTTTGCTAAAGCATTACACCCAACAACCATTTTCTTTTCGATTAACTCATAACTGTCCATTTTAGATGATTCCAGCATTCCATACTCTGCACAGATTGATGGGTTAACTTTTTTTTCCTTTTCTTTTGTTTGCTACACAGAGATTAAACTGTTGGTCTGGGAGTGGGCAGTCAGTGACACATGTAAACACAGATTTTACTTTATTGGATTCTCAGTGAAAACGTGCACGTTTTTCCAAAAGTGCAAAAAAAATATTTCAACATGTTTTTAGGAGATCTTTACTGTGATGTGTTCCAAACTGTGCTTAATTAAGTGGCCCTTAAAAATTCCTTAAAGGCATATTTATGTTTCCTGGATTATGAATGCATGAATGCATCTGATTGAGAAGAATCAGTAATGTACGGAAATAATAATTGCATGAAAATATACCAACACAAACATTAACAAACACACCCTAATGTTTGCTAAATCTCTAGCTTGTGCGAGTTAACACCCTGAATATCTCTGCTAAAATAAGTATAACATTCATAGTTTGTTTTTGGCCAATCACAGACAGCTAATACATTGTAATACAGTGTAACAAATCTATGATAGCAGTTTGTACAGAAAGGCATCATGGAATGTGTAGTTCCCCAGCAAAAAGGAAGCAGGAGCAGCCAGACACTGATCTGTAGATCTCTACATTGAGCTGCTGCCTTGAATTTTAGTAAAGGATTCAATTCCATACCCAAATGCAGTGTTTCTATTGGGAGGTACACTGTGCCTATACAAGCAGCTATGGGGGTGTGGAAAACAAGTTTTATTTTTAAATAAAATAAATCTATGTGTGTATAGAATGACTACATGTAATGTGTGTGTCTGATATAAGCAGCAGGTGTTATATTAGAGAAAGGGAAACACAGGGACACTTAGATATACCTTTAACTGTATTTGATGCTACCACTTCCATAGGAAGTCTGGTCTCTGTTTCATACAAAGCAATATTGCACATGAAGGCTTTGCTTTTCTCAGCAAGCTCCTGAAGCCGCTTCAATCTTCTTAACAGGAAATATGAAGAAGACAATGAAGATTTTAACAGCTCTATGTTCACCTTTACTACATCAGATAAAAGATAACCAATCCTGCTATGAATCTTGTGATGCCTTGACGTGTTTATGAGATGAAATGCAACAAGGAAGGGATTTTACTAAACATGCAGTATGCATCTGATCCAGTTCCCGGCATTGTGGATATCAGGACTACTTATCACATTCTGTCAGTGCAGTTGCCTGTGTGTAAAACACAATTTCATTAAAGGATCTTTCATTGCTTCCTTGAAGCAGGTCGCTTGCCTTTATAGCCTCATAAACCTTCCTCACATGGCCTTGTTTCTGCAAGGATTCATTGCTTTGAAACTCGCTCGATTGTAGGCCTCAGAGTTCGGAGGAATTCTCTACTCTTCCTGTTGATGTTATATTTTGTTCAGCCATTAGATTGCGTATTAATAACCTGGAACGCATTAGAGACGAATTCATGACTGCTTTTGATCGTGCCATCCTTCATAATAGATATAATAGTACAAGATTATGTTACAAAACCCTCACCAAAACCTTATTTACCAATATTATTATCTAAATGTCACTAAACGGACCTCAAACTTGCATCATTCTCCCTATTTGCACCTGTTATAACATTACAGACAAGGATTTGGGGTCTCTTGGACAATGGTGAAGGCAGTAGTTTTTAATTTGAAATTCCATAAAAATAATAACTTCAAGGGTCATTAAATAATTTGGAAGTAGATTTATATGCATTTGTACAAATGGAACACTTTAGCCATATTTACACAGCCCACAGAGTAACAATTTTCCAGCTTCTTGGCCCCTTCTCTTCCTGTTCTCTCTCATGAGGTGCCATGCAAATTTTTATTTTTCTCTTGTAAATTAAGTGGTAATTTCTGTTTCAGCCACTATGGGTCATAGTAGTCAAAAGTGACTTAGATTTTATGTTTTGTATTTATGTGTTGTGTAAATGTTGTATACATTTGTTGGAAATTATTTTTTAAACTGAATAAAAAAAAAAAAAAGGTGCCATGTTTCAAAGATCACACCTAGAGGAAAGGACTTCACACAACCAGTGTCATGCTGTTAACAAACAGACAGAGACATGCCGTGTTTCTGCATGTAATGGTAATGTCAAGCACCTCCCTGTGGGTGTGGTCAGAGCTGAAAAAATTACAGTCTGTATAAGAGAGAACGGGAAGTGAGAAGGAAGTCCCAGAAGGAATAAGACCATGGGATCTTCTTAGAAGTAAGTAAAGATTATAAAGCTTATGTTTGATTATTTAATTTATTTATTTTTTCTTTCTATCATCAACATGATTTTGCCTACAATCTCATTCAGCTCATATTGTTTTTTTTATATATTTTTATTGTAACAATAGAACAAAACAGATAATCACCATCTATTTTGCAAATATTCATTAATATAGAAATATTCTGTTTTTTTTCCTAATCTTTCTTAACTTTAACAAATCAAGAAAGTATAACATGATTTTTTCTTTCTTCTTCCACTGTTTAAAAAAACAAACAAAAATAAAAAACACAAAGCCAACTGCACTTATTAGGAGACGTCATACGCAAAACAATAAAAACAAACTGAAACACAATATTCTCAAGGAATATGGATTGCGGGAAAACAAATGAGGTCATTAGGGGAATCCTCACTCAATAATACAAATAAGATTGATAGCGTGCTGTTCTAGGTAATCTCTAGCTGATGATCGATCCTCTACATTGAATTTTCAGCACTAGTCATATGACATCAGTCACAGTCCTCCACAACTGATCTACTCAAACTGTAGTTATCTAATGCAATTGCAATTACAATGCATGTAACTTACATAGAAAGATACAGTGGACCTTTGGTACTCGACTAGCTCAGAACTCGTTAATTTTTATACTCGACATGTCTGAATGAGAAAAAATTGGTTCGGAACTTGACCCTTTCTTGGTACTTGTTGTGTTTGCAACGCTCTGCATCCTGTCTCACCAGAAAGTTAAGCAAGTAGTGTGGCGTAGTGTAGCATGCCTACAAGAGCTCAAGAGCAACCTGTGTCTATTAGAACCAAAGTTCACCCTGTGCCTATTAGAACCAAAGTGCAGCCTGTGCCAACAAGAATCAAAGTGGAGGCTGTGCCTATAAGAACCAGTGTAGTTTGTGCTTACAAGAACCAAAGTATAGTCTGTGCCTATAAGAACCAAAATTCCAAGTAATTACCTGTCTCCTCCTTCTCACCGCCACCCTCCCATTGGGCCCTTAAGTCCTCTCAGTACAGATAAATTGGAGTTAAATTCGATATTTGTATGATCTAATTATTGTTTTTTATTTGTCTGTTTAGTTTTAAGATTTTGTATCAAGAAACAACACCATCAGTTCAAACTAAAATGTGAAAAGTCTGGGGTTCTGAATGGATCATTTCAATTTACATTGATCCCTATTTGAAATACTTGTTTGGTACTCAACATGCTATCTGGAACGGATTACGGCTGAGTACCAAGGTACCACTTGTATATGGATGGTCATAGGTTGTTTGTATTCATTTAATGCAAAAAAACATTTGTAATAATTAAAACGTGCATGAAAAAAATGTGTTGTTCAATGCCTTTAAATGAAAAGGGTTGTAACGGAACCCATCACTGTTTTACCCTGTTTTATGGTTATGTAATTCTTGGTTAAAATATGATCCTACTGTTATACTGTATGCATGTGGTCTGAGCGCCATTCAGTAATAATGTGTGCTCAGACCTAAGCTATCTGCAGATATGTTCTGGGTTATAAAATGTTGTTATTATATCTGTAAAAATATTGTATTGTGTGGTATGCAGTCAAATATCTTTGGTCTCATACACTTGGTCAGGAGTTGCCCATCTGCCTCTTAATAGTATTTGCTAAACCACACAAGAGATCAAAAGGGTTTTAGCAGACAAGGGGGCACCATGAACAATGGCGGTAGGGACTCTTGAATAATGAGATGACCTGGGGTTTCCCCATACTCCCAGCAGGGGAATAAGTGAGCTTATAGATGTTACTCTCTCCACCGTCAGAGGGAGAATGAGCAGTTAGCCACGCCTAGTGGGCGGTTCCTGGGGGAGGGGACTCCTGGCTCCCACGCATTAACCCTGTCTGATTGGCCAGAGGTAATTAGGGGTTGACCAAAGGTAGTCACTGCCCCTACTGTGTATGTGAAGTGTTTAAAAATGTGTTTTTGGTTTTCAATAAAGGAGAGTTCTTTGACCCTTCAAAATGTAGCATCGTCTCGTTCTTGGGCGGGGGGGGGATTTATGGTACCGTTACTCTGCCACATTTTACAGCACTCCTGGATTATACAATGGGATATCGTGGATGGGAATAAACATTTCATTACTGCACAGCACCTTGCTTCAGAAAAGGACGTCTCCAACGGCTGATACCCTCTCACTACTGGGGTAGCCGTTAAAAGGGTAAACCTAGGAACCTTGCCGTCCATGAGCAGAAATATTTTGCCCCTCTTTTTTTATATTAAAAGTATAAAATATTTGCTCATCATTAAATGTGACCATGTTGTTACATAGTTACATAGTTACATAGGGCCTCATTATATAATCGTCCGTAAATCGTCCGCAAAGCTGCGATTCCTTGCGGGGCTCCCGTTACCTTGCAATTCAATTATACGATGCCGCAAGGCTATACCCTTACGGCCGGCCATATATCTTGCAACCGGCCGTAAGCTCCGAAATCTTTAAATGCAAAAATAAATTCAAGACGGCATTGTAAAGCTCTGTAAATGCTAGTGATCATAATGGGGGACATGAGGATTAATAGCAACCCCCTCTCAAGCTTGCACATCAGCCCAAATCCGAGATGACATTAACTGTTTATTTTTTGGCCGCAGCGTGGGCGGGTCTGAGGTGCTCCAAGCCCTCTGGACTTTTTACATGGATATGTGACATAAATTAAAAAAAACATTTATTTACGGATTTGAGTGTAGGGGAATGTTGTGCTATTAATGCTAACACCTACAATCACTTTATAGTCTCCTCAGAGTGCAGGATGGCTTTATTATGGCTTTATAATGTGCTTAAATGTGTGCCTGCGGGACCTTTTTGCTGCAAGTAAGCTGCGGCTCGGTTTTAGCCTTGCAGAGAAGGTTCCCGGAGCAATTGAATAGCAACCAGGATTTTCTTGCTGCCGAAACTCTTGCGGCCGTTTAAGATCAAAGGCTTGTCTCCGGAGCGTGCGGCCGCAAGGGATAGCAAGGCGCCGGCCGCAAGCCTGCCGGAATCCCCGGCCGGAAGGGAATAGAATAGGCAAATAGCTTGCGGCCGGTCCTTGCGGCCCCGCATCTCCTACGGCCGATAATAGAATAAGGCCCATAGTATTTAAGGTTGAAAAAAGACTTTTAGCCCATCAAGTTCAACCTTTTAAGATCTCCTCGATCTGCAATATGCGGATTAACTATTAATTAATTAGTTGTATAAAAAAAATAAAAAATCTTTAAATCATGTAAATGATTTTACATAAAAAAAGTTACACATGAGAAGCTCAATTCAGAAAACCTTCACCTCCTGAAGCCTGGTCTATGAAATAAAAGTGAGAAGAAAGCGACCCGGTATATGCTAATGACGTGGCACGCATGTGACGTCACATGCGCGCCGGGTCAAGGAGCGGAGCGGAGGCCAGAGCAGAAGCAGGTAAGTGAGGGGGAGGTATTTCGGGGGGTTTAGGTTGAGGTGGGGGGTTTAGGTTGAGGAGGGGGAGGGTTAGAATGAGGAGGGAGGGTTAGAATGAGGAGGGGGAGTTAGAATGCGGAGGTGGGTTTAAAATGAGGAGAGAGGTTTAGGAGGGGGGGTTGAGGTTGAGGATAGGGGGTTGAGGTTGAGGATAGGGGGGGTTGAGGTTGAGGAGGGGGGTTGAGGAGGCGGTTGAGGATAGGGGGTTGAGGAAGGAGGATGAGGATGGGGAGGTTGAGGAGGAGGTTGAGGGGGTTTGAGGATGGGGGGGTTGAGGAGGGAGGTTGAGGAGGGGGTTGAGGAGGGGGTTGAGGATGGGGGGTTGAGGAGGGAGGATGAGGAGGGGGTTGAGGATGAGGAGGGAGGTTGAGGATCAGGAGGGGGGATGAGGAGGAGGTTGAGGATGAGGAGGGGGGTTGAGGATGAGGAGGAGGTTGAGGATGAGGAGGGAGGTTGAGGATGAGGAGGGAGGTTGAGGATGAGGAGGGAGGTTGAGGTTGAGGATTTTGCTTCAAAGTTCTTTATTTAAAAAAAAAAAAATTTCCCTTAAATTTCCTTCTTAAAATGAGGTGCGTGTTATACGCCGGTGCGTGTTATATGCCGATAAATACGGTATGTGGCTACACCACTGTAGTGTATATTAGCACCATGTTTTTTTTAGTTTTTTTTTATTTATTTATAGACGTCTTTACATGTGTAATATATATGTCCCAGCTCAGCTTCCCAGAATGCAGTGTAATAACTGTTTCTGAGCTGGAAGCAGGTTTTTTTAACTTGCTTTAGACATTCAAATGTGAGCACAGATGTACTATTTATTTACTATATGTATGTATCATTGCAGATTGGTAATACCCCACTAAGGTACATCCTATTATATTATTTTTTCACATATATATATATATAATTTTATTCATATGATTCTGAATAATACACTACCTTACCATTATTTTCACACTGTGATTGTGACACTCAGTCTGTATGTATTGTCAGTATGCTTATATCTTGTTGTCCGGCTAAGTATAGAGGGCAATATTTAGATATACAATTACCATCTTGCTCATGTTTTATACTAATTGTTTACAATTTGTAATAAACTAATATTTACATAAAATAAAATGTTTATTAGTATTTTTATTAGCACTCTAACCTTTTATTGAATGAAGGATATATCTAATTTTTGATTGTATAATGAACTCTATCTGTCTAAGTATGAGGCATTTTAAAGAGGATTGATTATAGCCCTGTGGCTTTATTTGCTATTACTTATTATTATTATTATATAAACATGTACATATCTGTGTTTTTAACTTCTGCATGTCTGGATATATATAGTATATAATCATTTTTAGACCACAGGCTAGTAGTATTGTTAAAATAGACTTGTGTTAGTCCTTTTTTAAGTGATTTGTTCTCTAGCAATTTTAAGAGCAGTTTTACTAGCACTTGTGTTTACATTTGCTCTTGTGCAGGGGAAGAGATACTGAGGAAGCTGCCAAGGTAGCGAAACACATGTATCCATCTACTATATATATATACACAATTCCAAAGCGGAGGATATATGTACTTTTTCTGCTTTTAAAACATTGCTTATTATCATTGATATGATACTGTAAAGGATTTCAATACGACCAATAAATACCATTTTAAGTTTTAATACATCTTTGTGGTCTATCTACTCATTGGAATAACCCACATCAAATGGGACAAGACTCTGGGGGAAAATAAAGAGGACCAGAGATCGAATTGATTGGTGTAACTTGTAAAAATATACCTCATAATATGTTGAGGTTGGTCCAGGTGAGAGCCCATTTTGAATACACATGTACATGTGGTTATTGAGATTTATTGGGTAACTGATATACACTATATAGAGCTGCACTTTCTCCTACCCTAACCTTTTTGGTGTTTCATGTTCATCTTTGACACTGAGTGAATGGTGTCAACATCAGAGAGCGGCACATTTTAAGTGTATGATCGTCCCTCCATATCAATTTGTGAATCTACCGGAGACTTGAACGAATACTGACACATAGCAGTGCCTGAGCGCCAGGCTATACACTGGGGTCTACCAATCCGGGTATCTACAATATCTTGGTTTCAACCTCAAATATCATGTTACCAGTGGCTTAGCTAGTGACTGGAGAGCTCCAGCGCAAAATAATCTACAAAGTAGGTGTCACTGCAGAATTACCATCATTAAAAAGAAATAAAAAGGAAAAACAAATAGAGATGGGTTGTCTGATTGCAACAGAGTGATCAGATCACTTTTCTAATAAATTACTTATCTGCCACTCTTCGCTACTAAATTAAAGGTATATGTAAGTTTCCCTGTGTTAGCCTCTCTCTATTCTAACACCTGCTGCTTATATCAGACACACACATTACATGGATTCTATACACATACATATTTATTTTATTTACAGATAAAACTTGTTTTCACACCATCAGAGCTGCTTACCTAGTCACAGTATACCTATCAATAGAAACACTGCATTCAAATACGTTTTTAACTCTTTACTTTCAAGCCAGCAGCAGCTCAATGCAGAGATCTACAGATCAGTGTCTGACTCCTCCTGTTTCCTTCTGCTGGGGGACTACACATCCCATGATTCCTTCCTGCACAAACTGCAATCACTAATTGTTACATTGTGTTAAAATATATTAGCTGTATGTGATTGGCACTGTTGACAACGCCATCATCACTCCGACCTCCCAGGCCCGTTGTCTTGGGGTGCTACTGGATCCTGCCCTGTCTTTTATTCCTTTTATTCCTCACATCCAATAAATAACAAAATCATGTCAGTTTCACCTAAAAAACATCTCCAAAATTTGTCATTATCTTACAGAAGACACAGCTAAAATTCTAATACACTCTCTCATCATATCTCGACTCAACTACTGCAATTCCCTCCTTGCTGACCTCCCCGTCTCTCTCCCCTCCAATCCATAATGAACGCCTCCGCTAGACTTATCTTCAATACCAAACGATCAGTGTCTGCAGCTCCACTCTGTCAAACACTCCACTGGTTTCCCGAATCAAATTTAAAATCATGACCCTAACATATAAAGCCCTCAACAACAGTGCACCCCCTTACATCTCTGCTCTTGTTTCAAAATACTCTCCCAACGCCCCCTTCGTTCTGCTAATGACCTTCTTCTTTCCTCCTCTCTCATCACCTTACTCCCGTCTTCAAGACTTTTCTTGTGCTGCTCCTACTATTTGGAACTCCTTCCACCGCTCCATTAGATTATCTCCCTGCCTCAAAACCTTAAAATAATTACTAAAAACACACCCGTTTTAAAAAATCTTATCACCTTCAGCCTTAACATGTATAACTGCACACTTCACAGCTTAATAACACGCACACCCACAATCTACAGTACAACACACAGACCCCTCCACTTTACTGAACCAATTGCTTTCACACTGCCATCTTGCATTTGTCACCCTCTTGTATCACACCTAAACCCTAAGAGTGTAAGTTTGTGAGTTTTCAATCTTGTGTCAGTGCCTTGGAAACCAGCTCTATGTACATTTGATTTTATGCTCAAAAACAGGGCCCCCCATTCTTTACAAGGTGTTAAATTTGTTTTTTTGACATGTACTCAACCCCTGTACAGCGCTACAGAATATGTTGGCGCAATATAAATAAAGATAATAATAATAATAATAATTGGCCAAAACAATTATTAATTGTATGCTACTTTTAGCAGGGATTCTAAGGGGTGGTAACTCACAAAAGCAACCACTGACGAATAAGAGATTTAGCAAACATCAGGGTGAGTTCGTTCATGTTTATTTTGGTATTTTTTTATACAAAAAAATGTTTGCATAAACTGCTGATTCTCTTAGATGCATTCATAGTCCAGGAAATTTATATATGCCTTTAAGAATAACTTGTAACCCCGGTCTGCTACTAATACCCATGGGCCCTATGCTCTAGTGGACCAGGGTGCACCAGCAGTAGCTGGGGATAAATAAGAGCCCTCATCCTGTCTTCAAAATAATGGAACACTGTGCTCATTTTTTTTCTGCAAGTTTTTAGAAAGCAAAATAAATAAATAGGCCCAACCTTTAAATTTGTAACTATTTAGGGCACAATTTTTTTCTATTCTCAACTGATTCTGCTGCTGTTTTTGCAAGAGAGTGTGTCCTTGTAAACAAATACAATTTCCATTTGTTGTTTAGTTGTGTCAGATTCTCTGTGACCCTATAGACTGAAGCTCGCCAGGCACATCTTGCATTGCAAAGATACTAGAGTGGGTTGCCAGTTCTTTCTCCAGTGCACCACAATTTTCCTATATGACCTGCCCATCTTGGGTGAACCGACATGGTATAGCTCACAGCGTCATTGAGGTACACAAGCACCTTCACCATGACAAGGTAGCGACGCAGAAGGGGACATTTCCATTAGTCCTGTTTGCCATTATGCAGATAGAAGGTTCTGCATTCAAATTCGACTCCTTCCTCGGCAAGTAGGTTGGCAGAAACCAAAATGTAATATTCCACCGCAGCATAATTGCATATAAAGGTTAATACATTTGAGGCTGTATTATTCTCTTTTTATATATATTCTAAAAATATGTAGTTTATGTCTAAGGGTAATTCTTCAAAAGAGTAAACAACTACACAATTCTGAGAATGAAACAACTTTTTACACTTGTTTTCGACGTTCAAACGTGAACACACGTTTACTTTATTTTAGAGAGAGAGAGAGAGATTTTAGTACTTAAAGTGTAACATAAAAAGCAATGGCCTGAGTTCATCTAGGTGAAGTGGAATTATATGCCATAAATACACACAGTGTCCTTCCACATAACTAATCCCCATTATGAAAAGGATTGATCATCTGCCATCACTCTATCAGTAGATGGAAATCAATGGAAAAAGACGTAGGCCGTACTTTGTTCCAAAACTGCATTTTTATTTTAACATTGAAATGTCAGACTATCCAGTAACTTATATTAGTTTTATAGGTTCTGGGATGTTTTTTTTTTTTATTGAAATTAAATTTATGTTTGAAAGGAATTTGGTGCAGATTATAGAAATCTCCATACTTATGTGGTATGCAACAAATTAATAACATCTTAATTTTAGCAGACTTTGCAGTCATTAAACAATACTTAAGCTTCAGGGCATAAGGAGGCAGGTACAGCGCAAGAAGTCACAGGGGAGAGAGAGGGGGAGAAGAGACACAGGGAAGGGAGAGGGGAGAAGATTCACAAGGGAGAGAGAGGGGGAGAAGAGACAAAAGGGAGGGAGAGGGGGAGAAGATACACAGGGGAGGGAGAGGGGGAAGAGACACAGGGGAAGGAGAGGGGGGAAGAGACAGGGGTGGGAAGAGGGGAGAGACACAGGGGCTGGAGGAGGTGAGAGACACAGGGGAGGGAGGGGGGGAGGAGAGACACAGGAGAGGGAGGGAGGGGAGAGACACATTGAATATTATCCCTTCAATTTTGACAGGCAAGTTACTAGTTTACTGATAAATATCAACATAAGCTGAAAATCTGGATAAGGAACAGAAACGTACCAATTACAAAATGAAAATGAATATTTATATATGCATGTCTGCAGATTATTGAGACTCTATGGACTGTAGCATGCCAGGCACACCTTCTGTCTGGTTGTGCTTATACATAAGGTTTTCATGGCAATGATACTAGAGTGGGTTGCCAGTTCCTTCGCCAGTCTGACCTCTCAGCTATGACCTAGGTACATGGTACAGTTCACAGAGGTACACAAGCCCCTTCACCACAACAAGGCTAGCTCTATTAGATTTGTTTTTAAAACACCATAACGCTGATATTTGTTTACCTCCTGCTGTAAAAAGAAGCAACCTTATCTGCTGAGGAGTTATACAGTATATATGAAAAGGTTTCATATAATTACTGCAGCTTCCTTGCAGAATCATGCTACAGTCATGGCAGAGTTACCCATTAGGCAAACTATGTAGCCACTATGAGGGGCGCCTGTTTTTTGGCTTAAAAAAAAAGAAAAAAAATACTTTTTTGGCTTAAAAACTAAATACTGAAGTTCACAGGCTAATCACCAGGTGCCGCCCCCGTAGAAGTAGTGTGTAACTGTAAAGTGCTCACTGTTCCCTCCCACCTTCATCCCATGCGTTTCCAGTCGATTGTACAGAGTGGGCGAAAGTGCACCAGTTGGACAGAAGCTGCATTAGTAAGTGTATATAATGCTTTTCCACTAAAATGTTTTTTTGTAAGGAAATGTTGGTAGAAAGTAGCTTCTCAGTAGCATTTATTTTTGGAGGTTATTTACTTGATTATAGGTATTTTGTGTGAATGGCTATTTATATGGTTTAGGTATTCCTGGGTTAATATTTATGTATTTACATGTACATTTATATATTGTTATGCTAATTTTAGGTGACCCTTGCTGAAAATTTACATCTGTTTAAATTATAGTTGATCCTGGTTAAATATTTATGTAAATTATAATTACTGGTGGCTCTAGCTGAATATACATACATTTGTATGTTTATAGGTGAAGCTGGTTAAATATATAGGTGTTTATATTATAATAATGGTAGATTCTGGGGGAATATATGTAAATGTATATGATTTAGGGAGCCCTGGCTGAATATATGTATAGAGCATACTAACAGGAGACCCTGTGGGGATTGATTACAGATTACCCTGATTAAAAAGGTCTGTGTTTATAATTATAAGTGAACGTGGCTAAATATGTATACATTCAAATGATTATAGGGGAACGTAACTGAATATGTATACATTTAATATAATAATTGTCAATTGAGGATGAATATTTATAATATAATGGTTCCTGCATTCTGTACCATATATGTCTATAGGAATATGTGTTTGTATGAGACACTGACTAAATATTTATATACTGTATTGCTATGATGATTCCAGATAGTTACATAGTTACATAGTAATTAAGGTTGAAAAAAGACTTTCAGTCCATCAAGTTCAACCTGTTAAGATCTCCTCTGATCTGCAATATGCGGATTAGTTATTAATTAAATTATTGATTAAATAATTATTAATAGTATAGTATTGGAGAATGAATAAAGAGTTAGTCCATCAAGTTCAACCTTTTTAGATCTCTATTGATCTTTTTAATTTGGACTATTTATTATTATTGTTAATTGTTAATTATTGTTAATTGATCCAGAGGAAGGCAAACATAAAAAAAAAACCCATTGAAACTTTGCCAATTGTCTCATAAGGGGAAAAAAAAGCAAAATTCCTTCCTGACCCCAGAAACTGGCGATCAAATTTCTCCCTGGATCAATATTCCTTGCTAGTTATCTAGGATAGCCTTGAATGCCCTCTTTATTCAGAAATATATCTAACCCCTTTTTGAAGTTGTCTATCGAATTCGCTGTCACCACCTCCTTTGGTAGAGAATTCCACAGTTTAACCACCCTAACTGTGAAGAACCCTTTTCTTTGTTTAAGGTGAAATCTTTTTTCCTCTAACCTCAACGGATGTCCTCTTGTCAGTTGAAAATCTCTTGCTACAAAAAGTTCACTTGACAAAGCCTTATATTGACCCTGGATGTATTTAAATAACGTAATCATATCTCCTCTTAGACGCCTTTTTTCTAGCGAAAATACGTTTAATTTTGCTAGTCTATCTTCATAACTTAGCCCCTCCATTCCCCTTATTAGTTTTGTAGCCCTTCTCTGTACTTTTTCCAGCTCTAAAATGTCTTTTTTGTGAGGTGGTGCCCAAAATTGTACTCCATATTCCAAATGAGGGCGTACTAGAGATTTGAACCTTTCTGAATATTTATACATTAATATGATTATAGGATAACATTACTGAATATGGGTACATATATAGTATTGCTGATTGCACAGGACTATGGCTGAATATGTGTATATTTGTGTTATAATTAGAAGTGGGCCTTTAGTGAATGCTGATATAATAGTAAGAGGCCTTGGTCCAATATGTTTAGATTGTATGAGTAAAAGTGATCCTGACTGAATATGATGACATTTATATATAGGGAACCCAGTGGCAGCTGGTGAAATGTTAAACTGTTACACACACAGAAAAGGTAAAAATGGGTGTGTGCACCCCTTGCACATGCAGTCACAGGGGCTCCTCCACTTCACTGCCTAGGGGCTCTAAAAACGTAGATCTGGAAATGGCTACAGTAAACATATTTGCAAAGGTATTTTTCAAGTTTGTTTATCCAAATATTTTGGTCAACAATTAGTTTACACCCATTACTGTTGGAACTGTACTGCAGCAAAGCAAAACTGTTAATTATGTAAAAAAAATAGTGTCAATTTGTGCAAACTTGAGGTTTTCACTGGTAAAAATGTATTACGTAGCCTATAAACATTAAGCTGGAAGAGAACAGAAATTTCATATTTTTACTGTCTGTGTTCGATCAATAAAGGGGCATCCAGATGTAGACTACCTCTGAGCTATACCAAATCCTCTCAAGGTATTTGATCTATGAATGTCACATTTCAATTCTCATTTCCCTTCTCTTGAGGTTTTTCATGCAATATGTTGAGTAGCTGTTCATTAAAATGAGATTTACTGTAGATATGGCACCACACAAATAGAAACAGATGCTAAGTCTCTGTAACCCATTGGTATAATCTGCTCAGTACAGTATTTCCAGTTGGTGTCTGAGCATCAGCCTGGTAATATTTGTTTGTCAATGGCATAGGTTGGTTACCTCTCTCAAGCTTCATATATAATAAAAACAAATTAAAAAGTTAACTGAAAAATATATCAAACCCCCCCAAAAAAGACTTAAAGAGCCATTCACCTCACTCTAAATGCTCTTCATGGTGTGAAAGAGCACCCAATTATATGTTAAAATTATATAATTAATAAATTACACTAATAACAGCTAACAAATCTAAAGTTTTAGTCTATTTACATAATGCTTACTGATTGTTGCATGAGTAAAAACAGACAACTGAGTGGAATGGTAAAAATAGTGATTGATAGCAGTTTTCCTCTGTACTCAGGTCTGCACTGAAAAGTTTACCCATAACTGACCTGTTTAGGTGATTCCATGCTCTGCACAGATATATTTGTTAAGGGTTAACCTTTTGTTTTGTTTGTTTTTTTGCTCACTACACCGAACTGTGGGTCTGGCAATGGGCAGTCAGTGACGCAAGTAAACACAGATTTAATTTATTTGATTTCTCAAATAAAAATGCACATATTTCATACATTTAAAAATGATTTCAACATGCTTTTAGGAGATCTTTAATGTAATGTGGTCCAAATTGTGCTGAATTAAGTGTCCCATTAAAATACTACTGTAGTGTAGTTTCACTCATTTATTTAAATGATTGATTTGCAATTGAACCAGTATTAAACAAAAAAATCAACGTTGTCTTTAAAATTTACATTTGAACTATTCAGTGGCTAACAGAGCTGATTATTTCCACCCCTAAATTTGTGTCCAGTGTGGTGGAGGATATAACCAGGAGGCTTCCCTACTTTTTTTCCTAATGAATATATGTTTTCCTGCAATGTCCATTGTATCTGTCCAGGAAGCTGTCCCGGTTTAAATCTGGTCTGCTTCTGTCCACCCACTATCGGGTGTCCAGGAGGTGGTCACACTGCCAACTTCTATCAATACAGCCTCCTGGGCAGATAAAGTGGCCAATACAAGGAAAAACTAGACTTAGCGTGCATTCAGAGCAGGTCCGTACCAGTTCTCCAAATGGTGGGTATTGAATTTATGAATACATTAACTCCCATTGTGGAATAGGTAAATCAGGTGCAGACTGTAACCTGTAATTAAAGAATGCTGACAGGGGTCAAAATGGTCCAAAATGTTACAAAGAGAGAAAGAATGAAAGAGAGAAAGAAAGAAAGAAAGAAAGAGAGAGAGAGAAAGAGAGAGAGCGAGAGAAAAAAAAAAGAGAAAGAAACAAAAAAGAAAGAAAGAAAATCAGTGTTTATTAGGTATACTTACAGACAGATATGTCACTTCTACCCTTTGACACAAGCAGCTAAATCTGGTAAAGAAAGGAAATGGAATAGGAAAAGAAGACATATGTCAGGTATACTTAATCTTACAGACAGATATACTACTGCTAATTTATGGCACATGCAGCTAAATAAGTAAGTAAGGAAGGAAGGAAGGAAAGAAAGAAAGACAATGTTTATCAGGTATACTTAATCTTACATACAGATATACTACTGCTAGTCTATGACACATGCAGCTAAATAAGGAAGGAAGGAAAGAAAGAAAGAAAAAGAAAGAAAAAAGAAAGATGGAAAGAAAGAAAGACAGAAAAAGAAATATGTTAGGTATACTTAAACTTATGACAGATACGCCACTGCTGCCCTTTGACACAAGCAGCTAAATTTAGAAAGGAAGAGAAAAGAAAATTAAAGAAAATGTGTATGTCGGGTGTACATAAACTTATGGACAGATATGAGAGAGAGAGAAAGGAAAGGAAACATGTATGCCAGGTATAGTTTAACTTATGCCACTGTATAATGTCGTTTCTGTGCACACAGTATGTCATAGCACAACATTGGCAACTTTTGCCAATCTTCTGCATTATGAACTTTGTTGCCCTAGGCCTGTGCCCTATTTTCCTAGTAAGTAATACACATACTATCAAAACATCTTTAGTCAATAGTGTGACCATTAGGAGCAGGGCAGCAGCTTCTCAATAATTACAATTTCAAATGACAACATTTTCATTTGGTTATATGACAAATTCCACAGTTTATAAAAGTAATTTCCCCCCGATTTTGTGTTTGCCTAGGATTTGCAAATCTATCAGCACTTTATCTGCTCGCAGTGTAACCTTGCTTTCTGCTCTGATCATGCTGACTTTGAAACAATCTGAAAATTCATGCAACAATTAACAAGGCTTAATCACTTACAAACCTCCCGAGAGACGTCTCAGCAATAAAATTGGCATATTAAAGACATGAAAAAATAATTGCAGGTGCAACTAAACATGATTAATGATCAGACAACAGCACAAACATGAAACGAATATTAAAACCATTTTGGAGTTTTGCAATAAGTAAGTAATTAACTTGTTGTTGTGTTTAGTTACAAGTTAACAGCCCATAGAGTATAGCGCGGCGTCTTGTTTACGGCCAGTGACAACACATATAATATGCTGTGCCTATAAACAACGCCGCTTGTTCCGGTATTTTTGGTAGGTATCTTTATACAAAAGTCAGATAGATGATTCCAATGAGAAAATGTACAGAAAATACATATTATTACCATGGAAATATATCATCAGGGAATTACCTATCTACAGAAATGTGTTCTCCACGCAAAAAGAGGAAACTATTAAACAATGTGGGATTATTATATATCAGTGGTGGGCACTTGCTATGCAGGCTCTGGATTAACAATACACATTCCATTAGATCTCTAAACCAGTAAATAATATCTAGTTGTACTCCTAGGTCCTCTTCTGGATCCCCACCTTGTCATGGTGAATGTGCTTGTGTACCTCAATGAAGCGGTGAGGTATACCGTGTAGAGTCACCCAAGATGTGCATGTCATAACAGAGAGGTCAGACAAAGCCCACTGGAGAAGGAACTGGCCATGAAATCCTTATGGATAAGCACAACCAGAGACAAGATGTGCCTGGGGTGCGGCAGTCCATTGGATCACGGAGAGTTGGAAACGACTTAATGACTAAACAACAAAGTTTTTTCCTTATCAAGCCCTATAAGATCACTAAAATTGTCCTTTTCAAGGGGGGAAATCCTTCCTGATCCCAAGTAATGAAATGCTGTTAAGGATAATATTTAAATTGCTTATGTCAAATGGACATCACAGTTGTGTAACTTATATGTTGACTGAATGACCAAACAACAACTCCTAAGTACTTCTCCTCATTATTTATACCACTATTATTAATTAACTAGTAACTTGCCCCTCATAAATGACATTACTATATAATATTTGCAATTGTCTGTTCTGTCTGTCTCAGTGCTGTCTCGCTCTGTGTGCCCTCTGTCACTCTTCCTCCCTCCCTTCCTTCCTCCCCTCTCTCTATCCCTCACTCTCCCCTCTCTCTATCCCTCCCTCCACTCTCCGTCCCCTCCCTATGCTCACCTGCCTCCCCCAATGCGCATGCTCGGACACAGCGTTACCGCGGTTGTGCGATTGCCCCAATTTAGTGCTAGTAGCTTGTTGAGTAAAGCCTGTGCAGAACGCATCACGCAGGCGTTACTCACAAGTTAGTTACTATTCGCAATTTTAACATTTACATTTGAGTAAAAAAAAGGTGTAAAGCATCATGAGGCCATTTTAAAGACTCCGAGCCCGCATATGAAAACCTTTATATTATTATTTCCATTTTGGTGTATTATTATATTAAAGCAGTATCACACAAAGAGGTGTTGCTCTTCTCTTTCCTTATTTCTAAAAGGTGTTATCACATTTCCTGCTCTATAATTACCTGTTGTATACACTACAGTTGCATTAAGTTCCCTTTTATTTATGAAGGGAAATAATATTTTACTAATATTTATTATAAGGTTCTGCATTTCATTAACTACAATTACAATATTTATTCAAACTACACATTGAGCTCTGTTTCTATACCTTGTTTGTTCCAACTTGAAGTTTTATTTATTACCTGTGTATTGTGTACAACTAGTATTTAAAGTATATTTAAGTTTCACTGTTTCCATGGGTTTAGGAGCCAAAGAAAATCTGGGGGTGAAAAATCTCATTGAAAAATCTGGGGGAGGATTTGTCCCTCTCCCCCCCCCCCCACCCCTACTTCCTACACCCATGCCCTTTCCATCTCACTAACCTCCAGAGCTGCTTACAAAGGCACCTGGTACCTACCAATGGAATCCCTGCATTCAGGTACGTTTTTTTAAAACCTCAACTAACCTTCGAGCCAACAGCAGCATCCACTGCAGCAATGTCTGAGCTCTTCCATGCAGGAGAAAACAAGACTACACGTCTCATGATGCTTTGCTGCACAGACAGGTTTCCCAATGATTGAAACAATATTATAGCTGCAGGTAAATGGCCAAAATGAATTATGAATTTTATGCTAATAAAATTAGATATTTTGGTATTTTTTCATGCAAAAAAAATGTTTTCATACACTACGGATTATCCTCTATCAGATGCATTCATATTCCATTAACTTAAATATTCCTTTAAACTGCATGTACATTTATAAAAAAAATCCCTCTCTATATCTTTATCATTACTATAACACTATTCAAATAGTTCCCTACCCAAATATTAACAAAACATTCTGGATCACTACTCTGTCATGGTGAAGGGGCTTGTGTACTTCAGTGAAGCTGTGAGCTATACCATGTAGGGTCACCCAAGATGGACAGGTCATAGCAGAGAGGTCAGACAAATCAAAGTCAACTGAAGAAGGAACTGGCACCCACTCCAGTATCTTTGCCGAGAATACCATATGGACAAGCACAACCAGACACAAGATGTGCCTGGCATGCTGCGGTACATAGGATCATAAAGAGTCAGACATGACTGAACGACTTAACAACATCAACAGGTTGCCATCATTGCCAGGATTTTCTACTGAAGAAGCAAATGGGCTGCTAACTATTTAATATAAAAAAATGAATTTGGAAAAACTAAATTTTCCATTGTACTTTAGTGAATTTATCCCACTTTCTAAATGCTAAAGACCAAGACTGAACACGATTTTATATATATATATATATATATATATATATATATATATATATATATATATATATATATGCAGTTTTCATTTACACACAAAATGTGATTTAGAAAATGCTAATTAAATCTTCTCAAGAAAATAAACATGATGAAATTGAAGCAATCTGAAGCATTTTCGGTATAATTAAAATAATTTCAAGCGCACTCTCTATCCCCGCTCTTTAATGTATCTGTGATGTACCTTATGTTGAGCAGATGTGATATTCATAATTCATAGATATTTTTTTAAGATTTTACATTTTATACAATTTTTTCCTGTGAAGGAAACTGTTGCAAGTCCTCGAGGGGCTGGAAAAAAAAACGCTGAATGTGGTAAAATCAAGACATGCTATTTGTGCACAGTTAGTGCACAATTTGCAGGCAGAGACCCCTAATCATGTCCTATTTGTTCATAGGCAGAGATAAATGAGCCCAATACACAGATAAGCCAGAATCCCTTCTATACATGGATGCACCGCACAGGTTTGCATTATATGCACCATTGCTTTGCTTTGTGTATTGTGCAGTTGATAGCAGAAAACTGCTCTCTTTTCGCTGCATAATATTGGATGACCACTGTATATACCAATCCAACAACATGTAAACCATGAGCATAAAGCATTTTTAGACAGTCAGATACTATTTACAGGCACAGTTAAATCAGCACAACTTGGAAAACCCACCTCTAACATACTCATAGAAACATGTTGAAATACTTTTTGGATTTTTGATATAGGTTTATTTTTTATAGAAGCAATCCTACAAGAAGTGTATGTTTACATGAGCACTGGCAAGTCCCCTAGGCAGACTGACAGCAAGAGCTCCGTGCTGCTCAGAGCAGACACAGAGAGTGATTTTACCCTTCTCAAATACATGTGTGCAGAGAAATGGCTGCTTCAAACTGCTAAATATGTGTTTTGTGGGTTAACCAGAAGCAGAATGCATTCCTGAACCCAAGAAAAAGCCATAAATCTATGTGTGCAGCATTTTCTACCGCTCGCTATCAGCATATGTTGATAATCATGGGGCAGTCAGGAGTCTGTCTGTAAGCAGACCAAAGATCTTACATTTTCCGGCTATTATTAGTGTCATTTAAAAAAGGCAATAGATCATTTTAACATAGAATTTTGTGCCCCCTCACACCAGGGAGAACACTTATGGTGAGGTAACTATCCTTTTAAGTCTCCACTCGCCTGAATCTGATCTGCTGAAAGCAAAATGGCAGTTTCCATAGCAGCATGATTGTATATATTTATAGTAATATATTGTAGGCTGCATTATTGTGTCTTACATTCTAGATACAAGTTATGTATTTTTACATTACAAAATGTGACCCAGTAGTCCTTTAAAGGGGATACATTTGGTGGTTGTAGAAAACAAAAAAGGGGAAGTATGGTGTTGATACTGTTGTGTCGTCCTGTCATGTCTGGCTCTCCCTGACCCTATGAACAGCAGCATGCCAAGCACAATACCTATGTCTCTGGTTGTGCTTATCCATAAGGTTTTCTAAGCAAAGATACTGAACTAGGTTGCCATTTCTTTCTGCAGTGGACTGTGATTAGTCTGACCTCTATGTTATGACCTGCCCATCTTGGGTGACATAGTTTACCTTAAGGCTTTATGACAAAGGATTTGCTCTTACAATCCATAGCCTTTTCAAACATGGCTTCCTTTAAGCACATGTTTCGCTGTATGACATTTTTTTTTTGCAAAGCTCTGGACGAATTATACACATATATAAACACACACATCCACACCCCCTTCTGGATCTCTACCTTTAAGTGGCAAAGGTGCTTGTGTACCTTTATGAACCTGTATGCTAAACCTTGTCGGGTCACCCAAGACGGGCAGGTCATAGCAGAGAGGTCAGACAAATCTCAATCCACTAGAGAAGGAACTGGCAACCCACTGCAGCATTCTTTGCCAAGAAAACCTTAAGGATAAGCACAACTGTGGTGCTGTGGTTCATAGTAGGGTCACAGAGAGTGTATATATATATATATATATATATATATATATATATATATATATATATATATATATATATATATATATATATATATATATATATATACACACACAAAGATTTGTATATGTATATTAATAATATATATTACACATATACAATATACATACATATATACACACATATATACACCCACACACCAGGATCCTTAGGTCAACTTTGGCAAAAAACTACAAGTGAATTTGGCTGCAGAGTGCAGAATATTTCCAAAGTCCACAGTTATATCCTTTGCATTATATTTATTTTTCTTTTAATAGTCGTGTTCTCATTCTGTCTATTAATTACACGTGTGGTTAGATGTTACAATGTTACTTTAACCGGACATATAATAAATAGAGCATAAAGATGAAGATTTGCGATAAGAGATGGTAAAATGGAAAAAAAAGATCTATCCACAGTGTGTGATGGAACAAGACAAATGGGACAGAGAGATGGTTCTGTAACATTCAAATGACGCGATCCGGCTATTGCAGAGTATGATACATTATATACTTTAATTTCCTTTACTGATAGGAAGATGTGGCGGCTTCATTTTATCAGAAATGACTTTCTAGATAACCTAATCCAGCTACATCCTGATTCCTACTCTGGCTGCCTCATAACTTTGAGTTTCATGGATGATTAATATCTCAGAGCTTCATCAAAAAGTCTTTGGAAAAGTATATTTTTTTGTTCATAAAATAGTGAATTAGATTTAAAGCAGCAAAACCATCTCACTTCTATTAATAGCATAGAATATGGGAAACAGACAGAAAAAAACTATTGTGCTGAATTCTTTTAATATATGTGGATACAATGCATGTTGTCTAGAAATGTGTGATAGTAACTATTCAAAGGAAGGTTACTAAAGAGGTGCCTGTTCTAAATAAGGAAATATTTCTTTTAAAATATCAAATAAACTGTTTTTGAAATTGAAGACCTATATAAATAAATTACTAAATGCAATTTCTCATTTAGCATTAAAAAATGTATGACTAATTTAGAAATAGAACTGCAAAATATACATAAAATGCATCTGTTTAATAATAAGAACCAAAGTAATCATATAATAAAAATAAACTCTTTTACAAGAAATGTTCAACTTATTCAAATTTTTAACAAGAAGTCATCCAATGAGGTTCAAAGAAGAAAGATTCCATCTTTAAAAAAAAGTGTTCTTCATAGTAAGGGTGGTTCGATTGTGGAACTCTCTACCAAAGCAGGTTGCCAGCAGATTCAACAGATAACTTTTAAAAGTTGGTGGATATTTTTTTGGAAAAAAAGGGAAAAAACGTTTTGTTTTTTTTATAACTAGAGAAGGTGGGGTATTGATCCGGGTAATTTGATTGCCACTATTCATTCCCCTAACCAGACAGTTTGCTGTATTTTAATTGGGTTGCTCTGTTTACCTTCCTCTGGATCAATTAACAATTACAAGGATCAGAAGAGATCTAAAAAGGTTGATGGATTTAAAGTCCTTTTAGACCTCAATTACCATGTTACTATGTGTAAATAACTTGACAGGAAAACAGCCAAAATGTTTTTAGAATGTATAAAAGTAATAAAAACAGTAATTTATTACATTTTATATGCACGCATGCAACAGTGGATGCTGACAATTTAGATTATTTCTGAAATGATAGAAGGCATAGAAAGCTGCCATTGCTTTCAACAGGACTAATGAAAAGATTTTTTCGAGCTCACACCCTCCTGACAGTAGAATGCAGCTCACTTATGGAAATAGAACCAAACATGGGACAACAGAATGGTTCAAGATCGGGAAAGGAGTGCAGCAAGGTTGTATATTGTGACCTTATTTATTCAGCTTATATGCAGAGTACATCATGTGTAAAGCTGTATAAATCCAAAGCTGGAATTAATATTGTTGGAAGAAATATTAACAACCTCAGATATGCAGATGATACTACTGTTAAGCTGCAAGTGGGAAGGAAGTAAAGGACCTATTGATGAGGGTGAAAGAAGAGAGTGCAAAAGCTGGCCTAGTGCTCAATGTTAAAAAGTCGAAGATCATGGCAAACCACAATCTCAGTTCCTGGCAAATAGACAGGGAAGAAGTGGAGGCAGGCCACCATAATGATTCATTTAAATGGACACTGTAGTAGTAAACAAGTCACAGTTCTTTAAAAGTATACTTTGAGCCAAGAGCATTGAAAATATTTCAGGTAAATTATACCATGATATTCATATCACATACTCGGACATAGAAGAATTGGCAGAATTTTTTTCACAAAATACCACAACATCAACATTGTTTTTCTGTAACAAACCCCCCACACACATTTCAACCCACCACCTGGTTGTAACACCAAACTGAACAGTTATATAGAAATCTTTCACCTGACAACTGCATCCATTGTAACAACACAATATAAAAGAGATTTACACAATCTCACTCCATCAGACAACACCAACTTCAAGAAACTGAATCAGGACCCTACAGAAAAATATGCTCTTCAACTTAAGAAAATCCTCAAAACATTCCCTAAAAATATACATCAAGAATTAGAACAACTCATCCCGCCAATCCTACAACTGGGACTTTCTACCTACTGCCAAAAATCCATAAACCAGGCAACCCAGGGAGACCAGTTGTTACAGGTAAGGACACACTGACTGAACAGATATCTGGATTTGTTGAAAACATCCTTAAACCACTAGTGAGTGATACCAGTAGCTATATACAAGACACCACTGACTTTCTCAAAAAACTCAGTCAAGTTAAAGACTTACCTGCTAACATACTACTTGTTATCATGGATGTAGAGTCTCTTTACACCAACATCTCACACAAAAATGGCATTGAAGCATGCTTTAAGTTTCTTTTAACACACGAGCAAAACCATAAATATGGCCCTGATATTATTGTTAAACCAATATATTATATCCTTACCCACAACTATTTTACTTTTAACAAATATACCTACCTACAGATGATGGGGACTGCCATGGGTACCAAAATGGCTCCACAATACGCCAATCTATTTATGGCCAACACTGGAAGAAACATTCTTATCTGTATCCATTTACAAACCATACAGATACTACCGTTACATAGATGATCTGTTCATCATATGGACAGAGGGAGAAAGCAAATCAAAGACTTTCACAGTTCATTAAACACCATTCATCTAAAAAAAAACTTAAAATTGATTTCTCTACAGAGCAGGTAAACTTTCTAGACACTACTATATCCATCACCAATGGCACTCTCCACTCATCTGTATATAGGAAATCCACAGACAGATGTAGTTACATACACAGCTCCAGTTTCCATCCCTCCCACACCAAACAAGCCATCATCCATAGTCAAGCTATTAGATACCATCAGATTTGCTCAAACACCGGAGACAGAGATAACAATTTAAAAACAGTCTGAAACTTTCAAACAAAAGGGTTACAAACCCTGTATTATTACCCAGAAAATAACCACTGCCATCCAAATAACCCCTGAACACCTGTTAAAATACAAAACAAAAGACACTACTTGTATACCACTAGTGACCACATGCTACCAAATTTTAGAGAAAATAAAGAAAATAATCAAAAATGTACAACCATTACTTACTGAATATGTCCAATTAAACATATATTCCCCCAACATCCCATCCTTGCATTTAAACAACCACAAAAGCTGAAAGAAAAACTTGTCAGCAGCAAATTGGCCAATGAACAACTGAATATAAAAAATGGAACTAAACCTTGTAACAAACGTGCCTGTAAGTTATGCCAACACATTTGTAATGATGACACGGCCACACCTAACAACAAGACCTATAACATCAAAGCATTGTATACATGCACATCCTCCAATGTGGTTTATATAATACAATGTACTTTATGTGACACAGGCTGTTACATTGGAGAAACAAGCCAAAAAACACACTTAACAATGAATTTACACAGACTTTTAATAAGAAAGCATAATTAAGACAGTTATTGTTACCCCAGTTAGACACCATTTTAGCCAGAATGATCACTTCATAAAAATAAAAAAAATACTTGCAATAAAGATGATCACATTCTTCAACACTAAAAATAAAGAACTTAATATGGGCTTGGGTTTTCTAACACATTATCACAATTTCATGTGGATTTTTCTTATTATACCATAACAGACTTCACACTCGTAGTGAGATTTTTGTCCATCAGGAAATATATCACTGTGGACTATAGTTCTCTGTTTTTTCGTGTATATATTGATGTATATGTGAATATAGTATGTTTATATATGTTTCCTATACTATGTTGTTTTTATTCTCCCTATATGTATTTACCTGTTGATGTCAGATGCTGTCCCTACTCTCTCTTCATCTGCTGTTTTTATTCAAACTGAGAGTTCCATCTCATGTCAGTGTTGCTTCAGACTTGTTAAAGAGAGGTTAAACCTCTTGAAAGCTTGTCAATATAAATAAGGCTTTTGTCCGGTATCATAGAATATTGCAATACTCATTATTAATATATATATATATATATATATATATATATATATATTAATTAATAATTAATAAATTACTATATATATACCTACTCAAAATATCTACTACCCAAGAAAAGTCTGACTTATGGTACCCCAGCTTGTAAATACATGGACTGGGAATTGAACCGTTTCAAATCAGCCTGTCAGTGACCTCTCTCAAGTAGCATGTTGCAGAATGTTGCCATTTACTGGTCACGTAGCCTTTGTGGTCACATTTGCATGTCCCTGCCAAGGTTCCAAAAATGCAGTGTAATAACTGTATTTCTCGGAATTCTGGGCATGAAACTATTTTTTTTTTCACTTGTTTTTGACATTCAAATGTTAACACAAATGTACTATTTATTTAATTTAATATAGATATATATATATATATATAAATATATATATATAAATATAAATATATATATATATATATATATATATATATATATATATAATTTTTTCTCTATTGCACTGTTTATGTCCTATGTAACCCTCCTTTCCCTTCTTTCCTGAGACTGAAGGTCGGGGTCTGAAACACAATACAGCTTGATAAAGAAGTGGTTAAAAGCAAAGCACCAAGAAATGACTTAGGGGACAGCTGGAAGTATTGTCCTTCTGGGCAGGCGAGATAGTAGGACCAAAGGCTGTTAAATACTCTCCTGGTGCAGACAGCGTCTTTGGATTTATGAAGTTGTGCTGTAATGTTTTGCTTCTCTTCACCAGAAGTAATTGTAACTCTTCTATTACTTACACTGTAGCTCATGAGAGGAACAGAACTCTCCTGTGAAAACATTTATTTTCACACTGGCAGGAAAACAAAGCCATTGCAAACACACAAGGACTAGATGTAACGGTTACTGCATCCTCTAGAAAATCTAGCTTTAGGGCTGATATTTTAAGTGTCAATTAATGACCGCCACCTCCTACTGTGACGTTGATGGGGGAACTTTTGTGAGGGGCCCACTCTAGAGGGGGGGCCTCATGCTGGTAGACATTTACGTTTTTTTGTGCTGAAATCAAAGTAAGAAGAAACAGAGCTCCTATAAACAGCCTGCCTTGTTTTTATGTGTAAGATATGTTTGTCCATTGCCAAATACTCTTATTTAATTATGAAAACCAATTAAGATATGTAACCACTGAATGGACAACATAATGTCTGGGTATGGGAAAAATTAGTGGGTGTTGGGTTGTGTGGGCTCTGGCTTATTTCAAATGTGTTCCCACCATGTCTGATTGTACCCTGTATTTCAGCCAGATTGGGCATTGTAGTCTATCATATAGCTTCTCACAAAGCCAATATTTTACACATAGCACATAGTAATTAATGTATTAAAAAGACTTTTAGTCCATCAAGTTCAACCTTTATAGATCTTCCCTGATCCTTGTATTATGTTAATTGTTAATTGATCCAGCTGAAGGCAAACAAAAACCCATTGAGACATTGCCAACTGTTTCATTAGCAAACAATATTCCTTCTTGATCACAAAACTGGCAATCAGATTATTACCTGATCAGTACCCTACATATTCTAGTCAGCTGATACCATATTGTATTCCATTTTTATTCAATATTATATCCAACCCATTTTTTTAATCTAATGTCACAATCTGTCAACACAGATCTCTTTTCTTTTTTTAAGGTTTAAATAGCTTTTCCTCTAATCTCAAGGTTGTGATCTCTTGTCAAGTGTATACTACTTGGTACGAATTTTCACCTGAAACGAACCTTATACTGACCCTGGATGTATTTATAGAAGACAATCATATCACCCCCTTCTGGATCGCTACCTTGTGGTGGTGAAGGAGCTTGTGTACATCTATGATGTTGTGAGATATACCATGTAGGGTCACCCAAGATGGGCAGGTCATTGCAGGAAGGTTAGACAAATTGTGGTCTACTGGAGAAGGAAATGGCAACCGACTCCAGTATCTTTGCCATGAAAACCTTATGGATAAGCATGACCAGGACAAAATAATAGATGTGCTTGGCCTTATGGATCACGGCATGACTGAACAGCTTAACAACAACAATCATATCACCGCCAAGGCCCCTTTGTTTCTAGAGAAAAACAACTCATTTGGTCAGCCTCTCTTCATAACTTAATCCCTTTATTGCCTTTATTAATTTTGTTACCCCTCTATGTACCCTTCTGTCATGCACAGGGCCTGACTAGACTGTTTTACACTATGGCCTGGGCTGGGACTGGCAAGAAGTTACCCTGCTTATTGTTATTGTTATGTATTTTTACTTCTGGTATGTATTTCTATTATGTTACAGTGTGGTTATCTGGTGATGACTCACCCAGCCCTACCTAAATAAACAAACACAGGGGGTCTTGGGCATATAAACCAGATAGTCTGAGTGTTTACAGCAAATGGTTATCGTTAATCGTTTAAGGGTCTGAGCTCATCAGATGTACAGGGTTTCCCAGTAAGCAGAGGGGCAGCCTATTGTTAATTAGTCCCTCTTCTATGCACCTAAGGATGGGACTTACTGTGATTGGCCAGCCTATGTGCCAGAAAATTGTATAAAATGTGACAATTAATAAAGGTATGACAGTTGTGTCTGGACTTACATAAACAAGGTGTAAGTGCCATTTAGTGAACTAATCCTAATTTTAAGAGATTATATGGTGTTCCTGATATCCTGGGCTTTGGAAACAAGCTCCTGGGCGTGGTACCTGTGTTTGGTCCATCTTCTGCTATCAGAGGTGTAAAAGGACCACACAATTCTGCTGGATAGGTTTGAACCAGGTTCTTACCAAGTCCAATTGAAGTAGCAGATTGTGACACCTATTCCTAAAATGTCCTGTTTTGAAGATGTGCCTAAAACTGCACTCCATATTCAAAGTGACCCTAGAGGCATCCATATGCTTAGGTAAATAAAGGTGCCTCCACCTGGGCATGATGCATAGATTAAATTCCAGTGATTTAACAAATATCCCTGCCCTCTTCCTCCTCCCTCCTTTCACACTGATAGATAAGATAAACACACCACCCCAGACTCAAAGCTAGGAATAAGTACTTAAAGGACCGCGTTAGTTTCTTATAAAGGGGTCTGTAAAGAATGATTAGATAAGGCTCAATAAGAATAACAACTTTATTATACTTTTACTTTGCATTTAAACAATTACTTTGTATTGTTCAATGATTCTCCGGGTTATATAATATCCGGATCTCTCCACACCCAAATGAAATATTGTGGCTGGAGTTGAGCCGCCAGAGGAATGTGCCAATTAAAAGACACTTTCTGAGACACACATTAGTAGCAGAGTAACCTGCACTGATCCCCTCTGGATCGCTACTGTCATGGTGAAGGGTCTTCTTTAAGAGGGACCTACTCTACAAGACGGGCTTCTGCTAGTAGTCACAGCCTCAATGAAGTTGTGAGCTATACCATGTAGGGTCACCCAAAAGAGGTCAGAGAAATCTTGGTCCACCGGACAAGGAATTGGCAACCTACTCAAGTATCTTTGCCAAGAAAACCTTATGGATAAGCAAAGCCAGAGACATTAGCACCTGACATGCTCTGGTCCATAGGGTTACGGAGAGTCGGACAAGCCAGACACAATATTTCAGGGGGTGAAATGACCTAGAGCTTATATAGGCTGGGAGCATAATTGAAAAATAGTAATTTATAGTTTAAATGGAAGCTAAAAGTTTAATAAAAATTTTTTTTCCTATCAAGCCCTACCAAGATATTATAAGACCACTAAAAATGTCCTTTAATATTAATTTCTCCTATTATAAGGAGCTGTCTCTAAGGTAAAGTTGTTCTGTTCACAAGCGTACCCTGTGCCGGTTCCCATGTCTACATCCTTAGTATCTATGAGGACTGCAGACTGAGTTTATCTGTTCTGAAGCTTATCGATATGTGCAGACACTGAGCACCAGGAAAAGGTTAAAACTCCCAGCTGACGTCTGAGCACTGCAAATGTCACTTCTCAAACCTGACAACACAACATATTATCACTTGCCCTTTCTCATTTTTATCTGCAGAGCATTGTCAAGCTCGTTTGCTTCCTCCATGAAACGTTCTGCCACATTTAGGTAAATAGGATCTGATTAATCAGATTTGCCACACCTCATTTTACTGTGATCCCCGTTGAAATGTATCTTGACTTTCACTAATGGATGATCGTCTTGATAACAGCAGACATTTTAATCACGGTGTGCTGATGATAGATGACTTGTCTATTTAATTGAATTGTTATTTGACAGCATATTGTCTTTGGGGTGTGCGTGTTTTGGTTCCAGAAGAGGAAGACATGCTGTAGGGCACTGCTCAAATCATCTGTTTGTTTTTGATGCTGTCACTGGATTATTATGCACAAACAACTGACATTTAATTGTCTAATTCCTGATTGGGAGGCCACCGCAGGGGTTACATTGCTAATTCTCAAGCGGTCCCATCTCATGACCTGGTCAGAGGCTCAAAATTAAGGAACCTTTACTTCTTAAAATGGCATAGCAGAGCTTGCAGATATAGTATAAACTAAATAACAAATACTTATTAATTGAATGCTCTTAGAAAATGCAATTTCTTACAGTAAATCTAAACTGAAGTTTGCCATTTTGAGCTGTCAGGCAGCCTTACCGATCCACTCACAAACATAGATTGACATACTGTTAATGAGAGATCACTGCAATTAATTACTGATAAAGGTACTACTCTTAAAGTTATATGCAATTGAGCTGGGTTATTAATGCATCTGATAGAGGACAATTTATAGTGTCTGAAAAAAAAAATGTGCATGAAGAAATTCCAAAGTAAACAGTTAAACGTTAGCCTGAAGTTTGCTGAATTTCTTTCTTTTGCAAACTGTTTTTCTCAATGTTGACACCCCCTGAAATTCCCGGGAATAATTAGCATAACTTATACAATGTTTCTTTTTTGCCTGGGGATTTTGCAGACATGCTCAGTTAGCACCTGTAGTCTGCCCTACTGTGGCAAGTCACATGATTTACAACTCTTTCCTTTCCTTTAGCCAATCAGCATGCGTATGTGCTGCATATTGGATCTCTCATTAAATATTAGATATTCAATATGCAAATCTCAGTTGCTGGGGGTGTCTACATCACACCAAGCACATTTTTTTCTTTTCTCCAAAAAATGTTTACATTTTTCATGTAAGCATTTTTTGCTAGGTGGGTTATAATGCATTCTACAGGATGCATTCATAACCTACGTCACTTTCATATACCTATAAGGCATTGAGTCTGTTGTCTTCGATACAGTCACCTGCACTTTTAGCATGTCTCTTTCTCTGCAGGTGACTGTGCTGAAAATAATGTATCCGGGACATTTGTTGTTTTTTAGTCACTGAGTCATGTCCGACGCTCTGTGACCCTATGAACTGCAGCAGGCCAGGCCCAATTGGTATGTCTCTGGTTGTGCTTTTCCATAAGGCTTCCTCAGCAAGTATACTGGAGTAGGTTGCCAGTTTCTTCTCTAGTCGACCGCAATTTGTTGGACCATCTTAGTTGACCATATATGGTCACATGTTCATTGAGGTACACAAGCCCCTTCATGACAAGGTAGCGATCACTGGCTATGATACTGGAAATTATACTGCAATGGGTTGCCAGTTCCTTCTTCAGTCGACGGCGATTTGCGGACCGTCTTGGTTGACCCTACATGGTTTAGCTCACCACTTCATTGAGGTACACAAGCATCTTCACCATGACATGGAAGCGATCCAGAAGGAGATCAGGGACTTACCACTAAATAATTGCAATGATCTTTCATTAACAAAATATATGAATATCAATTTGTTGGTGGAATAGAAAGGCCGACTGACCGCTCAATCTTCAATATAAAGTTTAGATGAGGAAAATTAAATTTCTTAATAACATTTAATTGATAAAGTACTAGTTATTACCTACAATTTTAAATTGTATTATATTCGGAAACTCTGCTCTGTCACTTTAACAACTCCAGTTTAGGGAATTTTGGGAGTAATTTGTATAGTTTTATTTAATTATGTAGAACAAAGGGCAATGGGTCATTGTATCAAGCAGATGTCAGATATTTAATGTTCTGCTCTTTATAGCTTTAATTTAATATAACAAAAATCTGCCAAGTTTAATTTATCTGGCAAGTTTATTGGCCGATACACTCACATGGGGACATCGCTGGCCACAAATTAAAGGCATATCTAAATTTCCAGGATTATAAAGATATTTGATAGAAGAGAATCAATAGTGTATGAAAAAAAAATTGCATGCCAAAATTAACGTTAACAATCATTGTGATGTTTGCTAAATCTCATGAGTTTGCAAGCAGCAGCTTTTGGGAGTTACCATCCCTGGATATTTCTGCTAAAATTAGCATAAAATTCATTATTTTATGTTGGCCAATCACAGGCACATACAACAATGAAATTAGAGGTGCTCAATCTGAGAACGGACAATACCTAACGTAGGTTTGTCCTATAGGCCTGGTTACCTACTCAGAGAGCAGCCTCTTTTAGCTCACTCGTGCCCTTCACATGAAGAAATATCCTGTAGTATATCAGTCTGGTCTCACTCAGAAGAGTGACTCAGCCCCGAAATACCAGGCAATTCTACCCCGAACAGGAGAAACACCAAAGCCAGACTCGATTCGGTCTCTGTGTGCCTAGTCAGTGAGGTGCAGCTTTACAATCATAGACAGCTATTCATTTTAATATATTGTAACAATCAGTGATGGCAGTTTGTGCAGGAACGAATCATGGGTTGCATAATCCCCCTGTAGAAGGAAGCAGGAGGAGCCAGGCATTGATATATAGATCTCTGCATTGAGCTGCGGCTGCCTTGAAGGTTAGTGAAGTGTTGAAATCCATATCAAAATGCAATGTTTCTATTGGTAAGTACACTGTACCTCTGTAAGCAGCTTTGGGGGTGTGGAAAACAAGTTTTGTTTTTAAATAAAATAAATCTGTATGTGAATAGAATGGATCCACGTAATGTGTGTGTGTGATATAAGCAGCAGGTGTTAGATAAGGGAAAGGTAAAAACAAAGAAACTTAGATATACCTTTAAATACTAAGCGAAGAAGAACAGATATGCTTGTGTTATAATGAATCAAATGGACAATGGCTCAGTCCTACCCACAGACTGAAGTCCCTCTACTCTAATGAACTTGTACTCTACAATAATTAGTTTATAGGTCAGCATCTTCCGACAAACCACAAAAAAATGTGACAAGGAGCCTGGATCTATCCCTTACTGGAAGGAAAATTGAGTAAAAGACTCATTACGGCTGCTCACGTTATAAAACCTCAAAGGCTTTAAATTAAGGGCAGGTTTTTCTGCTGACAAGGAAGCTCTGTTCTTCTGCTGCACCGGAGTCAGTAGATCCCAGGTCAGTAATAAATGAGGCATCATTCCTCAGAACACCAGTGATGGATGAGCAAGCTGTGAATACTCCAGGGGTACAAGATAAACCTTAAACTATCATGTGAACCAGACATGCTTACAACAGTGTTCAATACATAAACCACAATACAGGACCCCAGAGCCACAACACGGAGAGCCAGCAAGAGAAACTCAAAGGAGAAGGAATCAAGATGACTTGGACACTGAAGTCCTTTACTTAATATATACTTTTTTGAAGAACAATACTTGAAAATAATCAAAATTAAATAAAAAAATACAAAAATGTATAAATACAAAATTGAGCGAATTAATGAAAAAAAAAAGGCTGATTTAGGAACCATAGAGTTCTGAAAGCTCACTTTATATTTTTTAAAATGTATATCTAAATTTCATGGATTATGATACATCTGAGAGAGGAGAATCAGTAGTGTAAGATTTTTTTTTTTTTTTTTTTCATGAATAAATACCAAAAACAAACACATAAACTCACCCTGATGTTTGCTAAACTGGCAACCCACTCCTGTATCCATGTCATTAAAAATACACAAGATGTGCCTGGCGTGCTGAGGTCTATTGGATCACGGACAGTCAGACATGACTGAACAACTAAACAACAAATATTTTACTGTGGGTAGCTGCTTCCTTGTTTGAGTTGCTTGATTGAGCTGATTTTTAAAATGGGAAGGACTTTATAGACTTCCTATGACAACACTGGCAAATAGGATTGCAAATTTTAAAGCAGCTAAATGACCAATGTGTTCAATTTTATTCCTATATTTTCTTTTGAAGAAGTCAACTTTAAAATAAGAAACGTGTTTCTGGAATGTACAATATAATAACAGAGCCCCCTGTTAATTTCCTTTTATATACAATCATGTTGCAGCAGAGTCATCATTTTAGTTTCTTTTGATTAACTCGCTGTCAGTAGGAATAATGGGATTCTCATTAGTATATAAGCACACTTTCATCTAAGAAAGTAAAATAGACCAAATAAGGTCATAAGAGAAAAAGGAAACACTGAGTAAGGAACAATTTTACATAAAAATTTTAAGGTTGTGGTTAGTTATTTATATATGTATTTTGCTTTCTAAAAACATTTGCCCATTATCACAGTGTTTAGTTATTCCAGTAATGACCATTGTTGTCCTTTAAATGTTTCTTTCCATGTAAGCAATTAAATAAAATGGTAGCTACCACTGTAGAATAATTAAATATAATAATTAATAAATTAAAGGTTGCTTCTGTTATGTGAAGATTTGGCCAACACAGGAGCTTAGGTATACAATTTGTCCATTTGGAGAGGTCATATTGTACCAAATCCTATGCAAGATAAAATCTATTCTTCTGTAAAAAAGACTAAACAATCGATATATTTTAATATAAAGCACAAACAGAGGACATGATAGTTCTCAGGGGTAATGCTACCGGTAGCGCTTCGGGGGACCAGTGTTGTGTATTTTTTTGTTGTTGCACTTTATATTTTTCTGTAGTGTAGAGGCCCCCCACACTGGCCCAATCTGCCACCCCCCTCCCCCCAGTCCCCTGGGGAAGGTAGCAGGGAGGTAGCTTTGTTCCTATTTAAAAAAGATAATTTCTACTGAAGGTGTAAGATGAGGCAGATTGGAGAATTTCAGCACACTGGGGATGTGTATCAGGGAAGAGGTGAGAGAACAAGGGCTGTAAAGTACAAGGGGGGTTCTGTGAGGAGTGTACAAAGAAGATAGGGATGGGTGCTATGTGAGGTGGGTGCTGAGAGAGGTTGGGTGCTGTGTAGAAATGGATGCTGACAAGGATTGGGTGTTATGTGGGCATAGATGCTAAAAAGGGTGGATGCTGTGTGGGGTGGATATTGAGAGGGAATGGCTGCTGACACGGAGCCTGATGAAGTTCAGGCAGGCAGGAAGTAAGGGAAGAGAAGCAAACTATAGAAAAGGGGTCTTGTGGGGAGCAGCTATGGGAAAGGGTTATGGGGGTTACTGTTATGAGAAGGAGTCTTGAGTGAGTTGGGGGCCCAGCACCAAAAAAAATTAACAACAATCTCGAGGGTCCCAAATATTTTGCACCAGGGCCCTCCATTCTCTAGCTCTGCCACGGATAGTGTGCCTTTAAATTTGAGAAAAATATTACATTTTCCAGTGAAACATAAATAATTCTCTAAAAAAGACTAAACAATTGATATATTTTAATATAAAGCACAAATTGAGGACATGATAGTGTCCCTTTAAATTTGAGAAAATATTAGGTTTTCCAGTGAAACATAAATTCCAGATTATTTTCCTCTTCCTGCCATTTGCCTACAATTATTTCTAATAGTTGTAATTTTAATAGTTTGTCATAAAATTTGAAATCACCTGGAATCTTTGCTTGGCTCAAGGGCAATAAAAGCTTTAAAGTTTATGGGCTGAAAGGAGTTCTTAACATTCAGGCACCGTCAGTTTCAGCTCAACTGAGCTGCAGCAATTTGGACTAATCTAAAGGCATCAAATTGCGCTTGGTGCATAATCCGTCTGTAACATTGTGCATGAGGACATTTCTGAGAAAGAGATATGAGAAATCTACACAAGGGAAAATAGAGAAGGAAGAAAGAGTGAGAAAACAGGAGATAAACATAAATAAAACGCCGGCATTTTAGATGGAAGAGTTTGGAGTGTAAGAAACAAGGCTATTGCATGGCTTCCGAAAGCAAAAAAACAAATGACACTCATTACCGAGCTATGACATCACACACATAAATATAACCACTCCGAAATCTGAATGCTAGAAATGTTCTTAATTTCTAAACCCCTGAGTGCCTGTCTCATACCTATTTTACAAATCTCTATCTTATTGCTCCATGGGGACTCTATGAATGTGGGTCTATTGGGAGTCCTATGGTGTAGGGGCTCATGTTATGTGCCATGGGGGTCCATAGATGCCCCCATGGTAATGGGTTAATTTTAGGTGCCATGGAGGTCCATATGTTTTGGTTTGAGGCTACAATGGTATCTATAGGAACCCCCATGGAGGTAATGGAATCACCATCCTAAAAGCAAAAAGGGGTCCCAGGAGATGTCCATTCTTGTAGGGCGTAAAGGGTTTTGAGGGTGATCCAGAAGGTAGCAGGTATCATGAGGAGTAGCGGGTCAAATGGGGGTCATAAACCCCCTGCATTCCTATATTTTATTATTTAACTCCTTCTCTCCCATGGGATATATATATAGGGATTTTGGAGGATATTAGGACTAGTGAGCACATGTTATAGCTAAATATTCACAGCCTTATTAAATTGCAATTTCGTGAAGATCTTGCTTTTGGATAGAAGTTCACTGACTAAAAACTTCTGTAAAAATAATATGCTATGTGCTTATATAGAGCCCTTTAGAATTTGCCGAATTGCAACTTAATAAGGCTGTCAGTAATTAAAGGAGCACTATACAATATATTTAAAAAGATATAAACTATAATATATATGTATTTAAAACATTTGTATATTTCGTAACATTCTCACTAGTCTCTCTCTCTCTCTCTCTCTCTCTCTCTCTATATATATATATATATATATATATATATATATATATATATATATATATATATATATATATATATATATATATATATATAGCAGGGAAGGAGTCAATAGGAAAGTAATTAAGTTTGTTTTAAATTAGGAAAATGTATTTTCATGCCTTTGCCGGGCCCTGGTAGTGTCCATGATACATTGGAGGAAGCTGTGTATGTGTGAAGGCATTTTACACTTCAGGACAGCAAAAATGTTCCTAGTCTAGGCCCATGAGAGAGAAGTTGTGGGTTGTAAATCTCAATCTGATCCAATTAAGTAACAAAGCATTTTTCCTTTCCCAAGTTCCCTCTTCTTCCCAGTGAGTTAAAAAAACACATCCTCATGATCAAAACATTTAAGAAGTGATATGAGGAGAAAAAATGGATTCCAAAAATTACACAGCTGCTAATGTTGTTAGTTTATAAAATACATAGTTTAGATATTGTTTTAATTAAATTGTTTACAGTCATTTATATGACTTACATACTTAAGAGCAGTACATGCGCTGTAAAACTGCCATACAAGCATTTAAAAAGTATTCTGTTTATGCCAGTTCTCCTTTAAAGGACATCTGCAGTATGGTGCGTCCATATGTACAGAAATGTCTTTATACAGTAACATTTCTGTCTATAACTGTAGCTGACATTTTATGATACACTGTAGATATACATAACCATGCATATACTTGTATTTTTGTATATAACTTTGTGGTAATTGTAGCATTGGGGTACAACAAGGGAAAATTAGTAAATCAACTGTTGTTTACTTATGGAAAGTAAAGGGTGTTTCTTTGCTGTGTGCACTAATTATTGTACTTGTGAGTAGTCAGAACCTCATTTAAACAGGGGAAGGAGTGAACTTGTGAGCTAGCAAACAGTTCTAATGTAAGTGCAGTTTTAATATAAGTATGGGAGTTTAAATAAAATGAGGGAGTGCTGTTCTACTATAAGTGTAGGTGTTCAAATAATAGAAGGGAGTTCAAAGAAACTGGGGGCAAATTGTAGCACAGAAGTGGGGAGAAAGAAGAAGGAAAGGTAAAGGAGAAAGCTTTACACAAATATATTGATTATTGTTTTTCACTGTATTTTGTAAGCGGTAATTATGAGTCAGTCATCCTGTCACATGTATGAACAGCTGATCCACGGTATATACATCTGTGACAGATGTGAGCATGTTGCCTCTCTTGAAGCTCAAACTGGAGAACTGGAGAGGAGAATTGAAGCACTTAGTGATATTTCACTGGAAAGGGGGTTGGTGCTAAGAGAACACAGTTTAGCTCGGCCTAGAATGGAGGGTGGAGCTGGGGCTAGTAAGGATGTCCAGGGAGGTAGCTGGGTTACAGTTACAAAGGGAAAGCAGGGGGAACAGGAGTAGGAGGGAGGCAGGCCAGTTCTGAGTTGGCAAATACCAACACATTTGCCAGATTGACTTTGCCAATTGTCTCAACAGGGTAAAAAATATAAAATTCCTTCCTGACCACAGATATGGGTGATCGGATTCATCCCTGGATCAATACTCTCTCTATATGTATCCTGGATAGCCCTGAATTCCCTTTTTATTTAAAAATATATCCAATCCCTTTTTAAAGTTATCTATCAACTCCGCTGTCACCACCTCCTTTGGTAGACAATTCCACAGATTAACCACCCTTACTGTGAAGAACCCATTTTCTTTCTTTAAGGTGAAATCATTTTACTTCTAATCTCAAAGGATGTCCCCTTGTCAGTTGAAAACCTCTTGACACAAAAAGTTCCCTTGACAAATTCTTGTATTGACCCTGGATATATTTATATAAGGTAATCATATCCCCTATCAGGGGCCTTTTTTCTAGAGTAAATACGTTTAATTTGGTTAGTCTTTCTTCATAACTTAGCCCCTCTATTCCCTTTATTAGCTTTGTTGTCCTTCTCTGTACTGTACTGTTCAGAATTGAGGAAAATATTTACAAATTCTACTCAAACAAACACAAAATAAGTGAGTGGCAATGGCAATGCCAGATAGAGTTGTTCCCCCTAACAGCTGGGAGTACAGTTCTACTGGAGGGGGGGCAGAATAGGCAGAGCAACAGACAGGTTTTTGTGGTAGGTGACTATTATTAGCAAGGTAGAAAGGGTGATTTGCCATCCAGATCCCAGAAATCGGACAGTTTGCTGTCTCCTGGGTGCTCGGTTTTGGCAAGCTGTGAACCGTGTAGATAAATTAATGGGGTGGGCTGGAAAAAAAACAGAGGCCTTGGTACATATTGGTACCAATGACAAAGTGAATGGAAAACTATTGTGCAAACTAAGGGATACAGATATTGCAGTAAATTTCTGTTCATGAATTGAGAATTGGATGAAAGACAGGAAGCAAAGGGTTGTTGTAAATGGACCATTCTCAGATTGGACAAATGTGGTAAGTGGGGTTCCTCAGGGTCCAGTATTAGGTCCTCTCCTTTTTTACATATTTATTAATGCAATATATAATTCTGCCACCATACGAATCCATAGTACACCCTGATTTGGAGTATGGAGCCAATTTTTGGCACTGCTTCACAAAAAGTTGTGAAGAGCTGGAAAAAGTACAGAGAAGGGCAACAAAAGTAATTAGGAGAATGGAGGGGCAAAGTTGTGAAGAAAGACTAATCAAATTAAACTTATTTTCTCTAGAAAAAATATGTCTAAGAGGGGATATGATTACCTTTAGCAGTAAAAAGATTAAACGTTAAAGAAAGAAAAGGGTTCTTCACAGTAATAGTGGTCAAACTGAATTCTCTACCAAAGGAGGTGGTGACAGCAAATTTGATAGATCATTTTACAAAGGGGTAGGATATATTTTTGAACAAAAAGAGCATTCAGGGCTATCCTGGATAGTTCAAGAGGGCGTATTGATCCAGGGAGAAATTCAAATTGCCAATATCTAAGGTCAGGAAGGAATTATATTTTCTTCCCTTTTAAAACAATTGGCAAACTTGCAATGCTTTTTTTCTGTTTGCCTTCCTCTGGATCAATTAACAACTAATCTGCATATTGCAGATCAGAGGAGATCTAAAAAGGTTGAACTAAAAGTATTTTTTCAGCCTACTATGTATAATAAAGGGGGTGTAGGTGGTGCAGCTATGCCAGGGGCCTAGGGCAGCATAAAAAATAAATACACCCATGATATGGTAGATATACAATATTTGCATCGTGGAAGATACATCACATACATAATTGGAATATATTAATTGGTTACTTTTGTTGCTGTGGCTCTGTGCTTTTTGGTGTCTAATTAGTGAGTTCGGTGTGCAGTCTGAGGATTTAGCAGCCTTACACCAGGGCTTCTTAGTGCATACCCTTTTCTTTGCTATTATATTTGTTAATCAGTTTGCAAGCAAGAGAAGTAATTAAAAAAAAGATTTAACAGCTTATGTATTCTAATGATTTTATTGATCCCACTCTCACAGCAACAGAATAAAATCACATTTTGCTCCAAATAGGGACCCAATGTATATTAAATAAATGTAATTACATTTCATTGTTAATATGTTTTTTGGAATTGTATGGCCTATTTTTTAGGTTATAGGTTATAATTTTAATATCAATTAGATTTTAGATTATGTTAGATATTTTTTTATTTTAAATATATTTCAGTTCTATTCCTCTTAAAGTGGCTTGGTAGGACTAAAATGCAAAGGCAAGAAAACAAATACTAGATTCAGATGCTGCTATTTGGGACCCTAGCCCTGGTGGGCTATTACAATGAACATGATATGTGTTTTAATGACTGTGACAATTTGTCTCTCATGTATATGTAATTTTAGGCCTCAGGCTTTGATCATGTACCCAGCAGATCCACCAGATTCTTTTACTTCCCTTCACCATCTCAGCAGATGTCTCTTTGGACCCTTACTCCGATGCAGCATTCAAAAATATGAATGCAAACTCAGCATTATAATAATCAGGAACTGCTTTTATTGCTGTTGAAATTCATAACAGGTCTAATAGATGTATATTTAAACTTGAACTGATAACACTCTGCAATATTCTGTGAGTCTTCTGGGTTTTGTATAAACTGCTCATACAGTCATTGACAATGTTTAATATGCAAGGCATCATAACATCCACTTTACTAGTTGTACCGGACCAAAGCTGCTATTATCTTCACTATTGATACTGACACGTATATATCTTCCAGATATCTTATTTCGTATACATATCAATCCAGTCAGACAGTGATAGCACTTATAATCTTCTATAGGGATTCTGAAACATATATATCTTCCAGATATCTTATTTCATATATATATTAATCCAGTCAGACAGTGATAGCCCTTATTATCTTCTATAGGGATTCTGTTACATATATATATATATCTTCCAGATACCTTATTCCATATATACAGTATATTAATCCTGTCAGACAGTAATAGTTCTTATCTTCTCTAAGGATCTTAACACACATATATTGATCTTCTACTAGATACATTGTTTCATATGAATATTCACCTAGTCAGAGGCTGTGATATCGGAGACCATGACTTTATAGAGTCTGAAGCATAACTGACAGATTACCTAACTGAATCTCAACTGTCAGTTACAGGTTACCTCATCACATACTAAATCACTTAACTCTTCATGAAGGGAACATGTAATATACAGTATCTAAAATCATAAATCAAACACTAAGTCAGAAGTCAAACACTCATAGAGAAGCAACATAACATTCAGTAATTAACATACATAAGGTAAGCAACATAACATAACATATTAAATAACTATAAAACATACTGTCAAATTACTGACCACAACCACATATTCCCATGAGAAAGTCCTGATAGGAGTCATTAAGTAGCCAGCGTAATGGCCAGTCTCAAAATCCTAATCATCCTGGGCAGCTCATAGTAGTCCAAAGGACTGATGGTCATGGGGATCATGACACCAAATATCTTTAAAAAGACCAACTTATGTAGTCATTTTATAATGTGTATATTTCTGACGTGATTTAGTAATGGAGATTATGTAATGTTTAAGGAATGTATTTGCTCTCAGACCCTAGGATATAATAGTATATCAAGTCACATCTGAGGTTATAGGGCACTTACTTAAAGGACTGGATGTTATAGTGACTATTTTTAAATTATTATTACATGAGCCATCCATATTGTCATTCGGCTGCCATCTTGGTATTGAAAAGTCATGACACTTTTAATATGGTATTTGTCATGACAAAAGTTACTATTTACTGCTCCAGGCCTAAAGTTCCTAGAAAGCAACAGGACAGGCCAGATGTAGGAGAGATACCAGACTCTTTGGTCTCTGAGTCCCAGACTGGATGATTCCCCCACGGGGTTGAAGAGTTGATAAAAGACCAGACCATGGACTCTGAAGACAGGGTGAAACCTGTCCCAACCTGACCTCTTGACAGCAGAAAAATACCAAATGAGTTTTGTCTCACAGGGAGGAAAGTCAGGGGATGGGGGGCACATGGAGGTGTTTTTTTTGTACTGTTTAAAAATATATGTACAAACAAAAACAAGGTTAGACTCTGTTTGTGCACTTATCAAATGGTGTGTGCTCCTTCTGCTCCTTCTTGATCTTAAGTACAAGGGAATAGGGAACATGATGTATTATTTTTTAATAAGCTAGTAACTGTTGGGCTGAGCCTGTGATATCTGGATTCCCTGAGTGATGGTCCGGAGTCTGAACTAGGTCCTGAGATAACCCAAAGTCTCACAATCTGGGGAGTTTCCTGTAGCAGAAGGCAGGTTTTGATGTGGATCTGGTCCCCTCACTCCTGGGTTGTGACACAAATATTGTATAATTTAATTCTATAGACAGTGTAAGAGCTAGTGCATGGAGTGCCCTAGTGCAAAATAGTTTGTCTGTTCCCTTACAGCTTATATATACAAGTTAGCTGCCTTTATGTATTAATACAAAAGTAAAAAATACATGTAGGTCGTCTGATCTCACCATTGTGCAGTCAGATCACCTTTCTATAAAAGTATTTATACCTCCATTTTCATCTGCTTTACCCACCGTAACAGCCCAACACATTGATGAAAAAAAGCCACAAAAGCCACTTAAGGAGACAGAATTTTCCTTCTGTTTGACATGTCTACTAAATTCTAATGAGAAATCTCTTATGTAATCTATTTTTGCTTCCATACACAAAAGATTCCTATACAATATGACTATAACTCAAAAAGGCCTCCTCAGATTGTTATATGCAGTTTTTGGCTCCCCTGTGAACCTGTGAAGAGTAAAGAGATCAATATTCTTATAAAATGTTTTTCCCTGTGCAGAAGAAGAAAGATAAAGTGGAAGAGAAATACTGAGGAAACGCACAAAGACCTTTATATGATGACAACAATGTTAGAATACTAATATAATAACAGTGTAAAAATACAATTAATTCTAAATTACAGTATGGCAGGGAACAGAGAAGCATCATGCTGTGGTATCCTATAAAATGCATAGAGGAGGGATAGTCAATTGGGGGACTTGTGTCTGAATCAGGTTCGCCAGAAACTTTTTTTGGCTCTCCTTTACATTATTAAAGGAGCACTGAGAACTAATAACAAGAGCTATGCAGCTTTCAAAACTCATTAATTTAAACATGTCACCATAAAAATGCACATATATTTGTTGGACTCCAAATGCCATTTCTATGTAACTGCTGCAGTGCAACGGCTCTTGAATCCAGAGAGAAATTACTGATCACACAAATCTACAGTGTTCAGGACTAAGATAAGCATTGTTAAAATATATATTAATGTATTATTATATATTATATATTCACTAGGAAAAACATATATTTTTTATAAAAAATTATGAGTAACATTCATAAAATAGGAACTGTGTTTAATTGCCAGATTTACTTTCCATTTAACATATATGTCATCTGATCATATCAAATGCATGTTATTCTTCACTATGTAAACTTCATTATTGTGCCTATCTGAAAACCATTATATGAACATACTTGTACTATAATTTCTTTGCATATACTCCAATAGAACAAGCTATCCCACAATAGTGCAATTTAATAACAGAGTCCTTGGGATTATTTTAGTTGTGGCCGTCTCATAAAAAATATGGATTCCAGACTTCACTTCACTTTCATAAAGAGCCTTGAAGGAAATTGTAAAAATAATTGACTACACATTCCATCTAGTATACAAAAGACACTGTGTGCACGCTTTTGTATTATATGTTTTGCTTAGAATATCTTGTAAAATCTAGTCCTGCTGATAGTCATAATCTCTTACTACCACTCATAGGGCGAAACGTTCCAAGTGCCTCCATTTTGAACTAACTCTGGGCACATCTAGTGCTAGACTTCCTTTGTCTCTGACAGTACAGTGATACAGCACAGGTTCAAAATATTGAAAAACTATGTTATAAGGCTAGTTTTTAAGTAGAAAACAATAAATACATTTTGATACCTCACTGCACCCAGTAGACATCCATTAACATTGATGGTCATTTTGTGTGTAAGATGGAAACTTTTTTAGAGAGCAGTGTTTGCATCTATTGATACGAGCTGCCTACTTTTGGGCCTCTGAAGTGTGCCCCCCAGGAGGTCAGTGTAGCTACAGAGCATTTCTCTCAGAGAGGATAAAGTTAATTGACCAGCCTTTAAAAGAGATGCCTTGAGATATGGGTGTGGTCCATAAAAGATGCACTGCAGTGAGAGAAAGTCTGGTAGGGGGAGGGAAATTGAGACAGGTTGTGGGGCCTGCAGTTGTTGCTAGACTGGAAAAAGCATAATTTATTTAAGTAACAGACGCATTGTTTGTTTAATTACACAATTTAAATAATAGTATAGCCAATACACAGCCTCAAAAATGCACAAAACCACTCTAGAAGAAAAATAAATAAAAAAATAACAAAAAAATATGTTCAAATTAAAATAAACAAAACTAAACATAATTGTGCTCATAAAAAATATGCTCACCAGTAATTCAAATAAACACTTATTGGACTGTGTATTCCATTGCAGAGCAGGGTGGGGTAACTTAAGGCTAGAAAAAACGCAGGAAATGAGAACGCAACTTTAATATCCCTCGCTCCAACTGCAAAGGAATTTCTGATTACATCATTCATTGCATCACATATAATATAAATAATGTCATCATCTATGACATCACTGATGATATCACATCATATGAAAATTGGCATAATCACATATATAGTTGTGAATCTTGCGATGTTGGGGACGTTTGCAATGTTGGTAACGCACTTGCGGCTCTTGTGAAGCGAGGCGAGCCATTGCTGCACACACGACTTAGGCTGCAATGAGCGCCAAAACGCTCATTGCACTGCAAGCCTCGTGAAGCAAGGCGATCAGTTGAAGCACGCAGGACTTAGGCTGCAATGAGTGCTGAAGGCGCTTATTGCACTGCAAGCTGCGCAAAGCACGTAGCAGTTTGCCGCCTCACCACGAGGAACGCAGTTTGCTAATTTAACGGCCAAACTTAGTTTAAGCGAAAAACAAGCAAAATAATAAAATAAAAAAAACACACACACAGCACAGGGGGATAGCCAGGAAGCCTGGGAGTGAAGTTGCAAGCAATTTTGAGCCATATTTGGCATTTTTCAGCAATGGAATCGGCTAACAGGGGAAAAATATGTCGGCCGAAAAATTTAAAAAATCTGAAACAGGATGAAAACGAGGTTGAGCAAAGCCAGGCACGCGGGACTTTGAAAATACAAAATGGCAAAGACAGTAACACTTACACCAATAACGCCAGGCACGCGGGACTTTGAAAATAAAACAAATGGAATTCAGCGAGTAACACGCAAACATTCAGCAGACACACAGAGGAGAAACACACAGGGAAGGGACTGTGGGGAGATGGTGGAAAGAGACACATGGCATTCCCAAGCACAAAACTTACACGTTAATGAAAGATGCAATGAGCGGCCTGTACAGTAGGCGGGAGGAAAGGCTCGCATTGAGCGCTGAAGGCGCTCATTGCGGTACTCGCGATGAGCACAGCGAGCGGGAGAAGCTTCAGCGATCATTGCGAGACCCACAATGAGTGCCTAAGGCACTCTGCGCGGGGCTCAATGAAAGCTGCAATGAGCGGCCTGTACAGTAGGCGGGAGGAAAGGCTCGCATTGAGCGCTGAAGGCGCTCATTGCGGTACTTGCGATGAGCACAGCGAGCGGGAGAAGCTTCAGCGCTCATTGCGAGACCCACAATGAGTGCCTAAGGCACTCTGCGCGGGGCTCGCGATTAGCGCCAAAGGATGCTCAGAGGGCACATAGACTCAAATTGTCTGGCAAACAACATTACCAGGCTTACAATTTTACTCAATTTTTTCCCCGTCCATTATATTACTGATCGTTTCATAGACCCCTATGATCTCATTTAATGGTAACACTATACTTATAAATTCATTTTTAATGTATGAGACACAGAATAATGAAAACAATTATATTATGACTGAAAATACATTTAAAAAATATGAATATTGTGTTTTGACTTCAACAATCATTTTGATGGAGTTGTACATATTAGTGGCTGGGTCATCCATTAAAAGGTATCATCTGTATCAAGCTGTTTGCTGTCTCTTGACTTACACTTCAATTTAAAGCCTATATAATACAAAACATATAATGCTCAACTCATAATTTGCCCATACCAAAGGATAAAGAAGAAGAAAAATATTTTTTTAGTTGTATATCAGAAAATATAGAAAAAATAAACATGCTGTTAACCTCAAGGCCACCAGACACAACATGAGTTTGATGTCACGCTGTGTAAATGCAAATGAAACAAATACAAGTTCAACAGCTAGTTTAACATAAATATTCCCACTTATATTGACAGTCTTATACATAAATCTTGGCTTGTGTGGTGGGCGTTGAGAAGAGGTTTGAGAACCACAACTATAGAGATTGCAGTAAATATATATTACTATAAGAAACATAACTTTAATATCCTTTTATAAAAAATCAAATATAGATGTAAAGTTAAGAAGTGTACAACCACTAAAAAATATAACTTTAATGAATGGGTTTTAGACAAGCAGATATATAAACATACAATTTTAACAAAAGACTATGATGACTAAGAAAAATATGTTTAGCCATATATTATCTAAATAATTTGCCACATTTTGAAATGATGAAACCTTTAAAGTAAACAACTTAACTAAGTGTATAATTATAAATGCGTTAAGAGTCATCATAACAGTCCAGTGTGATGTATCACATACAGTATATAATTGTCAGCAGCCGGGCTTGCCAAAATCCATTGGTAACGTAACGGGGAAACTGCGGGCTTGCAAAGCAAGCCTGCAGCAACTGCGGCCCTCGTGAAGCGAGGGCCGCAGTTGCGGCAAGGCATTGAGCGTTGAAGGCTCTCCTTCCGCTGGTGGAGGTGAGCGCCATAGGCCCTCATCCCTCTCGACCCCGTACGACTTGGGCAGGCGCTCATCCATATGACCTCGTAGCACTTAGGCAGGGAGCGTCGAAGGCACTCACTGCGCTGGTGGAGATGAGCGCATGAGATGAGCACACGACTTTACCATCATACCTATGACCCACAGGACTACACATAAACAGAAAACTCAAATACACAATTCACACTGCGAGACCCGTAGCACTTTGAAAAAATTGCATGAAATAAAAAATATGTCCCATAACACTTAAAAAAAGGAAACCGTGACTTACATAAAAAAAATACGCCCAAACCGGGCACAGTGAAAAACACAAAAACCACACTAAATAAAAACAAAAATGAAAAAAAATCATCACACAGCAAGGGGGGACACCCAGGAAGTCTGGAACTGATGTTACACATCAATTTAAGTCCAATTTCCAGAGTTTAGCCACTCGAAAATCCGCTAAGCAAGAGAAAAAATGGCCGCCCCAAAAAATGAAAACGAGGCTACATGACCCTTAAACATGCAAAACCCCGCCACACACATACGACTTTTACACATTACAGTATGAGGTAGAAAATACACTATTATGAAGGACGCAAAATTATCCAAACCCACCTAACACATACACAATCGCCGCCATTTTACACCACTAACTTGCACATACTAACATTCACATTTCAAAATGCGGAACTACACAGCTACATTGTATGCTGCAGGAACCTGAAAACAGATTGTTAGCTCTTCATCATATTGGTGCTGCATATATTCATTACAAATAGGTAGAGTATATTAATTTATGATTTCATCAATTAATTATCATAAAAAAATACATTTACAGAAAACTTTAAAAAAACAACACTCCACACGATCGCAAACAAAGCCAAGTTCACTGCACGCCTCACAAGGAGCACCTAGGGTACTCACAGGACCAAAACTACACCAGGGGAGAGCCTCGCAATGAGCACCAAAAGGCCATCAGCATGGACCTTACAATCAGCGCCAAACGGGCTCTGAGAACAAAAAAAACACCATCCCAGAGGCTCGCAATGAGCACCAAAGGTGCTCATTGCCAGCCACACGATGAGCGCCAAAGGCGCTCAGAGCGAGGCTCGCAATCAGCGCTGAAGGTACTCACACAACCAGAACACTTACTTTGTGTGCCAAACAGCATTCCTTGACTTACAATTCTATTGCCATCATTTTTTGACGGTTATATGATATGTGATGTCATGAATGATGTCACCTAATGTCATAGATGATGTCATGAATGATGTCATCAGAAAAACTTTGCAAGGCAAGTGAGGGATGTAAAGGTGTCTGTTCGCTCCCCTCTTCCTCCCCTGTGTCTGTTTGCCCCCTCTCTCTCCCCTGTATCTCTTTGCCCCCCACTCCCTCCCAAGTGTCTCTTTGCCCCCTCTCTCTCCCCTGTGTCTCTTTGCCCCCACTCCCTCCCAAGTGTCTCTTTGTCCCCCACTCCCTCCCAGTTGTCTCTTTCCCCCCTCTCCCTCCTGTACCTCTTTGCCCCCACTCACTCCCCTGTGTGCCTGCCGTGCTGGGGCAGCTCACTCAGCTGCGGAGCTTGATGAACTGCAAGCCCTGCCCCCGAGCTTGGCACAGTTCCGAGCCCTCTGAGTGCTGGATTTGTTTGGCAATTATCTGGAGGAGCTGCCGGACGAGATGTGTGATCTGGTCAAGCTCTGCACCCTTAATGTGAGCCGCAAATGGAGCTGCCCCCCAGCCTGGAGCGGTACACCAAGCTCGCCAGGTAATCCTGTCTAGGAAAAGGCTCACAGGCCTCCCCCCGGGGCTGCTGTGCTATAACCTCACCCTGTAGCCTTCTCTGCAGAGTGTGCTCCCTCTTGCTTGTAGGCCCTACGGGCTTTGCCGCTCATTGTGCATGCGCAAGCCGCAATGTGCACCTTTTGCATGCTCAACACTGTAAAAATTAACATTGCGTGACCCACACACACAATTACAACAACTATATATGTGATTGTATTTGGTCCTTTTTACAAAATCAAAAGTTACCAAGGAAAGAAAAATTTAATGTGGAATTAATTAACAAACATTCTCCCAAATATGGTTGTTTTCGATCAGGGGTCATCAACCTTTTAATACCTACCGCCCACTTTTGATGGTAACGTTTCCTTACTGTCCACCGGTGTCGCAATAACTCAATTTACCCTTTTTCATTTCTGCATCATATGACCTTATCTATGTATCGCCCTTTACCTGACTGCTGTTGTTATGCTCTCTCATCAGCTCTCCAACCAGCCAAGCGTGGTGCCCCGGGTCTCCGGTGTGTGACGTCACTCGTCAGCGACGCCACCTAGCGATTACCCAGCCGTAGGGACCAGATTGACTACCACTGTTTTAGATGAATATTTTGAAAGTTACCCTTCAGCAGAATAGCTATGTCCTGTTTGCACCGAGACAATAACGACTGTACTCTAATAATAAAAAAATCCTTGTAATCAAGCTCTCAGGGAGTGATGCAACAAAAACAAGGTGGAACCATCTGATCATAAACAGTGTCTACAACATTTCTAATTTTTTCTAAAAGTTATACGTTCATGGCTGAAAATACTATTTGTTTGTTACATACTTCACAAACAAGTGCTATGTTTCTTGAATTACAGAGGCCTTTGTAAGGAATTCTAACGTCCCTAAAGAGTCTAACTTCCCCTCTAAAGAGCCAGAGAGGTTGTTCTGCATACTCTGGATTGCTTTGAGAACTGGCAAGTAAGTTTCCTTTCTGTCTATGGTATCAGAGACACAGGCAATAAGGTTCCTGACAGGCACCAGCTGGGCTAAGGATGATAAAATTCACTCTTGGCGCACGCTTAGCAGGGGACATCCTGTTGGGGTGGAAATCCGTAAACTGATGTGAAACTAGAAGTAATTAGTTCCCTCGTTCTGGCGACCCCATGAAATGTATTAAAACCACAGAGCAGATGCTGGCTGATCAAATGGAACAGTTTGCTCATTTGGACACATCGGAAATACGACTCATAAACATATTAGCATCTCATTGAGGGAGGATGTTTGTCAAATTGCACAGACAGCACATAATCACAGAGAGGAAAGCACTGATTTACTTGTCCTGGGACTCTCATCCAGCATTGCAAGATATAGAGACTCTCCTATGGTTATACTGTATATAGGAATTAACTATTCTTTCAGCAGTTATATAGAGAAGTAATTCACTTATTTTCTGTTACATACACCTGCAGGGACGAAGATTATGTAGTACAAGGAAGATTGCAGGCTTATGATTTAACCATTCACCTTCTACAAAGACACTGATCAACACCTATTCTGTCTAGAAGACCTCTAGAACACAGATAAACCAATTTCCTACCAAGACGCCTGTTGATCCGTGATTAACCATTCTCTGCCAATGATATGTTGTGGGACAACAGCTGAGATGGTTTAAGACTTCACTTGTTCCATTTCAGTGTAAAATACTAAACACTGTTTTCTTTTAACTCCTTTGAACTTTGCTCCAGTTCTCGATCCACAATCTGATTCTGAGGGCTGGAATCCTTTTCCCAGTTGTTTGGATACGTGATTGTGGCTGGGACCTGAAATGAGCAGGCATTTAACCAATTAACCTAGTTCTCACAATATTGACCAGAGTTTTACCTATATCCCAGAGTACACAATGAGAAGTATTATTATTTATTATTATTATTATCATCTTTATTTGTAACGCGCCAACATTTTCCATAGCGCTGTACAGTGTCTGAGTACATGGCGAAGACAAAATGAACACCTTATAAAGAATGGAGGGCCCTGTTTTTGAGCTTCAAATCAAATGTACATAGAGCTGGTTTACAATGCACCAACACAAGATTGAAAACTTGCAAACTTACAATCTAAGGGATTAGGTGTGATACAAGAGGGTGACAAATGCAAGATGGCAGTCTGAAAGCAATTTGCTTAGTCAAGTGGAGGAGTCTGTGTGTTTTACTGTAGATTGTGGGTGTAAGTGTTATTAAGCTGTGGATTGTGCAATTGTGCATATCAATGCTGATGGTTATTTTTTTAATCGGGTGTGTTTTTAGTGATTTTTTAAAGGTTTTGAGGCAGGAAGATCATGTAATGGAGCGAGGCAAGGAGTTCCAAATAGTAGGGGCAGCACTAGAAAAGTCTTGGGAGTGAGAGGGGGTGATGAGAGAGGAGGAAAGAAGAAGGTCATTAGCAGAACGAAGGGGGCGGTTGGGAGAGTATTTTGAAACAAAAGCAGAGATATAAGGGGGGCTTTATATGTTAGGGTCATGATTTTAAATTTCATTCTGGAGGCTACAGGAAGCTAGTGGAGTGACTGACAGAGAGGAGCTGCAGACACTGAGCATTTGGTATGGAAGATGAGTCTAGCGGAGGCGTTCATTATGGATTGGAGGGGAGACAGACGAGAGATGGGTAGGCCAGCAAGGAGTGAGTTGCAGTAATTGAGTCGAGATATGATGAGAGAGTGTATTCGAATTTTAGCTGTGTCTTCTGTAAGATAGTGATGAAGTTTGGAGATGTTTTTTAGGTGAAACTGACAAGATTTTATTATTGATTGAATGTGAGGAATAAAAGACGGCGGGATCTAGTAGAACCCCAAGACAATGGGCATGGGAGGTGGGAGTGATGATTGCGTTGTCAACAGTGAGAGATATTTGAAGAGTTAAAGCTGTAGTATATGGGATATGAGCAGGGTAGAGGAAACTATTGGGCACCTTTAATTCAAACTGGAAATTGATGGACCAGGGAAGAATTTAGTTGATTTGTATTTTTTAATATGGACCTGTGATTGTTGTAGTTTACTCTGAGCCTGAACCTATTATTGGGGGTTCTAGTCTAGGCAGTAGATAGTAGGGGTGACAGTGTGGCACAAGCCTCATCAAGGGACTTACAACTCAGTCTACTCATTGAAGATGACTCTGTACCATCATTTTACCTATTTTTAAGTTAGTAGGCTTCTGTTAGTGGGTGTGTAGTAATAGGAGATTGGTCTGCCAATTTCATTCATACCTTCCAGTTAAACAAGGATGAGTGATGTTTGGAAAACCTTGATTTTGAATGATAGCACCAAATAAAATTTTCCTACTTAAGGAACAAATAATTCCTTTTAAAGTTGAAGTTCACTTCCATTGAACTATGTGTGCAGTTAGGCAGTGCTGTGTGTATGATCCGTCCTGCACAGGACATGTCTAATTGCATGCACTGACCCATATGTATGTTTGAATACATATAAACATACTGTGCAACATACTGTTTGCCGTCTATTGACTTACTGCAAATTAGCCCTATTCCCAATCATGGGTGCCTGCTAATTAGTGATTAAAAATACATAGTTCTTACATATTTACAGTCCATTATTTTGATAAGCTAGAATTGATAATGGGCAAACTTTCTAAACTTACTATGTGGAAAGTATTTTTTGATCGGTTTTGCCTTATTATCAGCAATTAATTTATTAACTATTAAATGGAATTATACTTTACTGAGATTGTATACTAGTGATATTTCCATTAACTCTATATAAATGTTCAATGAAGTCATTAAGAATGCTCTGCGCCATCATGTAGAGCAATCAAAAGCAAATGTGCAAACACTTTTTCATTTTGAATTTATGTTAGCATAAAGTTGGCGGGGTCTGGCTTCCACCTTAGGATATATTGACCTTAACATGTCATTTTCAGGTACTGAAAGGACCATAAACTATAATCGCCAACTAAATGCTTTTATACTAATCATTTCTCACATTTGTTCCCTTTCAGGTTAGAACTTATAAACAATCCAAAGGACTAAGCTTCCATTTGGAAGTGAGCATGCCCCCACAAATATCCCCTTGTGTACTTCAATTATCTGGCTTTTCAACGATCCTGAAGAACTAACAATCTATTTGGATTTTTCTGCATCTCAAAATGTTCAGTTGGATTGATGATCATGTGAGGAGAAAGTGTCAGCAATGTGCCAAGTGTGCAGTGTAAATAGGCTGCGGTCGCGAGGCCAAACTGTTTGTTTAATCTTAATGTTATGAGTTGTAAGTTAGTTTTTTTCTATGTGTTACTTGGCTCGCCAGCATTTTCCGTCCGTTGTAATGATATATTTCCTATGTGCTAGGTTCCTGGCTAACTCGTACGTGCCTGGCAGTGATCTTCGCGGCTCTGTGTCCTTTAGCCTCATTTCCAATTTTTTCGGCCGCCATTTTTCTTCTCGCTTAGCCGATTTTCAAGTTGCGAAACTTATTAAATGCGACTTAAGTTTGCGTGCAAGCTCACTCCCAGACGTCCTGGCTGTCCCCCCGTGCTGTGTGTGATGTTTGTTTTATGTGTGTTTTTTTGTTGTTGTGGTTTTGGTGTTTGTAAATGTGCGAGGTTCAGCCATTAACTTCGTATTTTTGCGACCTCGTATTTTTGTTGTTTGTAAAAGTCGTACGTCCTTGTCAGTGTTTTCTGTTCTTTGGGGTCGTGTAGCCTCGTTTTAATGTTTTTTGGCCACCATTTTATTTCTCGCTTAGCCGATTTTCAAGTGCTGAAACTCCTTAAATTCGACTTTCATTCGGGTGCAACCTTACCCCCAGACATCCCCATGCTGTGTGTGATGTTTTTGTTATGCCTTGTTTTTATTAAGTGTTTTTTTTTTTTTTATGTATGTGTTTCGGCCATTAACTTCGTATTTTTGGGACCTTGTATTTTTGATTTTTCTATGTCCCGCGGGTTGTAATTTTATTTGTTTAAGTCCGTATTTCCTCATTGTGCGTTATTGTTTTATTTCTCAAAGTCACACTTTTCTGGATTGTATTTAACTGCGAGTGAGCCGCCGTAGAGCCTCCCCCTGTGCAAAAGCTGACACTCGCATCGCGAGGTCCGCATTTGCGGCCTGCAATGAGCCGACTTTGGAGCGTCCACCTCCGCAAATGCGGCCAAAAGCGTGATGACGACTCGCAGTTTGACAATTATAATATGTGATCATGTTGCAGTCTAATCTACAATGTTGGTTCCTGCTACTCAACTACCTGAGGTGGGAATCATTATTTTTATTATCCTTTAAGTGGAATGCACCAACATTTTCCATAGCGCTACACAGTTACAAACAAAGAAAAATACAGTATTAACAAAAAATGGACAAGCCTGTTTTTGAACTTATAATCTTACGTGGTTCTTCTGTCCTTCAGTCATGTCCGACTCTCAATGACCATATGGACGCAGCACACCAGGCACATCTGACTGTGTTTCTAGTTGTGCTTATCCTATATGGTTTTCTTGGCAAAGATACTGTAGTAGTTTACCAGTTCCTTCTCCAGTGGACGCAATTAATTTGATATCTCTGCTAGGACCTGCCCATGTTGGGTAACCCTACATGGTATAGCTCACAGCTTTATTGAGGTGCACAAGCGCCTTCACCACAACAATATTGTGATCCAGAAGGGTGAAAATCTTACAAGTATAGGGCTTTTTGGAAATCACTCAGTTTCTATGTGTCCAGTGGCATCTAAAACATTTTAATTAGCAGTAAAGGAAAGCTCATTAGTTTACAAAGACATACCCTCATGAATAATTAGCAAGAAAAATCAAGTTGGGAAAGAAAATGGAAGCCTGCATTAAAAATGGCACACTGCCTATTGACACACATTGTTTTTTTCCTATAGATTGTAAGCTCCTTGGATTCATGGATTATGTAACCCATTGGCTATCTTGATGTGAAATGTACTTATATAGTCTTATAAGCTTCCTCTTCCTTGTCTCCGTAAAGCAATGTGCACATTTTTGTTATTCAGTCATATAGTCATGTCCGACTCTCCGCAACCCTATGGATAGGAGCACGCCAGGCACATCTTGTGTCTGGGTGTGCTACTCCATATGGTTTTCTTGGCAAAGATACTAGAGTGGGTTGCTAGTTCCTTCTCCAGTGGACCACAATTTGTCTGATCTCTCTGCTATGACCTGCCCATCTTGGGTGACCCTACATGGTATAGCTCACAGCTTCACTGAACTACACAAACCCCCTTCACCACAACAAGGTAGCGATCCAGAAGAGCAATGTGCACATTGGCACTACTATACAAATAAAAACACACAAATACTTACAAACAATGCATAAAATATTTAAAAATGTAAAGGTTTCTTTTGAGCTTATAAATTATATCTTATAAAGAATTGCTTATTAATTAATATTATAAATTATAAACAAATTATATTGATATTAATTTAAATAGCTCATACATAATCACTTAATTATTTAAAATATAGCATTTTTGACCACCTGGGCATCTACACCACATATACACCAAAAATAGTTTCCATTGTCTCTCTTATAATTCTAATCTGTATTTATGTATTTCTGCAAGATTCTAAAATATCCAGATCTTTATCTAAGCTTTTCAGAATCACCGGCCTATAAGATACTAAAGGAATATTCTGAAATAAAGTGCAAAGACATTTTTTTTCCGCCACAAATAGAATTTCGAGCGGTGTTGAAAGATATCATCCAACAATTTCAGTTTTTCTGTAATGGGAATATCTCCAATTATAATCCCTCCAGAGGTGGGTGGAATCTGTGCATGTTGTAACAACACAAGGAACAAATGATTGACCTTTGGATGAATGGAGAGTGTCCGGCCGGCACTGTGTTAATCCCCTGGTGACTCCGCTGCTTGTTATGGAAACAAATCACATAGTGGTGCTGATGTAGAAGATGTTTTTCTGGGGATGGCAGAAACTGTGCAATTAGTCAGAGAGTGTCCAAACTTCTCCCAAGACATGCTCAATATGATGTCTTACACTGCCAAGCAAACATTACACCAAGCAGGACCAATGAAGTGTAATGAAGAACTTCAATATATAATGGGCCTTTTTAAAAAAAAAATCAAATAAATAAGTACAGTCTTAGTTGCAAACTATTATTTTCAACTTTGCTGTACTGGTGTAATTTGTTTTGCCTTTGCTCCTAATAAGAATGAGATGATCTTGTATGCTGATAACATCTCTATTCAGTTCTGTTGAGAGAGGATTTTGTAGAAAGCAACCCCCTTTATGATTACCCCCATTTAGCTACATGATTTGCATAGATGCTATTAAGTTAATAATTAACAAACATGAGCCTCTAAGCACAACTGTCTTAGCTGCCTCATATTGGTAAAGTTAGTGGTCCACACACTAACTTTAAATACTTTATACAAAAAGGAACATGCACAAGCAATTCTGCGCAGGAAATATATGTTTTTTTTACATTGAAATATTATCACAAATGTACTATATATATATATATATATATATATATATATATATATATATATATATACTTGTTTTAGACGAGAGAGAAAGAGAGAGAGAAAGAGAGAGAGATACTGAGATTGATTTAAGGCATATATGGTACTTTGGCAAATTACACATTTATGAGAGGGGCATTTCCTTTCCACAGGAACATGAATACCAAGAAGATCAGCATGACCATGGATATAAAGGTGTGCCTGGTATGATACGGTCACAGAGAGTCAGACACAACTGAACACCGCAAACAACCAATAATAATATTGCCTCTACTTCTGTATTATAATATTAAAATCTGCACATTGCAGAACGGCACAAATGGTCTTACACCTCTATTTCCATTTTCCGTTCATTCCTGGGGGACCTACAGTATTGTAGTGTAAATGAACTGATCTCTGAGGTTGTTTGTTACTGGATCGGACACTCAGACGAATCTTTCCTACAAATATGACAGAGCTTCAGGGGTTAAGGAGAACATTACAGATACAGATGGTCTTCCTGAACGGCTCCATACATTATTATTCTGTATAAATATTAGCCGTCCTTTGTCCCTTTTTCTGAATGAGATACAAAATATTTCAGAAAATACATGTTTATATGAATCCAAGAAGTGCACAAGTCACACACATCAATTTTCCATTTGCTGCAAGTATTGGTTTCTCTCAAATAAACTCTTTTCACCACATTTACTGACATTTTTCTGCTTTTGTAAAATTATAGATCTATAGGACAAACCAACTTCAGGTATTGTCCGTTCTCAGATTGAGCACCTAATTTCATTGTTGTGTATGCAAATGACCCTTAGAAGATTTTCTCACCCTAAGGGTGATAGGGGGGGACAAGACATGGACCCCTTGCTCACTGTACCTTAGGGAGTAAAGCTGCACCTCACTGAAGAGGCCCACAGAGGTCGAAACACGTCTGGGGTTTGCTGCTTCTCCTGTTCAGGGTAGAACTACCTGGTATTTCAGGGCTGGGTCACTCGTTTGAGTGAGATCAGACTGATATACTTAAGGATATTTCTCCCTGTGAAGGGCACAAGTGAGTTAAAAGAGGTTGGACTCTGAGTAGGTAACCAATGTTGAATATTATAAACCCTGCCAGAAAGTTATACAAATTTATATAAAATAACTAATGTGTTTTTTTTTTATCAGTTGCAGTAAAAAACAAAGGAAGATTTGCTTCAAGGAGCAACATGTTAATTATTTTCCTATACAGTTTTTTGGTATAACTAAATTTAACATTAGGCAATTTTTTTGAGCTGATTATGTTCGTTACTTTTGCAGAGGAACGTGTCCCTGTAAACTAAAGAGATTTCCAACAGTTGCATTGAAAGCACTGGCAGTTTTAAAAGACACATGTTTTCTGCAGATGTCAAAAATATAGGACTAAAGAGATTGTTTAAAAGTGACCTTTTTTATCCTCAATGGGGTATAAAAAGCATCTACAATTAAAAGGATCTAATGTACTAAAGTAAAAAAAACATACACAAACCATATTCATTTGTAAATGTCATGATTTATTACAAGGAAGCCAGCGTTTACACATGCCCAGGGACTGCAAACCCTTTCTGTTAATGGGAAATCTCTGTTTTCAGACACTTTTGCCGTTTCAGCCCATTTATTGCTTAGTCCTATTCTACTCAATTCACAATCAGCATTTTCAGATTTTTATTGATGGTAATTATTTACAGTGTTATTGACTGTAATTTCTTTTTTTACCTGAGGTATTTGGTGGATTCTCTGTTTTTTTTTCAGTAAACAGTCAAAGCAAAACATATTAGATCCAAAAATCACAGCACAAACACCTTATCAAGAATCCACTGATGAACACCATTGTTCAATGAAACGTGTAGAAACATTGGTTAATTTTTGTAAAATCTTCTGTAATAGATGACACTTACCAGACTTTGCATTCAATGGGACAATGATAGAGTTCAGTACGTCTGGAGATCACCAACGATCTGACCATGCTATGTTATTTGACCATTCAGCCAGTTTTTCCAGAATGAGTGAGTAGTTGGATATTGTTAATAAATGATGTCCACTCAATATGCTACACCATGAGGATGAATTCATCTTTTTTCCTATACATAAATAATACTTCAGAGAAAACGTAGAGGAAAGGCGAAATAGACATAGCATTGACTCTTATGTTCCTTTTCTAACAGAAATGCTGTAAGTCTGTATCAAAGAGAGTGACTTGTCCAAGGGAGGACTACTCCCTGTCATGGCGGCCAAAGGCTTGTTTATTTAACAAAAATGTACAATAATCATTGCTAGAACTTCTTGTTTATGGTTTGCTATAAATATGGGGACCTTGCTGTGCTGCGCCGACTCTCTATAACCTTGAAACCTCTCTGCAGGCTCTGAGCCTCTCTCTCCATCCCCTGCTATGCTGCTGAGCCGATCGATTCGGTGGGGTCCCTCAGCCTTGTGTGATTAACAGCCAAAGCCAAGTATAATAAATTTAGCTATATTATTATTACTTTTGTGTTGTCGGATTTGTCAGAGTTGGATACATGCACCACAAGCCAAGGCGACCTTTTGGATGGGAGTTTGGTAAAACTTCTCATCATTTTGGTGAAGCGGTGGTTGGCAGTTTTGGAAAACTGTGCCACATTGTTGCAATCACTTACACCCATGGCTACACTTTATGAAGAAAGTGTTGTATTTTTTAGATAGCGGTCTGAAGAAAGTCTGTGCAAGTTCAATAAAAACTTTGGGGGGGTATTCAAGATTCCCATTAGAAACCAAAGGAACTAGAATGTAAGCAAATGTTACTCTCTCCAATCATATCCCCTACCGCTTATGCTTTGAAGATTAGTCTTTAATTAAAACAATAAAATCTGGGATTACCAGCCCTATTATCACAATGTATAACCATTGCAATGGAGCTTTTAGAATCCGCTTTCTAAACAGCATGGGGACCAGTCATGATCCTTCTCATGCTGGCCACCGAATGGCACTTGTCTCTGTCCTTTGGCATAGTGTCTAAGGGTGCACCTACGCTATGCCAAGCACTTACATATTTGACTGCATCACTCCTTACCTCTCGAAATATGACATCTGACTCATATGACAGCTAGGAATATGACATCGGACTCGGGTTTTGTCAGCACAGACTCCAATAATTTATTTGTACCAGAATTTAAGTGCAACTTTCATCAATATAAAGCCAAAGCAACTGAGCAGTAGTGCTCAGTTGTTTTGCTTCCTTTTTGCAATGTGATGGTTTTTCCTTTGCTTCTTTTGTGGATATAACAGTTACTGAACTTGGACTGTTATTTAAATTATCCGGACTTCTGTCTCTCTGACAGTGTTAGGTTTGCCATGAACATTTGTCACATACTTACATTTTTTGTTTGTGCCGTTCAGTTTTTTTCAACTCTCCATGACCTCATGGACCATAACACACCAGGCACATCTTTATGTCCATGGTCATGCTGATGCACTTTTTAATGGCAGAGATACTGGAGTGGGTTGCCAGTTCCTTCTCCAGTGGGCCACAACCTACAGCTCCTGGTATTCCTAGGTGGTCTCCCATCCAAGTACTGACCAGGCCCAACCTTGCTCAGCTTCAGGGTGGTGTGACTTAAAATTGAACCCAGGTCAGGGTGGTTAAACCTAACTACTGGACCACTAGAGAACCCATCTATGCCATACTGAGGTTAAATAAGTGTATAGGTGTAATAATTGACAGAATATTCCTGATATTTAGGAAGACTTGTCCATTAGTTGACCCGCTTTTGGTAGATGGCCAGTTGTCTTTCTTGTGGTCCCAGGGCAGTTTTTAAGATGCAAACCAGATGGTGAAATGTAGTGTATAGTATTAGAATGACATAGTAAAGAGGTTATATCCTCATCATCCTGCTGGCTTTCAACCTCCAGGGAATAGAGAGAGAATGGCTAGAATAAGGCAACATCTCTTGAGCTAAAGTAATTGCTATTCTTTTGGAGGAAGATTACTATTTGTCATCAATACAATATTTTTCTCTATTGACAGCTATAATTCCCTGAACAGTTGCGTAAAATATGTCCAAAGCTTTTTCTTTCTTCAGCTGATTGATTGTCCATAGTTCAGTAAATATCCTATAGCTTCATTATCTCAAAATACTTGAAAACAAAAAATCATTTTTGACTTCTCTTCAACGATTAAAACTTGCAGATGTCTAGTATGCTGCAAGACCCGATCTTAATCTACCTTATTTCAGTTCAAATGAATGAGAATTACATTAAAATAATGTTTCAATTCAGGTATCCATAAGTCTCACTGTCCCTATTTCCTGTATAGACAATTTATTTTTCATATAATTATTATTATTTTTTTGTAATGTTTAAATGATCTAGGAAATATATGATATAATATATTGGCCTTTTAACCCCACTTGACCCCACTTACCCTGATTGAATTTCACTTACCCTCACTTAACCCTTCTTTTACCATGTCTAATAAATGGACACCAAAGAATTCCAAAACCTTTCCTATTAGCCAAAAATACACATACAGAAAACCTGAATTTTAACTATAAATGGGAAACCAGAAGAAAAATATCATTAATATTTCACATCTACTCCTATTCTTAACTCCAGCATTATATTGGACTTAACTGTTAAAAATAAAGTCTTACAAATATTCCTCTGGCAATACTAACCTAAAACAGTATCTTCTTTTTTTATAACATGATGCTTCTTCCAGCTTTCTCTCTGCTTTCCTTGCATGAGAGCTTCCTTAGTCATCATGTATTGTTTAATTAACAACACAGAATCAGAAACCTTGCTAAATGTTAATGAAAACTGTGGACACATGGTAATAGAGAAAGTGTCTATCTCATAAATATTACACTTCTTAAACCCCCAAGTAAATATTGATGATGTATTGATATTTTGCGAATCCCTATATAAATTAATGAGGCTGTGTCACAGGTCCCCTCCAGGGATGGAGTGATTTGTGACTCTGTGTATTCCCCAATTTGCTATCTTCCCCAGGCTGTACATTATCACAAATAACAAATGGCATCTATATACCTCTCTCATTAACATGCATTAGGCACATCAAGGAAACAATACCCCCTCCTATCGGATTGTGCTTCATTAGGACCCATACAATGAAATCTTTACAAGGTGGTTTTAAGCTAATGAATTGGAGCAATAATTTCAGCAGTCAAGTCAGCGAAGGTTCACTTTTAATCACTGCAGGCCGATAAGAGGCGAGTGGTGTGAAACCTCGGAGACTGAATGTAACCCTTCCACTGCTTGGGGTCGTCTCACAAAACAAAGTCAATAGAGTGAAAAATGAGAGTGATGTGCTGGAAAAATATATAATTCAGCAATTCAAGAATCCCATCTTTTTGCCGTGTTTGGAAACGTACATAGATATTATGCTTATACACACCAGTTATATATATTTATATATACTGCTGGAAAATGTATCTCATGTATATATACAGAATGCAATGTAATAACAGTTTTTCTCAGAATTCTGAGCTGGAAGCTCTTTTACTCACCATATTATAAATGATTGTTGTGGTGAACTACCTACTGATAAGATCCACAACACAGGCTGAGATCCTGCTCCATGCTGATGATAGCCAGTAAGCTTGAAACAGCTGTACATGGATTGGATACTCAGCTTGTGTTTAAGCCAACCTTGGCTTTGCATTAAAGCTGTGTAATACAGCATGCATAAGCTTAAACGAAGCCATGTTTGATAACGGCTATGGATTGAAGAGCGAGGCATTTGTGGGCACATTTGCATGTCCCAGCTCAACTTCCCAGAATGCAGTCTAATAACTGTTTCTTTGAATTCTGCGCTGGAAGCAGGGTTTTAAACTTGTTTTAGACATTCAAATGTGAACACAGATGTACTATTTATTTACTATATATATATATATATATATATATATATATATATATATATATATATATATACACACCCTTTTATCAATAACTCAATTTTTTTTAATTATCACTAGATTGACAGGATATTCCAAGATTCTTATCAATCTGCCAAATATATTCGGAAATGCTGTAATTATAGACAAGGAGAAATATAGGAAAGAAAATATTAGTTACTGGGAGACATTGAATGTTATTGAGCCATGACCTAGAATTGAACTGCTAAATTCTAGAAAGAGAACAAATTCTTGACAGACTGTTATGTTTAGACTTTATTGGCAAAAAAAAGAATATGATGTTGTGCTTTGGAAGCATCCAATAATTGCACCATTCTATAGCTTTCCAAAATACATAAAGATGCTCGCCCCCATGGAGACCAGTAGTGTCAGGCTTTAATAGTTTGAAACAGAATAGAAATCAATATGTTGATCAAGAGTTCAGAAATGTTGTCAAGACACTTATCTCATTCATTCAAGAAACAAAAGATGCATTATCTAGAATAAACACTACTGATGGTGTGGGGGTGACATGTATTAGGTAAGCTTGGAAGTAGAGTCATTAAACGCCTCAATTCCACATACGAAAGGGTGTAGGCATGTAATATGTGGGTTGTAAATCCAGAACAAATGTATTGTGATCCTGATATAATCATTTGTTCTGATGCATAATTGGTTCCTTTTTCAATGTCAAGATGTGCCCCCACCTAAGCAGATTTGATTTTGGGGTGGTAGGAGGAAAATATTGTTTTCTCAGAACTGAACATGGTTGACATGATGGATGAGACTTACTGATGATGTGCTGAAGATGTGGCATGGTTTTGAGACTGATTTAAAAGTATTAGTAAAAAAAATATTAATTACAATTAGATGAGTCTATTATACTCATAGGCAAATTTAAGCCAAATGATTACATACTTAGTATGAAGTTCACCATTAACATCTTTAGTGGTCTCTAAATCTAACGTATTCGGAAAGCCACAGTGAGCAATAGTTTGCTACACTCAGAGAGTCATCATCCTATGAGCACCATAAATGCCATCTTGATTGGTCAATATCTAAGTCTGCAGAGAAACTGCAGCAACTTGGAAGATTTTAAGATACAGGATGATGAGTTAAAGGAGAGATTTAGGGGAAAGGGATTTTCTCACAATTGCTTAAAAATGACATATCATTGGGCTACTGAAAACATGTCAGAAACCTATTAAATCAGGTATCATTATATTATATGGGATATTTAATGCACAAATGCAAATTATAAGTATAGATAATCTTAAAAGGTATAAAACGATCTCATGGTATCTCTTATATTTAACTTTCAGTCTATACATTTAACCCACATAATAGGGCATAATTATAAATTAATAAATCTGTACTGAATTGGGAAATGGTCATTGGGAATACATATCAAGTATTATTGTTGCCTCATTGGAGATAGGGTAGAGCTAGAAAATAAAATGTTATGAATTAAATAGGTAGTGCCTTTACTCTAATTGATATGATGATAATATTTAATATACAAATTGTGTTAAGATAAATCTTAAAATTACATTTAAACACCTTTTAATAAAATAAGAGAGAAATGTTGGTTAAACTGTATACGTGATAAATAATTGTTTTTTTTTAATAACTAGCTCTTTTAATACCGCAAAATTATGGAAGAGTAATAATTGTATCACACACTATACTGGATTGTGGAACTATTGCTATATTGGAGTTTACTAGTAAAATCAAATACAATATCTACTGAATTAAGTATCTTCATGGACCTGCATTCAAGTTTTAACAATCTCCATATGTTGTTTACTTTAATAATCAAAAAACAAATGAGAAGCACTCACTGAATGAACTAACATTAATTAGTTAGTTCTATGGACACAATAATCAACTCTTAGAGCGGCCTCTTTTAGCCACTTGTGTCCTTCACGGGGAGAAATATCCTGTAGTATATCAGTCTGGTCTCACCCAAGAGAGTGATCCAGCCCCGAAATACCAGGCAATTCTACCCTGAACAGGAGAAACAGCAAACCCTAGATGTACATTTCGGCCTGCATCGGGCCTTATCAGTGGAGTGTAGCTGAAGTCTCTTAGGCACAATGAGCAAGGGGCCCTCGTCTGGATTCCCCCATCACCCTTAGGGAGACTAAGACTTAGGGTAATTTGAATAAACAAAACAAAAAAATACAGGTGATGAACTAACCTTAATAGATTAGTACTATGGACATAACACATTCTGAGAGCAACCTCTTTTAGCCACTTACGATCCTTCAAAGGGAGAAATATCCTGTAGGAGAAGCTGCAAACCCCAGACATATGTTTTAGCCTTCATTGGGCCTTGTCGAGAAGTATAGCTAAACTCTCTAAGGCACAGTGAGCAATTAGTCCATGTCTGGAGCCCCTGTCACACTTAGGGAGACTAAGGGCCATTTGAATAAACAAAAACAAAAAAATTAGAATCACACAGAAAATTACATGACGACATTAACATGAGAACGACATTATGACAGGGACATGATAATCCACTCGGAGAGCAGACTCTTTTAGCTCACTTGTGCCATTTATCTTTGGGGCTTAACCTCCCTAAAGGTAATAGGGAGCTCCAGACAAGGAATCCTTGCTCACTGGATCTTCGGGAGTTCAGCTACGTACTACTGACGATGCCAAATTAAGGACGAAACACACGTCTGGGGTCTACAATGTCTTCTGTTCAGAATAGAATTGCCTGGTATTGTGAGGAATTGACTCTGCTGGGTTTTGAACCCTGATCCCCAGGCTGCTATACCTCTTCCCTACCACTGCGCCAGCCTGCCTTTTGTGAATTCCATTGAGACCTTATAAGCTTGACTCTGCTAGCAATTGTATCAGTACCTAAGTCTCTTCAGCTGTGTCTGGTCAGGTGTCTGGTCCTTGGCCTATATAAGGCACTGTCAAATGTACCTTGCCAGATTATTGTTGGTTCCTCATCCCTTCAATAAAAGCTTGTTCCTGTTTAACCTACAAGTTGCTGAACCGGATTATTGCTGACCTTGGCTACTGGTCTCCACAACTTTGTGATTCCTATATCATTACAGAATAATCTGACCCTTTCATGGAGACCGCCGGGACAGATTCTGCATTGGCCCAGCAGGTTGCTTTTACTGCAAGAACTGTGCAGACCCAGGCACAGACCATCCAAGTGCTGCAGGACCAGGTAGCTGAACTGCAAAGTAAATTTCAGTCAATGCACAGTGAGTACACCGGCTACAGGGCACGTGATGTTTCAGCTGCTACTGTTACACCTGCACAAGATGCCCGCTTGCCCCTGCCAGAAAAGTTTGGAGGAGATCGAAAAATGTAGGGGTTTTCTTAAATCAATGCCGTTTGCACTTCATGATGTTACCTCACCAATTTCCATCTGAAAGAGAGAAGGTGGGATTTATTTTTTCACTATTCAAAGATGAAGCCCTGGCTTGGGCTTGGGGCTCCCCTCTTCTGGAACAGGACAGTCTAGTCTTGGGTAATCTAAATGACTTTCTTGAGGCCATGTGCCTAGTTTTTGATGACCCCAATCGATGTGCTACAGCAGAAGCCACTCTACTTCATTTGCATCAAGGGAGGCGCTCCATGGCTGAATATGCTGCTGAATTCAGACAGTGGGTTGCTGATACTACCTGGAACCAATCAGCTCAGAGGTTGCACTTCAGAAAAGGTCTCTCAGAAGCTATAAAAGATGAGCTAGCTCGTGTTGATCTTCCTGCTGACTTTGATGCATTTGTGCGTTTGGCTATCCGTATCGATCGGAGACTTTCTGAAAGAAGACTGGAAAGACAGGGCTCTTTTAGACCAAGTACTACTCCTATTTCCTATTCAAGAATTTCTACTCCAACCCCACAAACACCTTCAGACTCTGAGCCTGAGGCTATGCAGGTAAATCTAATAAGAGGGCCATTATCCAATGAAGAAAAACAGTGGTGACGCACTCACAATTTATGCCTGTATTGTGGTAGTGCAGGGCACTATGCCATCAATTGCCCTAGCAAATCCAAAAGAACAATAGCTATGGCTGCTGAGGGCGCACAGATTCGACACCAATCCCAGATTGCAGATCAACTGGATTCTGTCACACAACCCTTGTTTTCTCTGGCTCATGGTAAAGAGGGTATGTTGACTCAACATCCTCATTTTGTGGTGCCTATCACGTTGCAATGTGGTGATCATAAAATTTCAACTACAGCTATGATAGATTCTGGAGCAGGCGGAAACTTTATGGACATTAAATTTGCTGCAGGAAATGGAATTCAGTCTATCCCTAATTCTTCACCTGTGTTAATGGAGACAGTGGACGGTTCTCCACTTACGTCGGGCCCGGTTACACATGAGACTGTGCCCTTAAAGTTGACTCTGGAAGTGAATCACCATGAGACTATATCTTTCCACCTAATTTCCTCAACACAGTTTCCAGTGATTTCGGGGGTACCTTGGCTTGCTCTGCATAACCCACAGATTGATTGGAAGATCAGAACTTTGTCCTTTCCTTCAGAACACTGCTTAATGAATTGTCAACCCACTAAGGTAACACCTGTTGCCACAACAATTAATGAAATGGTTGCTACAAACTTGACTAAGCTTCCTCTACAATATCGGGATTTTGCAGATGTCTGTGATAAGAAGAATGCTGATCAGCTTCCACCCCACAGGCCTTATGATTGCCCAATAGAGCTGTTGCCTGAGGCTGCTATCCCATTTGGCCGTATATATTCCCTTTCTGAGCCTGAATTGAAAGCTCTTCGTGAATACATACAAGAAAATCTTGCCAAAGGTTTTATTCGACAATCTACTTCCCCAGCAGGAGCTCCTATATTCTTTGAAGAGAAGAAAGATGGCAGCCTACGGCCATGCGTTGATTACAGGGACATTAATAACATCACTGTTAAGAACCGCTACCCCTTGCCTCTGATTCCTGAACTTTTGGAAAGACTTCGCTCAGCTAAAATATTTACGAAGCTTGATCTTCGGGGGGCATATAATCTGGTTCGCATAAGACCCAATGATGAATGGAAAACAGCTTTCAGAACCAGGTACGGGCATTACGAATATCTAGTAATGCCTTTTGGGCTGTGTAATGCCCCTGCAACTTTCCAGCATCTTATCAATGATGTACTACGAGATCTCCTGGATCAGTTTGTTGTGGCATATTTGGATGATATCCTAATATTCTCTGATAATCTTGAAAACCACAGAAAACAGGTCTGTATAGTTCTAGAGCGCCTTCGTACCCACCGCCTATACATTAAACTAGAAAAATGTGAGTTTGAACAAACAGACATTCAATTCCTGGGGTATGTAATAACTCCCAAAGGTTTAAGTATGGACGCAAGTAAAATTAAAGCTGTGCTGGACTGGCCCATCCCCAAGAATGAAAAAGATGTTCAGAGATTTGTGGGGTTTGCCAATTTTTACAGGCGTTTCATTAAGAATTTCTCTGCCGTTATTACACCGATCACTGAACTCACACGTAAGGGGACTCCTTTTCAGTGGTCCGATAAGGCGGATACCGCATTTTCCCGATTGAAGACTCTGTTTACCTCTGCCCCTGTCCTGGTACATCCTCAGCCGGAATTACCATTTATTGTGGAAGTTGATGCTTCTGATTCAGCTGTTGGTGCTATACTGTCTCAAAGGACTGGACCTAAGATGATGTTACATCCGTGTGCCTTCTATTCCCGCCAGATGGTGCCAGCAGAAAGAAACTATGACATAGGGAATAAAGAACTATTGGCTATAAAAGCTGCCTTCACTGAATGGAGACATCTCTTGGAGGGAGCTACCCATCCAATTACTGTCCTCACAGATCACAAAAATCTGGAATGTATTCGATCAGCTAAGAGACTGTCAGCCAGACAAGCACGCTGGTCCCTATTCTTCTCAAGGTTTAATTTTTTGGTTACATACCGTCCTGGCTCCAAGAATGGTAAGGCGGATGCCTTGTCTAGAATAGCTGACCCCCTCCATGCTACCGTAACCAAGACCACCATCTTGCCGGAGGATATATTTATAGGAGTTGCTTTTCCTTCTGATCTGATGTCTTGCATTAAAAAGGGCTACGCTGAAGACCCAGTTCTTCGTGATCCTCCTCGTGATCTCCATATGACGATGCTTAATGGGTTTGGGATTTTTCAACGACGTCTGTTTGCTCCGGAGTCAGTGCGACTGTACCTTTTACGTCTCTACCATGACTCAAAACCAGCAGGTCATCCAGGAATCCGAAAGACACAAGACCTACTTGCCCGATCCTTTTGGTGGCCGGAGTATCATGAGGATGTTAAGAAGTATGTGTCCTCTTGTGATGTGTGTGCCAGACATAAGACTCCACGCTCATCCCCTGTTGGCTTGCTTCAGCCTCTTCCGATTCCTCATCGTCCCTGGGGATCTATATCCATGGACTTTATTGTGGAACTACCTCCCTCTAAGGAACACACTACCATTCTTGTTGTTGTGGACAGGTTAACTAAGATGGGTCATTTCATACCAGCTCGTGGTCTCCCTTCAGCTAAACAGACGGCTGACCTGGTTATTCGGGAAATTTTTCGCTTGCATGGAGTGCCTGACAGGGGAGTGCAGTTTACGTCTCGTTTTTGGAAACATTTTTGTTCTAATCTAGGTATTAATGTAAATCTGTCGTCAGCTTTTCATCCGCAAAGTAATGGACAGACTGAGCGAACCAACCAGACTTAAGAGCAATATTTGCGGTGCTATATTAGTTACCTGCAGGATGACTGGCTGGATTTTCTACCCACGGCGGAGTTTGCCTATAACAATGCCCAACACTGCTCCACTTCTTTGAGCCAATTTTTTGCCAACTATGGTTACCATCCGACCTTTCTAGTCAGTCTCCCAATTACTACTTCCATTCCTACTGTCACTGACCGGCTAACCGCCTTACGTGATTCCCAAGCACTGTTGAAAGAGACTCTTTTGGAGGCTCAGAAATGTTACAACAGAGCTGCTGATAGGCATAGAAAGGAGGCCCCAGTCTATCATGTTGGTGACAAGGTGTGGCTGTCAACAAAGAATCTTAAGCTTCGGATTCCTTCTCATAAATTGGGTCAAAGGTTCATGGGACCTTTTGAGATCATTGCTCAGATCAATGCTGTCACCTTCCGTTTGCAACTCCCGAATTTCATGAAAATACATCCAATGTTTCACGTTGCACTGCTTAAACCTGTTCATGAAAATACTTTCCCTGGCTGAGCCTTGCCTGCCCCACCTCCAGTCCTCGTGGATGGTGAGGATGAGTACGAAGTGGACAAAATTCTTGACTCCCGGATCTTCCGTGACAAACTTCAGTATCTGGTTCGCTGGAAAGGCTATGGTGAGGAGGAGAGTTCGTGGGAACCAGTGGACAATATTCACGCTCCTGATCTACTTCGGTCTTTTCATGTGCAGTACCCTGCTAAACCGGGTAATAGGGCATCCAGAGGCTGCACCTATAGAGGCGGGGGTAATGTGAGGAATTGACTCTGCTGGGTTTTTAACCCTGGTCCCCAGGCTGCTATACCTCTTCCCTACCACTGCGCCAGCCTGCCTTTTGTGAATTCCATTGAGAACTTATAAGCTTGACTCTGCTAGCAATTTTATCAGTACCTAAGTCTCTTCAGCTGTATCTGGTCAGGTGTCTGGTCCTTGGCCTATATAAGGCACTTCCTGTCAAATGTACCTTGCCAGATTATTGTTGGTTCCTGATCCCTTCAATAAAAGCTTGTTCCTGTTTAACCTACAAGTTGCTGAACCGGATTATTGCTGACCTTGGCTACTGGTCTCCACAACTTTGTGATTCCTATATCATTACAGGTATTTTGGGGCTGGATCCCCCTATTGACTGATATACTACAGGAAATTTCTCGCTGTGAAAGGCACAGGTGAGCTAAAACAATGCTACTCTCAAGTAGGTTACTATGCATATAGAACAAGCCTACTTTAGTATTGTCCATTCTCAGATTCTGTTCACATTAACCCTATGCATCACAAGGAGCTAATCCAAATTAATGTAAAGCAATCAAAACACATATATGATGACCTTGGGCAGTCAAAGGATCTGAGACAAATATAAAAACCAAATATAAAAACTGTTCCTGCCAACAGAACCAATGCATAAGGTCAACAGAGGGTAGGAATAAGAGCTTAATGTAACCCATATTTGTGACTGTAAATTGCCAATACTTCGGGATGTAATACTATTTTATAGATATTTAATGCTTTCTAGTATTTCAAGTAATCCAAACTTTTATCTGTAAATGGAGGGTGAAACATTTACTTGTACTTGTAGGATGAGATGGGCAGTCGGGATTCACAATGTGTCCAAAGTATAAAACAACATAAAAGTTGATCCTATTTAAAAGGTTCATTTATGTTCCAGAGAATTTACAGGAACAGATTATATGTATTTTACAGCTTATATGTATTTTCAATATCTTGTGATTAAATAAAAAAAAAAAATATTTAAAAGAGAAAAAAATGGTAAAAAAAGGCTGTGGTAGGATTCAAACCCATATATTGCATTTCCCAGCTGAAAAAGTTGCTTACATGGCTTGCAATGGGGAGAGAGATTATATTACATTTTGGAAACTTTTACTAAATCTTCATTATTACCGTCATATTTGTCTTTTATTGACCCTTTGTAGTTAATATATATTTACAATTTTATCTTGTGACTAATATAAAAATTACAAATAAAAAAAAAAGTGGTGGTGGGATTTAAACCCAAATCTGCCACTTCACTGTCTAGACCATTGGTTCTCATCCCTCTCCTCGGGAACCCTCATACAGGCCAGGATTTAGGTAAAAAACTGGGTGATGCAATTCTTATTCAGCCGGCTGTGGAGCCACTAGTTGCCACACCTGCATCCATACTATGTTACATGTAAATTCTGGCTTGTATGGGGGTCCCTGAGGAGAGGTTTGGGAACCACTTATCTAGACAATTAACCCTAGACAATTATCCACTGGACTAATCTGTAAAATGCCCGCAATGGTGAAAGAGAACATTATATCGAAATTAAGATATGGATGTCTGGATTAGCAATAAGAAACTGGCAACATTATGCAAAACAGAGGTAAAGCTATTGAATGGAGGGCCCTGGTGCAATATAATTTTGGTGGCGCTTGCAATTTCTCGATATACTTTGTAGGGATTAGTAAAGCCTCAAATATATATGTAGACTGCCTCTTTCTCATATTAAATTAATGTTCCCATTTTACTCCAGGCTGCTGCTAGTAGCATAGGGCCCCTAACATGTTGTGGGCCCTGGTGCTTTACATCAGCTAATGCTAAAAGGTGTATTGCTTTTTACTACACAATTTTAAAATTCTAGTAAAACTCTGCATCGTATAAAGTTCGCAAGGAATGAGAAGACATAGAAAAAGGTTTACAAATAGTGAAATCCATCTCACAGAAAACTTTTTTGAAATGTGTTGTTATTGTCAGGGTGTACTTATTGCCAGTATTTGTTCTGTAATATCAGTTTAAATACTATTTGAAAGTATGACACCTCTAAGTGGTAAAACATAACTCATAACTCTTTTGGGATCCTCTACCAGGAATAAGCACGCTTTAAATGCCTTACTGAAGAAACCCTTCTGTTTTAAATTCCAACTTCTTCCCTGTATCTTTTTTACTTTAATATTTTTTTTATTTAGTATGAATAAAAAAAAAATACAACGCCCAACCTGCCTTATATATTTTCTTCTATTTTATAAAAATAATACTATTTATATAAAAACGCAGTGCCATAACCACATTTATAAAACAGTTTTTCAGCAAAATTAGATAAATATTGAGTTTTTCAAAAAACATGTCCATTCCAGCAACTATCAAACACAAATGAATTCTTGGTACAAGTACTTAGTAGCACTAGGAACTGCACCATGTTCAAAATGCTTTTAAGAAGAGCTAACATATTACGGTACTTTATTGTATAATTGTAGACTGAAAACAAATACAGACAAAACAAAATATCCAATGGTTTTTATATATACTGTATATATATATATATATATATATATATACTGTATATATATATATATATATATATATATATATATATATATATATATATATATATATATATATATATATATACACAAATATAATGACAATTACAGTTGAGCTTTGTGACTTATGGAACAATGTAAAATAGAATTACACTTACCATTTAAATCTATTAAAATAATGACAGGAAAAGAAATCAATCCTTGCTCTGTAATGTCATGGCTACGTGCACATACCACTAGACTAAACATCCTAATGTTTACTAGTGGGTAAAAAAGATTAATATATATTATACAGAGCTAATAATGAAAATGTGACTACTTTCTATAACCTGGATACCTGATTCTGATTGATGCTGGTCATTATTTATTCTAACAGAGCAAGGGAAGTCAGAAAAATAAAACATTGGCTTCTAAAGATAATAACTCAATTTTAAAAATGAAAACACTTTTTCCATATATTTTTCTACTACTTACTAGATGGTGAAGAGTGCATATGATGACTTCAGTGTCATTTTAAAAGCAGGGATTTATGGAAGAGCATATTGGTTTTAAATAGAAACCATTCATTTATCTGCCTACATTACAATAAATGTGTCTATTCCTGCAAAGCATGAGCTACAATTTCATATTTTAATAAGAAGAAAATGTTTACAAGAGTATTTTAATTAATTTCCCTATACTGTCAGACGTTTAAGACTATGCTAAGCAACATTTTTCTAAAGGAAAATAATGTGAAGGAGCACTGAGGAGTTTTAAAATAATGTATCATAAGGGACAAAGGAAGAAGATATGACAGTGGCTGAATACCAATGAGATTATAAACTCATTAGTATTAATGAGAGTTTGTCTCTATTAAATTCTTCATCAAAGTTGCCCAAGAGAGGCTGTACTACGAGACAACGGTAGTCAGGGGCTGCATCAGTAAATAAGAGAGAGTGGCTTACCTATGCAAATCCTTCCAGACTTCTTGTCACACTTACAGATGCTCGCATTAAAAGTTTAAAATGTTCTTCCAGTTAAATGCTTTGGTACGATTCATGTCTGAAAAGTCAGAAAAGCAAAGAAAGCAGAACATGTTACAGCAACAGACACACAGGAAATATCTGTGTGTGGCTACATTTAAAGTGGTGGTTTTCAAAATGTATATATATCTATCAAGTATTGCAGCATACTGTGATACCTTTAGTATTGAAAAAATGCCTTATTTATATTGACAAGTTTTCGATATAACCGCTGGTATCAAAATACCCTGTGAGTACCTGTATTTTGCAGTCCTTGCATTTAAACAACCACTAAACCTAAAACAGAAGCTTGTCAGCAGAAGATTGGCCAATGAACAACTTAAGAGAGAAAATAGAACTAAACATTGTAACAAATGTGCCTGTAAGTCATGTCAACACATGTGTAATGATGACACAGCCACACATAACAACAAGACCTATAACATCAAAGGTTTGTATACATGAACATCCTCCAATGTGGTTTATATAATATAATGTAATATATGTGAATCATGCTGTTACATTGGGGAAACCAGCCAAAAACTGCACTTAAGAATGAATTTACACAGACATTCAAACAGCACAATGAAGACAATTATTATACCCCAGTTGGACACCATTTTAGTCGGAATGATCACTCCATCCAAAACCTAAAAATCAAAATAATCCAAGAGAGAAAAGCACAATATATTCTTCAAAACTAAAAGTACAGGACTTAATATGGACTTGGGTTTTCTAACACATTATCACAATTTTTTGTGATTTTTTTCTTATTTTACAATAACAGGCTTGGCACTCTTAGGGAGGTGGTTGTCCATCAGAAAGGAGAATATTTTAAGATTGAAACAGTTGTCTGTGGATATATATATACTTCCATTAATTTTATGCACATATATATATATATATATATATATATATATATATATATATATATATATATATATATATATATAAAGCTATTTGTTGCTTTCCATGAACTTCATTCATGTATCCTATCTAGGATATTAGCAACTAACCATTATTCTGCTCTTCAAGTTTCAACAGCTCCATTCATATAATTACGTATATTCATGCATGCTGCTATGTACTATTCTTTTATCTGATTGCCATTGACTAGTTCAATTGAATTACTATAGTTAAGTACTATTACATTGCATTTATTTCAATGCATTGCTTTCTGTTTCTATGGTGACATGGTTACACATTTCCTTTGGCCCATGTCCTTATTTCTTTGGTTTGTTGGTGCCTTTATCTATGTATGTGTAATTTATTCCTTAAAGCAAGACAAACATCCGATCTGTCCATAATGTACAAACATGGGAGGTTTCTGGATTTCACTAGGAATATTATAAAAACCTATCTATTTTGTATCTATTTACGTCTATGTACTTATTTGATTAAATGCTCTGTTTTTTCTGCTTAAAAGTAAGCCCCTCTTTGGGTCTGCCTGCTGTAGCTTATGCAGCTCATGAATACACTTACTGTGAAGTGTAGTTTTTCAAATTAGTCTGTCAGTGACCTCTCTCGGGCAGCAAGCTGCAGAATATTGCCATTGACTTTTTCCTATAAGACAGTTGTAACCTCAGACTTAGAAGTACACAAAACCCTACATTGTTCCAGATTCACCCTATAGAGTGATACACATTGCATGAGAAAAATGCATATACATATACTCACAGACTGACAAATATGTACATACTATTTTGAGGATAGGAAAAGCTTTTAGTTAAGTGAAACTGTTTAAAGTGTCTCTTATGATACTTGCATAATGTGAACGTATAATGTGTGTTGATCCAGAGGAAAGCAAAGATATAACCCCACTGAGCCTCCTTCGGGAAAAAAACCCTGATAATGTTATACTGAGATCAATATCCTACCTGCTCTCTTAACCTCCCTGGTGGTCTGGCCGTGTCAGTACCCCTGAGCATTAAAGCTGTACACTCAGGGATACTGAAAAAGCCAGACCGCCTTGTTCCGCCCCCTAGCTCCTACGTGTAACATTTTTCTGTAGTGTAGTGGCCCCTACCACCCAGCCCCTGCTGCACACCATCCCCCCCTCTCCTCACCTTACCCCTCACCCTTCTCCTTCCCCTCTCCCTTCTTCCCCCATCCTTTTACTGTGTTACACTCTCATACTTCCCTTGCAGCACGTTTTCTGGCTGTGGCCGGGAATCGCTGTTGACGTTCCGAGAATGCAGTGCAATAACTGAATTTCTTGGAATTCTGAGTACGAAATTTAGACATTCAAATGTGAACAAAAATGTACTCTCTCTCTCCGCACATATATACTTATATATAGTGGCAAGGCAATCGTCTCCTCGTGGACTCTTCTGATGGAGGAACACTGTAGGCCGCTAAATAGTTTCCAAAAAGGTTAATACTTTTTTGGCAGGGTCATATAAGGTAAGAACATAATTAAAACAAGAAATAAATAGCCCTAGCTCTCTCTGAGCACTACCTAACTTTCTGAGCACTTTCATAACTAATTCTATCCACTCCCAACTAAGCCTCCAATAAACACTACAATAAACTGTATATTTTGAGTACTGGCCTCTCTCTTCTTAAGTCTAGGGCTTCTGCTCTGTGGTCTTTGCTTGACAGCTTCCACACTTTAGACTCTCTTGATCTTTGACTCCACTTTTAGTTTCTGCCGCTCCAGTACAATTCCAAAAGCCCCTCTGGGTAACACTCTCTGTCTCTGCTGCACAACTTCTCCTCTGGGCTACAACTGAACTTTCGACAGACTGCCCCAGCCTCTTCACTGCTGCAGTCACATTGTGATGTAATAGAGCCTTTTCTGCCCTCCAGGACTCTCCCATATCTCTTTCTGTCTTCGTCACAATATATATATATATATATATATATATATATATATATATATACACTCCACTATGTATATTATACTGTATATATGCCCAGTGCAGTACAGTCTATTACTGGTAAGTATAGGCAGGCATGGTCATATCTGACACTTGGCAGGAGCATTTGTGCAATATTAAACTATGCATTGATTAGTACTTTACTTACTGTCTGTAGCACAGCCGTGGGTGTTTATCACCATAAGCCAACCTCGCTTTATATGAGATAATCATTTCCTCTCTTAGACTAGAAAACAGTGCCTAATTTGTTTAGTGTCTCTTTATAGCCTAACCCCTCCATTCCCCTCATTAATGTAGTTGCTCTTCTCTGAACCTATTCTGGCTAAAAAAATTATCCTTTTTTGAAAAGGTTCCAAAATGTTTTTTCCATATTCCATTTCTTACAAGGATTTTATATTGTGACAGAATTATATTTGCTTCTATACTCTTCTTAATGCATATATATTGTTTAATAGCATATTTATGTTGACTAGATGAATGTATAAAATATGCAGATACTATTCCATTTATCAAACCATTCATCACTAAAATATATATATTTTTTATTTTAAAAGTGCTCATCTTACCTTATTAGCATTGCACAGACTGACATACACCAATACACTTGTCACGACACAGAGATTAGGGGACCACGTACACCTCTAACTCTCCTACTTTAGCTTACAGGAACAATCCCTGAGTGGTGAGGTTTTGTGTTTTTTATTTACAGTAATAAAGATTCAAGCTTACGTATATGTGCAATACCTGACAGATTCAATAATAAGGGACTGGATAATGTGGTTTGATTGCCAAAGCAGGAGGACTCTTTGGACCTCTATATCTTATACCAGGGTCATCACCACTAATCCATATCTTACCAAGTGGCATATTTACATCAAATAAAAAAAAAATAAAAAAGGAATGAGACAATTATTCAATGTAAATTCCCTAATTGCTTGTGGGAGTGTAGGGTCAATGTGCAATACTTTGTGATGATCAGTAGTGTTACACACTTAAAATGATAAATCAATGTACTATATTCCACATGTTAAAATATTGATTAACTGTGACAATGATGCAAATAAAGACAAAAAAAATTCTGAAACACAGACTGCATACAAAATCTATGGCATCCCACATTAAGCAAATAGGAGTAAACACTCCTGGATATTGTATCATTCCTTATATAATGGTCCAATGTGTTCCAACTAATTGTGGTCAATGTTGTTGTTCACCCAATGATATTATGATACTACCTATTCAGTCACCAAAACTAGAGGTTAGTCATCTCAAAATATTTACTCTAAATAAGAGATCGTCACCTCTGGGATAGGAGTTAGTAAAGTGGAAGGTCTAATTTATATCACTGGTTACATGAGAGATGAATTCTCTAATATATATCTACACAGGTACAGTAGGAAAAATTCCTAGTGTAATATTCAAACAGTGATATTATTCCATCACCTACACATTATCCATAATTAGAGGCCTATTTCCTCAGAATATTAACTATTGATAGAGAGACTATCACCTCTTGAATAGGAATTAGTATAACGGGGATCAAATTCAAATCTCCATTAAACAAGACCACTGATAAATTCAAAATACTAAGCTCACTATCTCAATCAAAGGAGCTAGTACATGAACCTCAACTTCAGACTCTTACTGACTAAGTCACTATATCCCCATATGTATGTATACATCAAGCTACATGTTAGGAAACCCAACAGGGAAAACCCAAATCAACAATTTCCAAACTGACAAAGTATCCCTACTTTCTACTAATCACTAGCTAAATAGTCCAGCTACCAGCTAGAACGGTCCTGAGTTAATAGATATAATTATGGGGTAATCACGGTTGCAAATAGTGCCTAGACACGAATACTCTCTATGCAGATGCTTAGAATACTTGATGTGCGCAAGCCATTGACGTCATAGGCGTTCGACTATGGCGTGCAGTAGGAGTCAGTTATAATTCTCTCTAAAACTTGATTCGCAATAAAGCTTCTATGAGGTTTTGTGTTTATATCAGAGCACAACATTCTGATTCAGGAATGTCAGTCATGGAAAATGAGAATATCAAGTATTGCAAACGACGTCCCCAGGTTACTAACTTATGAAAGAAATTGTGTAGGATAGCCCATCGTTCAGGAAGCACACTGTTGATTAGTGTTCAGACAGAGATCACCTTTATTCTTCTTTCAGACACATTTAAAATCAAAACAATAAAACCCACATGGCCCACCTTCCAACTTGCTTTAGTCAAGCCCACTCTGGTTCATCCTACAGCTCTTTTTTTATCTCTCCATCTGGTATTATTCTCACTGTCTCCATAACTTATTTGTTTTACAACTCCAGAGGGACAATAAGCTTTAATTGATTTAAGTTTTAAAATGAGATTTCATTAAATGTATTTTTAACATTACTTCAAACATGTTAGGCTATAATCATTAAAGCTAGATCTTGATATCTGCCAACATTTTATACTCATCACAGTCTTCATGAGAAAGTAATCCAAGCACTGATGAAAAAGCACAACTAATATTACTACTAATAATAGCCAAATAGTTATTGAAAGCTCCTTAACCCTTTGAGTACAAAACATTTGAATTTGATTTTTCATCCCAGAGGTAGATTAATATTTAACCTTGTTGCTATGAATCATAGGTAAAAAAATAAATAAATGGATTATATATATATATATATATATATATATATATATATATATATATATATATATATATACAGTGGATATAAAAAGTCTACACACCCCTGTTAAAATGTCAGGTTTCTGTGCTGTAAAAAAATGAGACCGAGATAAATAATTTCAGAACTTTCTCCACCTTTAATGTGACCTATAAACTATACAACTCAATTGAAAAACAAACTGAAATCTTTTAGGTAGAGGGAAGAAAAAATATTTAAAAAAAATAGTATGGTTGCATAAGTATGCACACCCTTAAACTAATACTTTGTTGAAGCACCTTTTGATTTTATTACAGCACTCAGTCTTTTTGGGTATGAGTCTATCAGCATGGCACATTTTGACTTGGCAAGATTTGCCCTCTCTTCTTTGCAAAAACACTCCAAATCTGTCAGATTGCGAGGGCATCTCCTGTGCACAGCCCTTTTCAGATCACCCCACAGATTTTCAATTGGATTCAGGTCTGGGCTCTGGCTGGGCCATTCCAAAACTTTAATCTTCTTCTGGTGAAGCCATTCCTTTGTTGATTTGGATGTATGCTTTGGGTCGTTGTTATGCTGAAAGATGAAGTTCCTCTTCATGTTCAGCTTTCTAGCAAAAGCCTGAAGGTTTTTGTGCCAATATTGACTGGTATTTGAAACTGTTCATAATTCCCTCTATCTTAACTAAGGCACCAGTTCCAGCTGAAGAAAAACAGCCTGCTGATGCTGCCACAACCATGCTTCACTGTGGGTATGGTGTTCTTTCGGTGATGTGCAGTGTTGTTTTTGCGCCAAACATATCTTTTGGAATTATGGCCAAAAAGTTCAACCTTGGTTTCATCAGACCATAACACCTTTTCCCACATGCTTTTGGGAGACTTCAGATGTGTTTTTGCAAAGTGTAGCCTGGCTTGGATGTATTTCTTTGTAAGAAAAGTCTTTTGTCTGGCCACTCTACCCCATAGCCCAGACATATGAAGAATACAGGAGATTGTTGTCACATGTACCACACAGCCAGTACTTGCCAGATATTCCTGCAGCTCCTTTAATGTTACTGTAGGCCTCTTGGTAGCCTCCCAGACCAGTTTTCATCAATTTTGTAGGGAGCTCCAGTTCTTGGTAATGTCACTGTTGTGCCATACATTCTCCACTTGATGATGACTGTCTTCACTGTGTTCCATGGTATATCTAATGCCTTGGAAATTCTTTTGTACCCTTCTCGTGACTGATATCTTTTAACAATGAGATCCCTCTGATGCTTTGGAAGAACTGATGCTTTGGATGAACTTGCAACATCACTCACAGGCTCACTGCCTCTCCCACTGTGCTGTGTGCTAATGTGTAAGTCTTTGCAATTCCGTGGTTCGGATGTTAAAGTCGGAATTTTGCCAGGCACACGAGTCTCAACTGCTAGCCTCGCAATTCTCTCACAGTCGGTTGTCAATGGCTCGCCTCGCTAAGCAAGGCTCGCAGTTGCAGCCCTTGCTATGCGAGGGCTGAAATAATTTCCCATTTCTTGACATCGCAACAGGACCAACACTGACAATTATATATATACTGTATGATTATTATCTTTATTTATATCACTCCAACATATTCTGTAGCAATGTACAGGGGTTGAGTACATCGCAAAAAACAAACTTAACACCTTATAAAGAATGGGGGGGGGGGGCCCTGTTTTTGAGCTTATAATCAAATGTACATAGAGCTGGTTTCCAAGGCACTGATACAAGATTGGAAACTCACAAACTTGCAATCTAAGGGTTTAGGTGTGATGCAAGAGGGTGACAAATGCAAGATGGCAATGTGAAAGCAATTTGTTTAGTCAAGTGGAGGGGTCTGTGTGTTGTACTGTAGATTGTGGGTGTAAGTGTTATTAAGATGTGAAGTGTGCAGTTGTACAAGGAGGGTGTTGAATGTAGCAAATAAACATTTAGGGTTGGAGGACATGTTTGATATTAGTGATGAGAAGTCGTGTTGTTTGGCAAGATTGAGGGCAGAGAAGTAGGAGTGCAAGGTAAACTTGTAGTGGAGAAAGTCTGCTGAAGTGCGAGATTTCCTCCATAGTCGCAGTGAGTGAGCATCTCTGTAGATAGTGTGGTTGTGTAGTGTGCCATGGTTTTGGATGAGAGGGAGGGCTTTGGCTTGTGATTATGGGGGCATGAGAGTCAAGGGTGGAGAGAAATAAATGAGCGGTGTATCTTCTGTGATTTTAATGAAGAATCCAGTAGCATAGTGGCATCTTTATGAGTCCAGGAGGAGGTCGAAGTAGCTTCTACACCCATGAGGGTCCCACTATCCACAGGGTATGAGTAGTGATCATGGTGAAATGTGCGATTCTCTATGCGATACTGCACATTGGTTCTGCCCACTATTACTTAACGATAAAACACTTCTACAGGGTGTTCTAACAAAAGCTGTATGAAGGATGCTATCATTATTTTTATTATATTGTAGAGCACCAACAGAGACCATAGTGCTAAATGACAATTTAATACATTGGAAAGCATATAAGACAATGTAGAACAGGTGTATATACACTTAGTACATGGTGAGGTGAGAGAAAGTTTATGATCTAAGATGTAATAGGGGATAGAAATGTGAGGTAAGGGGTTTAATGGTTGGATCAATGTTCTAGTGGGATGAAAAAACAAAGGATAACTTTATATAAAGCTGTGGATGATTACCTTAAGGAGACTGGTGGCAAAATTGTGCAGTGGATCCCAAATGTGGGTTTACTATATGGTTTTTGTACATGCTGTTGTTCAATTAGATGCAATGTGTAGAGCTCTAGATTTTCAGGCACTTCTGTGTACTATATAATTATTTGTAATACATATAGTTTACAGACCACTAGAATAGGGCTCACAGGTCAATCCCCCCCAAAAAAGCATGTTAAATATGCTATTTGTATTGAATTACAAAAAAGTCAAGTTGCTGTTGTTTAGTCCTTTAGTCTTGTCCAACTCTTGGTGACCATATGGATACAGCACGCCAGGCACACCTGTCTGTATTACTGATTATGCTTATCCATATGGTTTTCTTGGTAAAGATACTGGAGTGGGTTGCCAGTTCCTTCTCCAGTGGACCGCAATTTATCTGACCTCCCTGCTATGACTTGCCCATCTTAGATGACACTACATGGTGTAGCTCATACCTTCTTTGGCGTACACAAGCCCTTTCACCACAACAATATTACTATATATATAACTAGTACTTTTGTATTGCACCAACTCACTATCACATATTATAATTGTCAAACTGTGAGTCGTCGTCACGCTTTGTGAGCTTGCAAGAACTGCGTCCCTTGCAAAGCGAGGGCCGCATTTGCGGAGGTGGAGGCTCCACTGCGCCTCACTCGCAGTTAAAAACAACCCAGAAAAGTAGGACGTTTAAAAAAAACAACCATGCCGTAGGACTTCGAAAAATCAAATATACGAGATCCCAAAAATACGACGTTAACGACGAAACGCGAACATCAAAAAAAACCCATAAACACTTAAAAATAAAAACATAACAAAAACATCACACACAGCAGGGGGGGGGGGGACAGCCAGGATGTCTGGGGGTGAGGTTGCACGCAAATTAAAGTTCAATTTAAGCAGTTTCGCCACTTGAAAATTGGCTAAGCAAGAAAAAAAATGGCGGCCCAAAAAATTAAAACCAGGCTACATGACCCAGAAGCGAAAAAAACACAGACAAGCACGTACGACTTTGACAAACAAGAATTACGAAGTTAACGGCCGAACCGTGCCCATCCATAAACACCAAAAGCACAACAACACACACAGCAGGGGAGGACAGCCAGGACGCCTGGGAGTGAGCTTGCACGCAAATTTAAGTCGCATTTAAGAAGTTTCGCAACTTGAAAATTGGCTAAGCGAAAAGAAAAATGTCAGCTGAAAAAATTAAAAAACAAGGCTAAAGGACACAGAGCTGTGAAAATCACTGCCAGGTGTACGAGTTAGCCAGAAACGTA